>VYXD01012087.1:875162-1230662 GCA_013397195.1 Hylia prasina | reverse complement strand
TCCTATGCAGACCTCATCACCAAGGCCATCGAGAGCTCCCCCGAGAAGCGGCTCACCCTCTCCCAGATCTACGAGTGGATGGTCAAGAGCGTCCCCTACTTCAAGGATAAGGGCGACAGCAACAGCTCGGCCGGCTGGAAGGTAAGAGGCGGGTGGTGGGGGACGCCCCGTCGAAGGGGGGTCCCGGGGCTCCGCCGCCCCCGGGCAGCAGCCGCGGCGCTCCGGCTCCGCGCTTTCAGTTTGACCTCACATTTCTACTTTTTCTCGCCTTTCCAAAGGGAGAACTCCTAAGGGAGAAAAACGTGCTAGCCCTCCCGCCGGTGGGGCGCTGGAGGGACCGGGGCCGCCCCCCGCTCTCCGCGTCCCCCAGCCCTGCCCTGCCCCGCCGAAAGCAAAAGTTCACGCGGTGTCACGGCGCCGTCCCCGGGCAAAGCCGGCGGGATCGCCGCCGCCTCCTGCTCCCGGGGGGTGGCGGCGGGGCCCGGAGTTAGCACCCATGTGCTGGGGGTGCCGCGGGAACTCCGCCGCGGCCCCGGCGCTGCTCGGCCCCGGAACGGGGACGGTCCGTGCCGCTGCAGGGCTTTGGCGTCTGGCGGCGGAGCGGGGACAGAGGCAAACAGGGATGGGGAAAGAGCGGAGGCAGAACAAGGGTTGCAGAAATACCGTGTGTTTAATGAGTAAGCCGCAGTATTTGACCTGATGGCTTTGTTAAACTTGAGTTGCGGGAGCGTGTTTCTTGTGTTACGTGGTGGGACGGAGCTCTCTCTCCTCCCCTCTCCCCCGCAGCGCACTCCCGGCCGTCGGAGCGGAGTGGTGGGAGCAACCTGTTGGCGGCCGGGATTTGTGCTCGGCCGCAGCCGGTGCTGCCCGGAGCGCCGCGGTGGGATCTCCTGCCGCCCCAGCGCCCGGGGGACCCGCTCGCCGGTCCCGGGTCCCCGGTTACAGCCGCGGGCACCGGCTGCCCCCCGGACAGCTGCGGGGCGAGCCCGGCGAAGCCGTGCTCGGGGCTGTGTGGCTGCGGTGGCAGCGCCAGGCCCATGGTACCCTCCAGCTTTGCATCCCCGTGGGTGATAAAAAGGCTTAGCGCTGCTGCCAGTGAATTCTCTCTCTCCGACGCCTCCGTGGAGAAAGCGTCACCCACCCGTGTCCCCGTGCGCGGCGGAGGCAGCGCCGAGTTTTGTGACACGGCTGCGTGAGAGCATTGTCAGAACGAGCTTGTGCCGTCTGCGTACCGGCAGAGCCTCCTCCGCCCTGTGAGGAATTAAATGATGGCAATAAATGCTTGAGGTGCGCGCACCTAGCACGGCATCGGCGCACTCCGATGTGTTCGGGAGTTAGTTCCAGTTAGGAGCAGTCAAACTCTTTGCTTTGCTTTCTCGCATTGGTATTTATCTTTTTTTAAAAAAAGGTGTCAACTCAAATCCTTCATTTATGTATTTTTAATTGCACTGGTAGGAATGTTTGTTACATCGGCTTTTTGTAAATTTCTATATTTTTAGAGGTAAGCAACATTCCGCTAAGGAATTGCAGATTAATCTGTAACTCATATTCAGCTGAAAGCTTTTCGGGCTTTTGAAAGTAGTTTGTTAGTTTCTGTTGATGTGTTTGACTAAAAAATTTACAGGATAATTGCCTGAAGGCATCTGTCATGAAAAACTTTAATAGGAGTGAAGTGATTGATAGCTGACAGCTTTTAAATAAGGTAACTTGTCACTTGAATATGCTGCTTTTTTTTTTCCAGTGGTATTTTAGTCTCCTTAAGTACCTTTTCAGAATGAGTGGAAGAGAACTAAAAGCCAAACAAACCAAAATAAAATCAAATACCTCCCAACTTCAGGCGAGCAAGTAAGAAACACTGATAGCTGTGTAACTTACTTGGCGCTTCCTCTTTTATTGCTGCTCATCCCGTGGTGCTTCAGCAAGGAAGAAGCCTCGAACACCTCCCTCTAGCAAACAGATTGAGCACATCTATGCCCACATACCTCTGCTGTGACAGGAGAGCTGCTACTGGTGTGTTTTTTGGCTGCAGTACCCTCTCCTAGAGTGCAGTACGTACCCTGCCACTGCTGGTGGGGAAATACACATGAACTCTCCTTCCATAATTAAATAGTCACTGTGTTATGTATCGGATACATGTTGCCCCCATCGCTTGGCTGCATATCTGCCAGGTTGCTCTGAGGGTTGCATGCTTGCCGGTTTTACTTAAGCAAAGGAAGTGCAGAGTTTCTTAAGCACACTTTCAAGTTTAGTTACCAGCAGCCACTGGGTGTCAATGCTGTGACTGACCCAGCTGAGGCATGCAGCCCGTTTGCCTCGTTTATCACCAATTCTCCAGGCTCAGCTTGAGCGAGGGTTACTTTTATTTTTTTCCAGTTTGGGAGCCGTTGGTTTGCCCGAGGTCTGGAGACCTGCTGTAGGTGCAGGCGTAGGGCTGGGAGCGAAGCCTGAGTCAGCCCAGGGCCCCGCAGAGGAGGAACATCGCTCCAGAGATGAGCACAGATTAGTGACTGACTTTTCTGCTGACAGAGGGAGCGCGGGTTCGCCTCAGAGCCTGGCACGGACTTAGGGCCGGGAGTACATTGTGCACTGCTGACGCAGGCTGGGAAACAGAGGTATTTTTTTTTTTCCCCTTAAGTGAAACTTTGAGACACTTTGTCTTGTTGGGGTTTGCATGATTACAAGTGCAATAAGGCATCTTTCAAATTCTTCACAAAATGTATGGAACACACAAGAACTGAAAAAGAATGTGCACTTTCTGCATAGCGGCAAGGTGCTTTCTCAGGCAGAAGTTGTGGACTGACTGCTCTAATGCTTGTGAATACGTACTGCCCTGATTTGATACATGATGTCGAGCTTCTTTTTCATTTTTCACTGGAGAAAGTGGAGAGGTGTCAACAATATCTGTTAGGAGCTGAAAACAGCATCCAAGCTCTTCTGAACAAAAACATTAAAATAAAAATGGCTTTTAAAATAGGGGCATAAGCTAAACGTGTTAACATAAAATTATCAGTAACATAAAATTATTTAAGTAGGTAAATGGTTCTCAGTTATACATACACAGTACTTTATTCCAGATTTTCTTGTCACAAACCCTGCTTTATGAACAAATCCCCTGTTGAACTCTCAGGGAGCAAAGTCCCCATGACCCCCCATGGGGTGGCTGCCTTGAATGAAGCACTTGGGATGTGCTCTGCCAGACTTGCTGCATTGTTGGTTGTGAATGAGTGCTGATAGTGACCTGTGTTGTTCAGAGAAAGCCAAAGCAAGAACAAGATCTGCTGCGGAGATAACAAGGAAATTGTTGGGAAAGTGGCATGGAAGAATGAGACTTTTCTGGTAGTATAGTAGTCAAGTAAAAGCAACGTTTTGCCTTACCTGTCATAGTGGGAGACACAAAGCTTAAAACAGAAGAGGCGAGAACTCCACTGCAGCTGTAGGTAGCTATTTTTTGACACAAATATGATAGTTTTCTGGCCAATCATCATATATAAAATATAAAACATCTCTGTGATTTGCATATTTCATGGTGTCTTTGTTTTATGGCAAGTGTTGAGATTTATTGTAAGGGAGCTGTCACAGTTAAGCTTCCTTGAACGGTCTAATCCTTTCAGTCTGCTTTTGAAAATGGGTTTCAAATAGAACCCTGTGACTTTTTTTTGAGCAGGAAGCATGGAGTTTTGGTGTCACTCCTCTGGAGGCGGATGTTTTCCTTAATGGCAAGTGTTAAGGTCTCATGGGCACATACGCCTCCTTGACTTATAGTCCCAAGGAAGCTTGTTCACCTAAATTCATTTGCTGCCATTGTTGAAGGAATGTGAATAGATAGGTAGCTGCAGAGGGATGAATGGTTGTAAGCCTGAAAGCCTGAGGACAAAACAGGCACGGGACAGGTACTTTGGGTGACCTTATCACAGGAGCTCTCTGTGGTCATCACTATTTCACAGTGAATTGGTCCCCGTGCAGTATGAATTCTGAGTTGTTCTGCTTCTGTTGTATTTGCATTGTAAATAACAGGTAGTAAAAAATACTAGAAAGACTGAAAAATAATTTTCACTGAATTTTTTCAAACCTTTTGAATCTAGATAAGCAAACGGTTTAAACTGTGGAAATTTAGATGATTTATTTAAATTGAAATAAGTACACAGAATCACACGGAGTCATGGAATAGTTTGAATTGGTAGAGATCTTAAAGATAATTTTTGTGAGGTTTTTATTCTGAATTATTATTACTATTTTTTAGGTGGGAAAAATCTCAATTGAAGATTGCCTTTAACTGAGCCTGTGTATTCCGTCAGTACTGGTTATATACCTGTGAATATTTACCTCTGTCCCTTAAGATGCTTCCCCAGGTGATTTGTGGCCCTCCCAGCATCATGCATTGCATTATGTATTTATGCAGCACACACGTGCATATGCAGGTGGAGGTGTAGCTTTCTGTTTGTGGATTCTGTCAAGGTCACTGCTGTACAATCATACCTTTTCACATGTGGCAAATAGCCTCCAGAGCTGGCAGCTGCAGTTGAGTCTGCTCTGCCATGACATCTGGCCTCAGCCCACCCTGTTGTGAGAAAACCCTTTGGTGTCTTGCATACCTGCTCCCTGCCACCAAAATGCCTCTTGTAGCAGCCTATGTTGTGTGTGAGTTGCCAGGTTGCATTTTGCTTAGTTTCAGGTGGGAAAGTTCAGCTTAATCTTTGCAGGTGCAAGATGCTCTCCTCACCTGTGTCTGAATAACTCACAGCTAAGCTGCATCAGTGGCTTGGAGCATCCCATCAGGACCTTGAATAATGTTTTAATTTTCTCTTAATTTGCCCATTTTCTATTTGCTGTGGTATCTGTTCAGTGACTCGTATGATTATAGGTAAGACTAAACACCAAAATGAAATGTGTGAGTGGCTTTGTACACTGACATAATGAACTAAATTTTCCTGAAGTGCCTGACTTTAAAGAACTTCAATACAAAGACAAGGTAACTGCTCTCTGCCACCGTATTTTTTTATGGCACACTCAGCTGCTTCCTTATTATCATTATTTTCGTATGACATGGTTTTACAAGTAGTCCGTGAAGTTGGTTGTTTGGGGAACTGGAGCCTTTGCTGCCTGTGATGGAAAGGGGAAGCAGTGTGGTGCAAGGAGATAAAGACGTTTAGGTGAGGTATGTGAAGTTGTTTTCTTTTTCTCTTTTTCCTTCTTTCTTTTTAATACAGTGAAGTAGGTAATACTTTTGGTGGTTTGGGTTTTTCGGTAAGGCAGCAGGAATTGTGTAGTCTTGAGACGTCTGCTCATATCTTTTTGGTTTCCAAAGCATGATGCTGCCTAAATACATGCGTCTCTGTTTACTCAACTGGTGAATCATTTTGTAAAATATGTGCTTGGCTTCTGGAATAAAAATGCAGATATATTTTGCAGCCACAGATTTGTGAAATATTGCAGGGCTGTGGCTACAGAAAATCAACCCTCAGCCCCTTCTGTTTTCGGAAGAAGTTCGTATATTAAACAAGAAGTTTGTATTTTCTGATGGAAATTATTTTAAAACCTTGAGTAATAAATAATAAACTAAGACATAGTCAAAATAACCTGAAATATAGTTTATTGTTTTCCTCTTTCAGAAATATGTAGAAGATGGATATATTTACTTCATTGTCAACTCTTGTGAGAAAGGAACTTCAAATTCACTGATGCTGGCTGCAGATAGTTATAGTTAAGCATATGGTAGTGCATACTAATATTTTAATGAATTTTGTAGCGTTTTGTTTGTCCGTCTGGTTGCTGAAATGGGTTTTAAATATTGGGGAAACACTGCTCTTGGTGATGATAGATTGTGCTTCAGAAATTAAGTGCATTGGAAGGAGTCACATTTTGAAAAACAGCATCTCTGCTGCTCCATAGAGAGCTTCAGCATGACTTGATCTGTGAAGATAAGTGCTATTCATATTCAAGTATTATTTTTAAATCTACTCAGTAAACATTAATCATGTGTGTTCATCAAAGGTTCACCGTTCCTGCACTGTCGTTTGTGATATGCAGATGTCTTAAGAGCAGTGCAGCTTCATGAGGTTTCTTGCTAGGTCTCTATCCTAACGGAGAAGGAAAAAAAAGAACTAAGATGCTTTTACTGGATTGGTTATTATCTTCTAAGATCTTCATTAAGCCTCATGCTTGTTCTAGATTTTGATAGTGGACACTGGTCTTTGCTTCAAATGATACCTAAAGAGGCTCATGTTTTAAGTTTTGAAGCACTTCTGTAATGAATGGTAAAGACTTAGCAAGGCTTTGGTTTGTAGTAGATGGGACCAGAAGTGGCTCTAGCTTTAAAAATATAGTCACTCAAAACCTCCTGGGACTCTGACGGCTGCTGCATCAGACAGAGATTAGGAATTGCTGGAGGAGTGGAGGGCAGCACTCAGTTTGCTCAGATGACTTACTGAGTTGTTAAAAGGCATCTTGCATCACTGCACAGTACCAATGATGTTATTTTCTGTTTGAAAATATGTCTTATTCTAGAGTTAATTAAATTTAAAGGTACACGCCTTCTCTTGCTTTAGTCTTAGAAACCTAATTTCTGAGAATGCATGTGGAAGTGCCTTCAGTCCTGTTGCTGCTTCAAGACAGCATGCCAGGGATGGCTGTGATTGCGTGTCTAAGTAGCCCATGTTTCTCCAAGTGCTTTACTGGTGTGTGCAATGTAGGGTCGTGTTGGTGTGAGCGTGTGGGGCTCCTTTTTAGCTTTGTCAAGGCTACTGCTATGTGGTCTCATGGGGTGTAGGTTCTGGGGCCTGGCACAGGCAGACTTGAGAGAGTGTACTGGGGACACGGTTTCTGAAATAGTACATATTCAGATAAAATCTGGACTGATTACCAGAAAAGTGCTTGCAAGCAGAGGTGCCCTTAACCATAATATTTGCTGACTAAATTATATCTTCTAGCTGTGCTCTGTGATATGTAAGAATTCTTATTTTATTAGCATCTTATTTTTTTGGTATCTCTTTCTCAGAAGCCACTTAGTGGCAAGCCTCCATGCTGCTTGTGCACCAGTATGTGAAATGATGAAGTGGGCTGGGCTCTGCATCTTGCATGCTGGTCTCTCCCTTAGAAAATGTTTGAAATGTCCCTCCTTTAATTTAGTTGCTACCAGAATGAAATTTTCATCACACGCAGAAATCAGAAAATGAAAAGCTTTTCTTAATGAAATGAGCAGTGTGTGTACATGCAGGAGCGGTACTTGTGAGCAGCCTTTGTGGAAAGTTGAAAGTGCATGAGGCAGAAGATGCTGGTGAGGCTGACCTGCAACTCCATAGCCAAGCGGTGTTGGCATCCCTCTCATTCCACTACTGATGCTGCAGATGAGGAGGGTAACAGATGAGCAAAAGTGCTGTACCTGGGAGAGCTCTACACCACTCCTGGTCATTTGGAGCTGGTTGTGAATTTCCCTGCTGGGCAGCCCCACTTGGCTGTTCTGCTGGCAGAACCCCCTGCTGATGGTCTCTGCTTTAGTGCTGCAGTGCTTTATGCCTCCCAGCATAGACAGGACTTGTTTATATGTGACCTATTCAAATTTATACAGCAGAGAGGGGTCTTTGCTTTTGTTTTTATTCTTCCTTTTTTGCTTTTTTGGGAAGGGGAGCTCTGGAGCATTGGAGTATGGCCATTAATTTTTGTAGGAGAAACTCAAAAGTGCGAAGTGCCTGCTTTTTTCCCTTCCTGAATAAGGGGTATACACATGATTCAGAATGTGGACTCTCAAAACTGTCAATTTACTGTTGGCTGTCTCACTCGCAATGGCAAGGTAGCAACGTCTTCAGTTTTCTTGTGCTTAACTCCAGAAACTGTGACGTGGGTGGGGTTTCACTTACCCATCACTGACTTTTCAAACTGTGCAGTTAGATAAGACTGAAGCAACTTGCTATAAATGTGGTGACTTGTTAAACCACATTTATTGTGCAAATGAGCTTACATCCTGCAAGATCAGCAGAAATGCTTGGTGTTTGCCTGTATGGAAATTAATTAAAATTTGGTGACTGAAATTAAAGGAATGGATTTGTTTCCCATTGTGTTCTATGAATCTGCCTTTCAATTCCCACAGTGGGAATTAGCACAGTTGCAAATGTTGTTTTGGCATATGTGAGTTTTAAGTTGGTGCTAAGTTCTGGCATCCGTAGCCTTCTCAGATTTTTACTGCCCTTTAATATGTGTTAAATATATGTGAAGTCGCTAATGGGAGCAAGGATACTAACAATCCAAAAATATACTGTTGTGGTGGTGGTGGTGTAGACTCATTTGCTTGTAGCTTGCATTTGCTTAAAACTGATATGAGTTAATCTGCTAATTTGATTGTAATTGTTAGAATTAAAAAAAAAAAGGTACCGGTGCCATACATATCTTGGATATATATCCTGATTTGAATTTTGATTGCCAAGAGCATACTTATAGACTGAGATCTTTAGTGTTTGCCAACTAAATTATATCTTATAGCAATGCTTTGCAATATATAGAAACTCCTAATTAGATATTCAAAAAATGAATATGCTGTTATTCAGACATGCTTCATAGCAGGCCTCCGCAGTTCTACCCTGTCAGGATGTGAAAGGATTACGTGCTCTGTGCTCCTGCTCACTGTTAAACGTGTTGATTTATCTTTCCAAAAATATGCTCTTCAAATCTGAACCTTCAAATTAAATGCAATTATTTGCCCCCAACCTCTTCTCCCAGAAAACCTGGCTTTCTGCAGGCATGCTGGTGGTGCTCTGAGGCAAGAGAGCTTACATGTGTTGTTGTTGTCTACACCTGGGAAAGTGCAGTAAGCAGGTGTAATTCCTAACTGGTTCGACCCTCTCTTCTTTCCTTGCCCTTTGGCACCGTTCCCCTGCAGGACTGCCCTGGGGGGCTCCAGCATCGCAGCACTGTGGGGCTGAGGGCTGCTCCCGGTGCCCCTGGCCACCATCCTCGCGGGTACCGGCGTTGGAAGGTGCGGGGAGATGTCAGCACAAGGCTGGTGGGGAAGCCTGGAGCCTGGCTTCTGCCCCAGTGCTGCTGTGCAGATTTCAGGGAGGGCTCGAGCCATGACCTGGCAGCTGCCTGGCACAGGAGCAGAGCCCGCCAGCAGAGTCCTGCTGAAATGCTTCTGTCAGCCTGGCCCCGTGGTGGGTACTCTGCTGCTTACTGCTCAGGTGTGGAGAAGAGGTCAGGGAAAGTGATCATATTTTCTCTTTGCATTTACCACAGAAGTTTGTAGTGATTCACTGAATAGATTTCTCACTACTTAGATCAGTTAAGGTACATCCCTTGGCCTCCCCAGAGGATACCATGCTGCTGCCTCTGCTCCTGAGTAAGATCTTTCAGTGTCTCTGGAGGTTCGGGTGAGGAAAGAAATGCTTGTGCTAACTTGGAAGACTTAAACTGAGGGAGAATATTTAGCTCAGATGTTGGGAAGAATTTTTTTATTGTGAGGCACTGGCACAGTTTGCCAAGAGAAGTTGTGGATGCCCCATTCATGGAAGTGTTCAAGGCCAGGGACTTTGGGCAGCCTGGTCTAGTGGAAGGTGTCCCTGCCTGTGGTGGTGGGGTTGGAACGTGATTATTTAAGGTCTGTTCCAACCCAAACAATGAAATGTGTATGAAATGTTGTTTAAAGGTAAATAATGTTTATTGATTAGATTCACTATTACGACAAATGATTTTTTTTAAGATTGATTTTTACTACTACTAACTTTTTAAAATGACGTGATGTTAAGGAAGGTTAAGTTGCCAGAGCCAGATCAGGCTTAGATATTTGCAGTTGCTGCTACGCTTGTCCTACTTCACCCCTGCTTCTTTGAGATGAGCTGATGGGTCTGCAGCTCAAACCAGAAGCTATTTGAAATTCAGGATGAGGGTGCAGCCTTATGTGTGATCTGATCAAATTGTATTACCTACATTAAAAATAAACAAAATAAACAAAAATGGTCTACACACTTCTATCTAGCTAGGTATATTTAGATTTTGATTAATATCTAGAAGTCTATAGTGGAGGAAGATATACCAAAAAAACCCCCCACTTTTTTTTAATGTGAAAACCCAGAGTGTGGCCGCGTGTTTAACTTAGAGCAGCTTTATTTTTTCATAGTTTTTATGGTATCTTGGCCCTGACATCACTGGGATAGTATTAAGGCAGAGCTGGAAGGCAGTTCAGAGATGGATGGAGGGGGCTGAACCAGGNAGGCAGAGCTGGAAGGCAGTTCAGTATTTTAAATGCTTGGAAACCTCAGAGATGGATGGAGGGGTCTGAACCAGAAGCTTTCTCTTTTGGCTTAAATTGGGGGAATAATTTTACTGCATTTTTCTCCTTTTACCTTTATGAATTTGTGCCTCTGAGTGAAATGTGGTGTCAGGTTTTTGACACCATAGTTCATCAGGTTTTTGATAGCTGAGGGTTTACCTTTGTGGTAAGAGCATCTCTCCTGACATTGTGTGAGTGTATATTCTGGCTGGTGGGGTTTTACTGCTGATCTAAGATCTGGTCCCCGGTACTGTTTGTGTTTTGTGTCCTCCGTATGTGCGCATGTAGTAAATCCACTAAATGCTGCCTTGAAATACAAATGAGGATGGGAGTTTAAGGCAGTATTTTAAAGTGCAGCCTGTTGCAAGTGATTTTGGGAAAAATCAAGAGATGCTATCTTAATGCAGACTTCTCCATGCTTGTTAGGAACTTGAGTCACTCTTGAATAATCCAGTTTGTACAGTCTATGAAAACCTGATACTGCACTCTTGCCTATTTCTTCTTTACAGTTCTGTGGCAATGACATAGTCATAAGCATTAAAAGGAGAAACCATAATCTTCTCTGCTTGCAGCCCAAGCCAACACTAGTCATCCCCTGATGCTATGAAGTCATTCTTTGCTTTGAGGTTTCTAAAACTAAAACTCTGTTCCAAATGTCTGCTCTGGGTGAGCAGTAGAGGCATTAGGGACGGCGTCCTGGTGCTCTCCCCACTGCCTTCGACCTCTCTTCACACCATCCTCCTGTGGCCAAGGAGACCACTCCGGCAAAATCCACAGTTTCCCTTGACAGTGATCCCTCCTTCCCACTTCTGGAGCTCTGGAGCAGAAGATGAAAATGAATTTGCAGTGATTGCACAACCTGGTTATGCAACGAGGCTGACGTGGTAGTGTATACATATGTAGAAGAGATAGCCTTTTTGAAGAGATGACATTGAGCACAGTTTCACCACCTCCCCAAAGATGAGGGCAACTGCATTACTGGCTTCACCTGGTGGCCTGCATATTAAAGCACACCAAATACTCAGCTTCTGTTGACTGAGGATTATTGTTGATGGAGCAGAAAAATAAATGAGTTCTTGGGGACTGTTTATTTGGGAAGGAGTTTTTTTAGCTTGGGGCCCAGAGCCCAGGCAACTAGACTGGTCATTCCTGGGGCAGTGGCCTGCACTGTAGTGAGTTTTTTACTGTCAGCATAATCTGAACCACCTAAGAATGTGTTTTGTTTCTTATTTTCAAATGAGTGATGGCGTTTAAGTTGGAGGCATCCTGTGCTAGTCCAATAGGTCATTGAGTGAGTGCTCAGCATTCCTTGCATCTGACAGCTCAATAAAGTTGTTCTCTTAGGTAAGATATGCAGTCTATAGAAACTGAGTCTCACATCTCACTCGAAATGGCTGAGGCCATTGTTAGGATGATGTCCTGTCGGTCTTGGCCTAACTGTGGCTGGTACATTCTTACTTAGGTGTGGGAAAGTAAACCTTTTTGTGCCCCAGTTGCTTCCCTTCTGCACTAATTCCTGGTAGGTAGAAAAAGTGATGTTATCTTCATGTGTAGTGCTTGTTGCTGATTGAAAGAAAAATTCTGCATACTAAGCAAGTAGACTGACCTGACGACTCCTCATGACAACTGCCTACTTTTAGTTAACATTCAGAATATTTTTATCCTAGTTTACTCCTTAGAGGCTAATAGAGTGCTGCTAGAGTAATTTTCAGATGAATCATGCCATCTGCCATGCATGCTTTGCTGTTTCAGCAGTAGGGGAGGAAAGGGAATATATACATACAGTGGTTTGAAACAGTATCTTTGTGTTCTCTGTAAAACTAATTTAAGTTTCAGAGGTTTTTCTTGTTTTGTTTCTTTTTTTATTATTATTTGTTTGGATTTTTTTGTTTGTGTTTTGTTTTTTTGTTTTTTTTTCCTACCAAGCATTTTATATTTCTTGCTTTGGCTATGAGTTTAACATGGAGCTCCGGCATTGATACTGGAGTGGGTCACTGCCAAACTTTTTTGGGTGGTCATTGCCAAACTTTGCGGAAGCACTCTGGACATGATCTGAATTGCTAGTGACTTAATGTGAACCATTGCAAAGTCCTTTTCTGAAAACACAGTTCAAATGTTGAGCATTTGGGTTGCCAAACTGGACTAGCTAGAATTTGCATCCCCCTAAAAATAAAAGATAATAATAAAAATTTGTAGAGCAGTAGAACTGGGGGGGTTTAGCCTGGGAGTTGGAAAGGAAAGGTCGCTTGTGGAGTGAGTTCTGTGTGGCTCATGTTCAAGATTTGTTCATCTAGGAGCTGTCCTGAGCCAGGGGAGGAGTGTCCCCAGCATGCAGCCATCCTACCTGTGAGAACGTGTGAACTGGCGCTTGAAACTAGAAGTTCATGACCACACTGAATGTGTCACGTTCCATGTTGTGTTTTGTCCAGAAGCAATTATTTGGGAGAGTAGCCAATCTGTTAGTAAGGTTCATGGCTTTGGAGAGGGCTGGGGTCTTGAGGAGTTTGTATGTCAACCCTATACCATCTTTGAGAACCAGGCTGTAATATTAAATAATGCTTTAACTATTACCAGGCAGAGTAAATTCTTCTGTTCTATTATATTAAAAATCTTCCCTTGCTGGCTGTCCCAAAGATCTTATTTTCTCATAATATGATTTGGCTGATGAACCATTTGCACTGAAAAGTACGAATAGATTGTGTGCTTTGTTCATGCCTTTACCTTTTTCCAACAGTTGCAACTCATGTGCTTGGTATTAGTGCCCTGACAACTGTATTTAAAGAAACTGAGAGCAGAGTATTGAAATGTGGGGCAATTAAACTGTTTTCTTCCCTTTTCAAGCATTTCACCCCCATTCCTCACGGGAATGATATATCTGGTAAACTCCACTTAATTATGTGAGGTCAGTTGAAGGCTTGAGCAATAGCATGCTGTCTTTTTCAGGCAAGAAAGACAATTTTTAAACGCCAGGAATCAAAAGCAAGGACTGCTTGCCAATGGAGAGGAGTTGTTGCACCAGATATCGAGCTGACGTGCAAGCAGATCTCTGCTACCCTTAGATGAGGATTAGTTTATGCCCTGAAGCAAACAGATTATTAACTCTTGTAATTTTATTTTAGCATGTTTAACAACAGATACTGTTGCTTATAAAACCCATTTAATCCTTTTTTAATCACTGCAAGTCATTTTTCCAGCAGTTGTCCTGCAGGCATGGGTTCCAATGGTTAGTTATTTATTGAGAAAAACACAGCGAATATCTGTTTGCCTGTGTATATTTAAGTAATTCCTTAATGACTTGGATTCAAGTTTAAAATAAAAAAGGAAAAGAAAAAATGTTGAGCCTCTACCTCCATTGGCTTTTTTCTATCTTTAATCCCCAACTCTTCAAATACCTGCAGCATCTCCTTTCTTTGGCTCTCTACTCTTGGTACGCTCTCTGCCATATCCTTAATTCCCCTTGAGTTTTCCCTGGCCACCGCTGTTGCTAATGTGAAACACCAGCAGATAATCTCAGCAGATTTTTATTAGCTTGGGCTTTGCTCTACACCTCAGGGCATTTATTGATAAATAGCAGCCTTGTATTATGGGATGTATGAACAGGAGCATGTGACTGCGTTGGATGTGAGAACATAGGGAATAGCAGTGGTGGTGGTGGCATGATGATGCTCTTAAAGGAGGCAGTGCCTTTTAGAGCCAAGGGTGCCATGGGAAAAAGGCTGGCAAACTTTCAGGTGTGCAAGAGGTTCTTTCTGTGTGAAATAAAAGCTGTCAACATCAAAAACTGTATGGTTGAGAAGAAGTATTTCCATTTTCAAAGATAATGAGAGGAAGAACATCATTGGCAGGTGCAGGGCACTAGGGGAGGTGGAAGCCTGAATAGCTCTCCTGAGTGAGAGGGATGAAAGCTGTTGGAATTTAGAGAGGTTGGTAGAAGCAGAGGAAAAGAAAAGCCTGCATAGTTACTGGTATCACTGCTTATCTTTTACCCATGTTTCCTGTCTACTCCTGGGACAAGAGCTGGTATTTCCTGTACTTTCCATTGCCAGCTAGCTGCTGTGCTGTGCCGGGCAGGTGCCCAGCAAATAAACTGGTGCTGCAGCCCGTCCTTGAGTAACCAGTCTGGAGTGAAAGTGCACCAAACCTCTTAATTATCAAGTTATCATCAAGGCTGAGACAGAAGTAAGAAATAACTGACACTAGAAATTGCTTACCAGGTTAGGTGTCTTTAGCTAGGCATGATGTGTAAAAGTACCAGCATGTGATGGATGCATGGCATACAACTGCCCCAGAAAGGGATGGAGAGTCTCAAGCCTTTTCAGGTTTGTTGCTTAGTGCTGGGATCTTTCAGCATCTTGCAAAAATCTGTCCTCTCCATGCCAGCCACTGGGATGCAATGTAGCAGGGCTGCCTTATGTGTGAGGGTAATTTTGTGTTCTGTCTAGTGCGTGCCTGAAATGAGGGTGCGTGTCATAGAAACACAAATTGTTCAGGCTGGAAAAGACCTTTATGTATATGTATAGAAGCCACTTCCCAGCACAGTGTGAAAGGTTGGGATGAGAATGAGACTGTGGTAACATTTATGTGTTTCTGACTGTAGGAGCTTTGTCTCTTGGCTCTCATTAAGACAGTTTAGCCTGTGAAAATATTTTTTCTTCAGACGTTGGGACATCTGCTACTGCAAGCAATTTTCTATCAGGGCTGGATGGCATAAAGTGAATACCTGACTGACTTGAAATAATTTGATGGATCTGTCTTTTGCTGGGGGAATCCCTTGCTCAGGCCTATCCCAGGGATAAATGAATCGTGCAGAGCAGAAGTTGAAATTGCCAACAAAGGCTTTAAGTTTGTTGCTGGTAAGTGACTGTTAAATGAGCTTTGCTGTAGGATATGTGCCTTTTCCTAGAAATGTCTTTAACATAGACTGAATTATACTGAAATACTAAACCTCCTTCCAAATTTAAGGAAAAAACCGAGAGGTTGGAATGCTTTTATAGTCAGAAACTTCTGACCAGGTTTATTGCTAATGTTGCTGATGTGCTTGAGTACCACTTACACTATATTTTATTGCATGAGGTGTAGAAATAGAGTAGCAAAGACTATCTCTACTGAATATTCCCTCTCCTCATTAACGCCTGTTTTCCTCTGCCGTGTAAATCATGTGTTAATGTCCACATAGGCAACACCAATAAGAAAAACAGATCTTGCTTGCTGTTTAAGGTTTGACTGCATCTCGTACTAGTAACCTAAAGGTTGTGTGTGTAACTGCTGATGCAAACCAGTTGTGGGAGAGTCCAGTAAGGTTCTGGGCTTCCTCTGCAGTGGCGAAGCTTCCCTGGCCAACTAGCTGGTGTGGACAGCACAGTCCTTTTGTGAACAGTGTGTGAGGTTTCCTGCAGGTCCCTTCCTACCTCAAAGGAACCTTTATTCAAGCCTAGTGGTTCCTATCCATTTGTTGAGTTTTGTGATTCAAAGTCCTGTTGGTGTTGCAGGGAAAGTCTTTGGGTAGCTGTAGAAGGGAAAGAAGATAGATGTTTAAGAGGGTTATGTAGTCTGCTTTTAGCTTAGAAGGCTGATCTGTGTGGGATTGGTAGTTGGTGGAGGGGAATAGGTTCCTGTTCTAAACGTTCAGAAGGAGGAACTTCATCAGGCACAGTAATTCCTGAGAAAGGAGGCAGTCCTTGTGATCTTCAATAGAGGTCTTTTTGGTCAAATGATGAGACACCATTAGTTTAGGGAAGAGGCCAAGGGAGAGCTTCAAGTGTTGACAAAATGACCTCATCAAATTCAGGTCTGCATCTCCAAGTGTATGGAACTAAGATGGTAATCTTGGACCATGTTTTTTCTTCATCATGTGAAGACTTTGACTCCACAGGGGACTGGCCCAATTTGCCATGTTGTCCAGATACTGAGAGTTTAGGAACCTCTGGGTTTTTTTCTGTACAGGCTATAGTTTGGCAAAGTGATTTGGAAACCAAGATCTGAGCATCTTCTTGCCCATACCACAGTGGCCAGCCACAAAAGGGCTGGAAAAAAGGTTCTGTAAGAAGGAGTAAAAAGAGCAAGTATCTTCCAGTCTGTAGAGAAATCACAGGTTTCACTTGTGACAGTAACAGTCCTCCATGGAGGTCGAAAGGTGACAGCCATTCATGGGGTTTAACCCACACCTAACTCTCTGCTTGACAGCACTGGGAAGTCTTAACTCTGGTCTCCTAAATACTGACCACAACCACACAATTTACACACAGCAGAGGTAGTCTTTTTTTTTTTTTTTCAGATAAATAGCATAACTTCCATGCATATGCAGTCTGAGAGTGTTGTCACCCTTCTCCCTTTTGAAAGCAAGGCCAGGGGTACATAGTGTGTGATGTGTCCTGGTTGCATATGATGAGATATGTTCTTTGAGCCTGAGAGGGCCATGACATCCATCAGTCTTGGGCTTGCTCCCTCCCAGGACAAATGTAGGGCATATCTGACCTGTGAGTTATGTGCTTTCTAGAAAGTCTGCAAAGGCTGGATGGTCTTCCTATGGAAACAAAAGCTGTAACATGCTGGTAACCTCAGCGGGTTGCAGCGAAATTTTCTTGTCTTTGGGAGTAGTAGAGTTTTGAAAATCAAAGCAAACAAATGTGTTTTGGTTGTGGTGTTTGTAAGAAAAGGCAAGAGAGGAAATGAGAAAGGCTTTAAAATGTGAGTTAAATCGCAAGTGCTGTGAGTTGTTGTGTTTTTCTCGGTTTTTTTCTCTGTAAAATCCTGCTTTCTGTCATTGAGGCTTAGTTAGGAAAGTTTTACTTTCTAAAGAGAAGACAATACGTGTCACAAAGAAAAGGAATATCTTGAAGGTACCTAATCTGCAACGTAATGGAAGAGTTTGTTATGGAGAAAACCTGCAACTGTAAGACCTTACAGGATTTCGTATCAGTTAAAAAAACCCCAATCTTTACCTGGAAGCACAAACTCTTCAATAACATTGTAAATGCAGATGAGAATGAAAGAAAAAGATACAGAATTAAATGAGTGTCAAAAGGAAGCTGCAATTAATAAGGAAGATAAAGTGCTGTGAGTTGTATTTGAGGAAATAAATATACCCATTCAGAAAATTAATAAAAAGAGTTAACGGAAAAGCTTGTGTAATTCAAAGCTTGTGTGCTTTGTTGAACTTTGTTGTTCAACACAAGGTATGACAGCGATCTGCAAATTATGTCTTTAGACAAATATATTCTTTTCTGTGATCTTTGGGTCAGAAGGAGGAATTTTTTTTCCTCTTACTCGTGTAGGATAGAAAAGAGCAGGCTTTTGCTTTCAGAAACAGTGCTGTGTAATGTCACTGAACAGATCTGTTCACAGCACAAGCCAAAATGGAAATGAAATTAAAAAAAAAGTCCAGAAGCTTAAAATGAACCATTCTTCCTGCATTTTAAGGGTTGAAGTCCAAAGTGTGAAATGGATTAAAGATTCTAAATGTATCTGGGGGATATTTATAAATCCCAATTTCTTGCCATTCCAAATGCTGAGTGTTTTGTTCTTCTTTGTAGTGTTGTCATCGAAATTGTTTTGATTTGTAACACTTCCTTGAAATGTAGCTCTGATGTGAGATGTGGCCCAAAAAATATGGAAACTTTGCTCAGTTTAGAAAAAACCCTTAATGAGTCACAGGGCAGTAATGAATGCAGCTTCTGTGCTCATCACTGGAATGTTCATTATTATGGGTGTCAAAAAACATCCTTAAAAAAAAAAGGTTACGTTCAAGAGTAAAGTAGCCATGCTTGGGATTGCCTATTTTCTTCCTGATGGGTAGCAGCTTGCTGGCCAGTGCAAGCTCTTTTAGGGATCTGGTGGATGCTCCAAGGAACGTTGTTTAGGAGGAGCTGAAGGATGCTGTGGAGTTTAGAGGTCTTTCACGTGGGGCTTGTGGTATTTGGGGGCTGCTAAAGATAAAGGAGTGAAAGTAGGGAAGTTGGAGAGGGGGTGCAGATTGTGGGATTAAGGTTATGCCCATGGGAAGCTGTGGGGTGATGGTGTGGGTTAATCTGCAGGAAAGCATGACATGGTTTGTTGTGCTTGCATGGCGTCAATGTATCCACCTTCCACACGCCAATATTTTCACTTACTTTGGCATGCATTTCTGTTGAGGGCAGTGGAGAGGAGAGGGTACAAGGGGGACAACCTTGAATGTGAAGCCTAGGGACAGGCCCAGGAGGAGTTCGGAGTCCTCGGTGGTGGTGCTGGGGAAGCTGAGGAGGAGCCTGGAGCAGTGTGGGGGCTGGTGGTGGAACCTGGAGCTGAAGCTGGGTCCATGAGTCAAAGTCCCATGACTCCATTGCAGGATCATTAGCCCTTTCAAGTAGCTGCCAAGAATTAGGGCTGATGGATAGCACCAGAACAGAACTGAAATTATTCGGGGTTTTCAGCTCAAAAACAGCATGGGGTGGAAACCAGCACTGCAGTGTCTCACAGGCAAACTCTGGCGTGGCAAAACGTGCCCAGGATGAAAATGCCTGCCCTGCTGCAGTTACAGCTCTGAGTCCTGGCCACTGCTACCCGCAGGATGTTGATGTTTTAAAGTTCATCATAAAATTGAGTTACCAAAGCTCAGAACATAAGAAGCTGCAGAAGGGCTATGCAAGAAATGGAAATAGTTCGTTTGTACATTTAAACTGTGCATTTAAAAAACTTGCAGGCAAGAGACGCCACTCTAATGTTAATTTATACTTTAATCAGCATTTTTGGTATAGTATTGATCATAAATAACTTAGTTAGTGATTACCAGTTTGTTAGCAGTAGTGCTCTGGGAGTTAACATTTTTTTCCTTCTCCCATCTAAATTATTATTTTATAATTTGTTATTTTGCATATAATGCAGAAAAATGTGAGGATTTTTTTTCCCTACAATAAAATACTGGACAAATTTTATTTTCTTAGCACATGTTATTTTAATTCCAATTTTTGTATTTTTTGTAAGTCTAATGTCAATTATTGTGTCTTTCAAATATGCAGGGTCCTAGAACTTGCAACCCTTTTTGGACAGATTTTCAGCCCTCTGAAAACAATTAGGGCTGTCAGTAATATTCACTCACCATTTTCTTTCCTTAATAATTTCTGAAAATGCTCTCTGTTTGTATTTTCTACTAACGTAGGTACTTTAATTTCTTCTTTGAGAATGTGTGTTACTTAAAATATAATAATTTGCTTATAGATTTTTATATGTTGTTCTAGATTTTATATATTATTCTGTTGTTTTAAGTATTCTGTGTATGTAGGCCACTCTGTGTGTGTATAAAAATACATGTGCCCCAAATCTGAGCTTGAAATAATCATCTTAATATATCTCTACTTTTTGTCTAAGTCCAAAAAGTAATGGTGCTTATTTTCTTCCACTTGTTACTGTTCTTTCAGTTTGCAAAAAGTGTAAAGGATTGATTGCACCTTGCTTACAACACTCCTGCTGTTACATATTTCTGTGCTAAGTAAAGGATGAGTTTTTTTGAGTTGCTGGCGTTTCATGGGTCTCTTAAGAGCTTTCAGGGGGGATATTTTGTGTGGTTTATGTGGAGTGTTGGGGCAGACCTGACAGAAGTAGGGCACTGTTTGCTTGCCAACAATGTGCAAAGCAAGAGATGGCACCTTTCTTCTGGAGTTCACAGCTAGAGGCCCTGAGTGTGCAAACACACCGCTTGAGTTGTCATCTTGTGAACACGGGGACCTGACTAAAGACAGCTTTTTGGGAGCAGAAGTGCCTCAAGGTTACAGCCTAGACCTTTACCTCAGCTCAGGCAACCTGTTGTTTACAGGAGTCGGGTGTTGGAATCACTTTGGCAAAGAGACTATTTGTCAAATTTTGTGTTCTTGAGCTGTTTGTGCAGTATTTTTCTTCGGTATTTTTTCCTAAGGTATTGTTTTTGCAGGCCATGTTGAAAACATGCTGTTTTTTCTTTTCTAATTTGATTGTAATAAGGGCCTTGTTAATCAAAAATAAGTGCAATAAGGCAGAATGAGTTGGTTATTTTTACATTTTCCTGTTTGAAAAAAAAAAGCCTCAGTAAGTGAGCCACAATGAGCCGTGATGTATTTCCTCCATCAGGATGGAGAATAAGCCATTTATTATTTCAGCTCTGACTCACAGTGAACCTGCTGACACCGAGACATTTTATAATCATAAGGAACAGGTTAGGGCAGTAACTTGGACGCCAGGCTGGGGATTACCTACTTATTACACTGTTTTACAACCTGGATACTTTAGGTTTTCTGGCAGAATGTCCTAAACCTCACACTAAACATCACGTTGTTATTGTACAATTACTGCTTGCAGGTCTTGCAGTAGGTGGTGCCAGCTAGACAGATGCCTTCATTATAATTATCCTTTTTGCTATATATAAAGATTTCATCCCTTTAATCCATGTAAAATTTACTGCTCTTGAAAGTGACACTAATAGTTATACTTCTCACCCTTCCTCCTTGTTCTACGTCGTTCCCAAACTGACTAGGGCTGGGCTTGCTCAATCCAGAAATGGGAGCTTTCTAAGGAGAACCTGGCTTCTGTGGGAAGCAGCGTTGATGAGAATAGATGGTAGCTGTGGTCACTGCATAACCCCCTGACACAGTCTTTGAGAACAGCAGTGCTAACTCCAGTGCTGGCCAAACTCCAGCTGAATAATTACTTTCTGGCTGTCTTGAACTCTTCTATGGCTTCAGCTGGAGAAGTTGAGCTTTATTTCCCTTCTTGTAAACAATCCTGTGGTGTTAAAGCAAAGTTGCTGCTTCATGGCACCCTTAGAGGTGACTGTATTTTGCCATCAGTGGATTTAACCTTGCACTTGTGCATGGCCTGAGAAATGCTTGGGTTCATTTTTGGATGATAAGTTCTGGCTTTCGTTCTTTGCATTTGTAAAAACATCTATTCCATTATCTTTGATGCTTGTGTATGTCCTAGGAATAAAAATAACCAGAATTTGGGTTTGACTGGCCAAGCCAACTCCTAAAATGCTCCTTTTACTATGACGTGTGTCATCATCTTGTACTCTACTTTTTCAGTAAGAGCCTATTTATTGCATTTACTGATAAATGAGGGCATCTGTGAAGTTCAGGGCCATGTGAGATATCTAGGTGTTGAAAGATGACTTGGAAGGGAATATTGAGATCCTCTTTAGTGGATGACCTAAGACCCCTCCCATGTAGCTATTTAAGCACAATGGTATCTTGCTGTTTGAGAAGCAACACAGGAGGCGACCCATGGCTGGATGTCTCTAGTCTGCTCAAACCCACAGAAGTACAGAGTAAATCAGAGCAATAGGAAGCTAGGTCAGAAAATCATGGCTGCCTTGACAGACTTCAAAAATAAGAGTGTAGCCAATGCCCTGCCCTCTGGGCATTGGTGTTTGGACAGCCTCATCTCCCCACACTGGGAGAAAGGCTGGCTTACTCAGTGAGAGGGACCAGTCCTGCTTGCATGTTTGAACAGCAGCTCCTTCCACACACAGGAGCTCTGCCAGTATTTCATTGCTCTTTCCTCCAACAGCAGAGACTTGAGGTCTTGTGCTCCTGAGAGCAGAGGTCACTGCTCTGTAGGTTGGTTTATGCTGGTGATTTGGTTTCATCTGAAATCTGGCTGAACGTTCCCTGAGCTGCATTGCTGATAGACCCTCGTTGACTTGATTTTTGTCAGAGGGTGACAAAATGGAGTATGATTCAGATGTGCCCTTCGACATTTGACACAAGCAAAAGTTACTTAGAAGAGATAAACTGCAGGCAGAGACTGAAGATCTTGGCCACTTGATTTTCGGTGGGGTGCGTAAGAGTTGAATTGCTTTTTTATGAGGAAGATGGAGAAGTTAACCTCAGAGTTAAGCTTATGCAGAGGTTTGCTGTTGAGTTAATCTTTTTATTGCCAGATACTGAGTACATGTTTAAGTACAAATACTAAATCAAGATTCCATGACTCTTCCTATACTTGTAAGAGCTGATTTTTTGCCATTTATTCTCCCAAAGAAGTTAGGCTTTGCATTATCCACTCTTAAACTGCCCTTTAGATTCATATACCCACCTCTTCTTGCAAAGTGGACTACTCATCGTTGTCTTCCTGAAGCTTGCTCCTTTGTTTAACACGTATTTTATTGTTTTGTCTCTTCCCTCCCTGATTTCTCAGAAAGTACACCAGTGTTGTGGCATTTCTGTCTTGCAATATTGCATTTATTCAAAATCTGATGCTTGATGAGAGTCAGAATAATTGGTTTCTTTACCAGTGCAGGTTGCCCACTTATCTGCGCAGAGTGGTTTGAGCAGAAGACCACAAAAACTGCTTCTAAAAACTGTTTGCAAAGCAAATTTTGCTTTTGTTTTTTGATGACCTTTAGGGAGTGTGTGTTACTTAATGTGTTGTCATAATCAGGATGTAAGAAAGCACACAGTTTAAAACTTAGTAGAGAGAGTCTCATGGCTTCAGGCTCCTTGGAAATGGCAAAATCGGGCTTACAAGCAGTTCATTGTAGGAGCCCAGGAATTTCACTAGCTGTGCTGAAGCTCCAGGGTGTGTGAAAAATGTATGATGGCTGAAGGCATAGACGACCTGAGAAAAAAAAATCTGATGGTGAACATGCAGTTTTCTTAATAAGTAAATGGTAATGCCAGGCTTCATAACTTGCTGTCTGTATGTTAAACTGTATCTTCATAAATCTTCACATATTTGCATTTAGAAAAAAGCTAAAGTATTCAACCAGTGTAGTTCTCCTTAAATCATCCAAGTATTCAAAATTGTACCTGGTTTTCTATGGGCTTGTCAGCTCTCATAGGTTTGTTCAGGTCTTCCAAGATGCAGAGGAAATACAAGATTCTAGGCTAAAATACAGACATATCTAATCTGAAAAGCTGCAGCAGGTAAAGATGTTGTGAAAAATACAGATGTTGAAAGACAGTGTAAGTTCAAGGGTAAATTTATATTATGAATCCCTTATTTATTGTGTAGACCATGTTCCTTTAATGACTGGTTTTTGTTTTTCTTTTCAATCTGGCCTGAACTTGTGTTCAAAGGAAAACTGGAAGGCCCAAGTTTTGAACAGACTTTGAGTGTGTTTGCAGAGCCAGAGAGCTTCTCCCAGAACGGGCTTAACACGTGAATGGCCCTGGAGCTCCTGTGGAGAGATGGGTGGCAAGTTTGGAGATAGGATTGTAGTGAATTGGTGCTTTCATTGGGGCCATGTGACTGTGTAAGTAGGAAGAGCTGCCTGATAATTTAAAGTAGAAATTACCTTTGTATGTCTATGAACAGAGAAGATATAAGTAGCTCTTCCTTGGGAGTTACAAGGTGGCTTTTTTAAGTGAGATTTTTTGTGTTGTCAAAGTACTATGTATTTTCTCTGCTGTTGTTACTTGGTCTGGTGGTAGCACTGCATTTAGGCGTTGGTTAACACAAGCCTTTTCGTAGGCAAGCCAGGTCTCCAGCTGAGAGGGTTTTCTGCTGCATAATTTCCTTTAAACTTAAAAAGACTCAGGCAAATAATTATTTCTGAAATAGAAAAGATGTAACTGCACATGGGAGAAAAAGTGATGAAATAGAAATGAGAGTTGCAGACTCAATTCTAGGTACTTACATCGAGGTTAGTAAAGAAACATATAGTGGTTACATGTCTCCTTAAATGCACAATGCTGGATAATGAGCATCTTTGTAATCATAAACCAGGAATGTATAGGTGATTAACTCTACACATGCCAAGCATCTTTCTACTACAGTTATTTAGTGTTATTAGCGTCACACTTGTTATCAAAGACTGGTTTAAGGCTAAGAATGAATTAAATTGTACTAACCCCATATTTCCATCAATTTATCAAGCTGGGTTTGTATTAAGCTCAAGTTGTGTGTGCTTCCCTCGTAATTTGCTTTACAATAAGAATTTTTGTTGAAAAACTCCAGCTGGATATATATGTATATTTTATTCTAAATTTCTGAGAAAAATTGGAGAACATGCTCTAGTAAAAATTTGATTTTTTCCTTAAAGAGCAAGTACTTATAACTGGATGACTTCTGAATTTGCTCTACATACGTAGTCACTAAAAAACTTCCCTGAGAAGTATTCTGCTAGAGCATGTTTGTGGTAGTTATCCCAAATATTTAACAGCAAGG
The DNA here is from genome assembly GCA_013397195.1 of Hylia prasina. Classification (NCBI taxonomy): domain Eukaryota; kingdom Metazoa; phylum Chordata; class Aves; order Passeriformes; family Sylviidae; genus Hylia; species Hylia prasina. The sequence goes on along the minus strand of VYXD01012087.1, from coordinate 1,206,298 downwards.
GTCTTTCTAGGAAGCATATTATTTCATTTACAAGATGATAGTAGGCTCGCAAGGGCATAGAAAACCCATTCCACAGCATGTCAGAAACCATGGTGGGACCCTTACTGCCTTTGGGTCTCTGCTCATCTCATTTCTTTGAGCCATTGATTCCTTTGTGAACCTACCACTAAGTATCTGGCCAAGAAGACCCTGTGTCCCAAGGTAATAACCATGGAAAATCAGAGAAGGCAGCAAAGAAGTTTTAAGCTGTTGCATTGTTGGAAATACTTAGGTGTGGTTTTGAGTCTTCTTCCTTTCTGAGAAATGGCAACAGTCCTTTCTTTTGAAGTGCGCTACCTGCACACACAGTTTTTCTTGCTCTCCATTGCTTTGTACAACTGGGTCCCATCCCTTTTGTTTTTTAAATTTTAAAATGATTTATTCTTCCTTTTTAGAGTATTCCTTTTACCATCCCTCTGTTACAAAATAGCTGCTCCCAGAAAGATGTTCTGCATGGCATTTAGTGGCTTTTTCTTTACGCCTGTGGGGAATGGACCTTCTAGTGATGGTTTCTGCAGAGCTGGGGTGAAGATGCCTCCCTGCCTCCTTGAACTCCAGCCCTTGTGCATGTCATGTGAGAGTGTCAGGGAATGTCATGGCGTGTGTGAAGCTGGCAGAGTGACGACTGCCAGGGCTGCTTGGACCAGAGGCTGCAAGGACTGATGTGGTGCCCAGATGGCTTATTTTACTTCCCCTTTACACAGCTCTCTGCTGCACTGGGAGCAGCAGTCCACACTTTTGTGGGAGGGAAGCCCTCTTCAGCAGCATCAGTCATCGTTCTAGCCTTGTAGGATTGTGGTGGAAGAAGAGAGCCCGATCCTCAGTCTGTGTCCTTTTGCCCCATTCCACTGCCTCCTTTCCCCAAGGCGAAGAAACCCCCTGCCTGGTTTATTCCCTTTTGCAGCAGCCTGAAATTTGCCCGACAGTGATTAAGGATTGCAGCACAACAAGGTGGAGGATTAACAGCTTTTGTAGAGGCAATGAGGCTCGGATGGGTCTGGTTAGTTGAGTCTAGGTTTGAGAAGGTAGAAGATGGTGTGCTGCAAGTGGGAGTGTGTATGAGGTAGATGGATGGATGGAGGTCATGCCGCAGGGAGTGGGAAACACCTTTTTGGGGCTGTTCTCAGCTTCCCACTTATGAACCTGGTAATGCCGCCAGATTCAGTTTTGCCTACGCTGTTGAGAAACCTTGAGCTGGTCCTAGGCAAGTATCAGTCACACGTATTTTGTCTGGGTGAGGATTTGGTGCCAGAATTGCTAATCGGATCAGGATGTCTGGGTATGCTTTTTTCCACAGCAGTGTGTGGGCAGAATGCTGTGCCTCATGCTCCCGTGGGTGATTGAACTTGCCGGGTTTTGTAGCTTTGAGACTTTGGCCTCTATCACATGCATCAGCATGAAATTGGTGCCAGGCTAGAGCTTCTAAAAGAGGCATTTATGTGGGGAAGCTGAGTTCAAAAAACAGCCTTGGAGTCACTGGCTTCAGTAACACACTAGTGGGGCTGTGAAATATAAGAGAAGCTGTATGAGAATATGCACAGCCGAAGCCCAGTGTTTCTGCTGTGAATGGCCAAGTGGGAATTTGGACTGAAATGGGGTAGGGAAACACAAGTGAAAGTTGTATTTTTATTCGGTGTATATATATCTCGGTAAACATATTAGAAAATCTGCCAGGATGGGCAGCTTTTAGGGGATCTTAAACTTATGTTTATATTGGAATTTCAAAACATATAAATAAATGGCATGAAGTTACAAACACAGAAAACAGGATAGACACATGACCGAGTGTTTACGAACATTATCCTGTCACAGACCTGCAGCACAGCATGTGATGTTGTTTCTCCTCCAGCAGAAGGTGAGGGGGGAGTCACTAGAAAGAAGGGAGTATAACTTGGTTTAGTGTAATCTGAAATCCTTTCACGGGGAGTTTTTTAACTTAGAGCACACAGTACTCTGAATCATCTAAAATAAACATACTTATTTTTCAAAGGCACTTCTTAGTGCATGATTTCTGTTGTGGTTGGTGTTTAGTGGTGGTGGAAGCTGCACCAGCTCTCAAATGCACCTGAGTCCCTTGGAAGCTGCAAGTCTGTGTTTTGGTTTGGCAGATGCTTTTCTGTAAGGGACTAACTTGTTGCCACTGTTGGAAAGCATCTTGGGATCCAGAGAAGTCCTTCTCTGGGAGAGAGATGCTACAATTCCTTGTGTGGCACTCAAATGCTGCGGCATGTGCTGTGAGCTGTGCTGTAGTGCAGAGCCATGCACAGTGGGCTTCTCTAAGTGCAAATCCTTGAGATCTTTTCTAAATGCAGACATCCTGCAGCCTGTACTGTACTGTGGCTCTTTAAAATGGTAACAAGCAAAATACATTTCCTGCTCCCAAACCCTGTAGCCCTGCGAGGCCCGTTGCCAGCGGGGCAGGGTCCTGGTCTCAGCATCATTTCCTGCATGAACCTTTGCCCTCCCATCTCAGAGCACCGTAACTCTGTGGCCAGGCTGTCACAAACCCTCTTCCTGTGATTGTTATCCTGACATCTCCCTTCCAGCTTGTTTTACAGCACAATGATAGTGAAGGCAGGGAGGAAGGAGTGGGGAGGAGCTCCAGTTGTAAAAGGGTTTCTCCCCCCCCCTTAGTATTGCTGTCTAGGGAAAGCTGTGTATTTTACCCTCTGAGAAGGAGGATGTACTGGGAGGAAGCAGGCAGTACCCCATCACAGGGGATCCATGAGATTGTAGCTGGCAAGAACAGGGAATATTTGTCTTGTCAGGCCTGCAGGATTAAAACCAATTAATATGAATGTGCTTAGTACTGCCTGCTGGCTCTTTTCCTTACCCAGCTGCAGTCAAATGGTGTTTTAAAAGTGAGTCTCAGAATATAGAAGTGGTCTTTTGGGAATAAAGTGTAAGATCCTTCTGCTCCACTCTTTTCTCTGCCTGGGATCTATTCTAATTAAAGTTCAAGATGAAGGCGTGCATCCATCCCACTCAAGCAAGGGTTTTGAATTTATATTGCTGAAAGCATGTACCTTTGACTTAAAGTAGATGGATAACTAGAACACTGAATTTAAGTTATGCATATATCTTCATAAATACTACATTTTCATTTTTTTAATTTGTCATGTTAAATTAGATTAATAAGAAATAATGCTACTGCTGTCACATTGAGCTCCTAAAATATGATGTAGTATTATTGTTATTTGTGTGCACAAAATACTTGTTAAATTTTGCAAGCTGAGAATCGTCTTCAGGAAGATGCTGCTGTTGAAGTTTTCGGTCATATTTCTTGCTAAGAGGAGAAACAAAAAAGTTATTAAAAAAAACGTGAATCCCATTGACTGCCCTTAAAAAACACAGTAAGGCTCTCTGGTCTTTTAGAACGGCTTTCACTAAAATCATAACAAGCCTTCTTGGAAATGGTCTCTTTTGCATACTACCGCAAGTTCTAGAAATAAGAAGGCAGTGTGAGGCTACCTTGCATGTGCAGACATGTCTGCAAATAGCAGTAAGGACAGAGTTCACTGTCAGCTGTGAAGGGGGCTTGTAAAGGCACATTAAAATACTAGGGGTTATTTAAGTTGAACCTCTGGTTAAATATGAAGTTGGGGCAAATGTGATACACAAAAAGCAATTGAAAACACATGCCAGGCAAGAATATTCAAGAATTTGTGTGTTGGTATGAACCTTGGATGAAAGTAAGTTATGTGAGCCTGCTTCTGCTTATTCCTTTGGGAGTGGAGCTATGGAAAAGGAGGTGTTAGCAGCTGTTGTGCAACTTAAGACTGCCTCATCTTACATTACATTAACATGAGGGTTGCCTCATCTTGACATGTAAGGATTATAAATACACAAACATACGTAAGGAAATACATATATATATATTATACCCAGCTATAAAATTAAATATTTAAAAAGCAGTGTTTCTGTTGCAAATTTGTGTGTGATGTGTCTATGTTGAAAGAAACAGAACCATGTAAAATGGCCAAACCACAAATAATGGTGCTGCAAAGGCAGATGTACTATGTGCTCAAATCCTATTTCTGCAGCAGTTATTTTCATGAGGTGGTTTTAAAGCTGAAGAAAATGTGTTGTGCCGTTGTCCAAAGATTAAGGTGAATCAGATGTGAGACATTTCTGCTTGTAATGAGATCTTCCATTGTAGTCTTACTGCTTAGTTTCTATATGTACAGTTTCTTTCTAAATAGAAACGTAGTTTCTCTTATTTTCTCTGTACCATGGGTCATATTTGTTTTGATTCTCCCAGCACATGGTTTAATAAAGCCTATTTATTATTGAAAGTAACTGAGTAGGAAATACTGGTTGAAGGATAAGATTTAGACTGCTGTGGCATACCGGGGGTTGTTTTCTGTTTTTATGGGGTTGCCACTAGGTTTAATGTGCATTCTGAGGAAAACTTCTTTTGATAATGTCTACGGAACCATCTTGGCATTAACTGAGTGAATGGAGTGAAGGTACCCCAAGACTTGATTTTGTGCATAATCCGTTTCCTCTATTCACTTTTCACTTGGTTGTTAAGGGTAGAAGATATTCTGAAAACAACAAAAAAAGCATTCATGGAATTGTAGGTAGGAAGAAGGATGTTTGCTGGATCATGGGTAAGAGTAAACTATGAATTCTTCCAATGGAATGATCTTTAAGGGGAGAGCAATGTTTACATGCAGCTCTTCAAAGGAAACTGTGTGGGGAGCAAAACTTCAGTGTGCGGTACCTTCAATGAAGCCTTTAGCTGTTATGTCCAGATAACTAATGCACTCCTGGATTTTGCCTCAAAATCATGGTTTTCAGAGATAAACAAGTCTTCTCCCCTGTTGCATTTTATTTATGAATGTCGCTGTGGTTTCTCAGCATGGTGGGAAGTTGCTGAAGAGTAGATACTCCCAATTTGAGGAGGATCAATTAAGACTTGTAGGAGAAGCCTTAACAGATAGGTGTAGGTGAACTGGGAGGAAGACTTGTTTCCAGCGTAGTACATGTGGTACATACGCTACTCAGTCTTTTTTTTTTGTAGCCTGGTTGTCCTGAGTTCTCAGCTCTGTGGGTCACTGACTCAGTTACCCTCTGCTCCTGGCACAGTGAGGCCCTTTCTGCTCAAGGTCTCTGGGTGCTTCTGCAGTACAAATATTTAACGATAAAACATGCTTATCTCCCGCCAAAAATCTGGCAGCATCCTTATCAAGATATTATTAAATTGTCAGTTCAACCATATGCCGAGCGTTTTAGGCGAACAAATGTTCACACTGGCTCTCGCGCGGTACGTGAAGGCTCTGGAGAGAGACAGGTGGCCGTGTTTACACCATCGAGTACTGCCCGGTTCCTTACAAACAGAAACTTGCATTAAGTGCCTCTTGCTTTATGGCAGATTCAAAATTTATGGACTTGATAGGCTTGAGACCATGTTAATTTGATTACACTTAAAAAACGTTTCGCGTAGGTTGGTGGAACCTACATAGTTTGCATGTTAAGGATGTCTCTGCATTGACTATGGGAAAAAAAAACAATATAGGAGAACTAAGTTTACCAGACCCTCCCCACAAGGAAAAAAAAATACTTGGCAATGAAACAGTGGTCTAAAGTTTATCAGTACTTTTTCTCTCTGAGTAATTAACAGAAAAATGCCTTTAGCAATAAATTTGACTACCTCTAGTATTTGAAACTGATAAACCCTCAGGAAAATCCTGGTGGTTTTTTAGGCACTCTTTTTCATCTTTTCATCCCTTTTCTCTAGATGACATCACTTATTATCGCACCTTGGTTCTTGGAATACTTGAGCCTAAGATCCACAAAGCAGTTGTCAACCTTTTCATTTTATCTTCAGATTGTCTCTTTTTTAGGAGTGAGAAGTAAGGATGTTGTTCTGTCACTGTACTAGCATTTTTTCCCACACTTTTATTCTTGGAAGGTAGCCTGTTTGGCAAAAAATCAAAATAGTCTGATTTTTGTGTACATGCTTGGAATTTTCTTTCAGAAATCTGTAGCAATACTGCACAGTCTTAGCTGTGGTGCATCAAAAAGATACATAGATTCATTTCATAGCTAATTTTTTTTCTCTCCTATGGTCTTTTTAAAAAAATGAATTAATAAATTAGTCCCTTGTGAAAGCTGTCTACTAGGACACCTATTTGCATTCTTTTCATTAAGAATTGTATTATGTTCTGGGGGACTGCTACAGCTTGTGGCATTTGATTCCCCTTCCTTTTTTCTTCCACTTTCCTTTTTTTTTCTTTCTGCAAGGACAGACTTTGTACCAAACTTCCATAATGATAAATGAGAGAAGAAGGAGATGATATTTCTTCTTTCTTGTCTTTGTCGATGGCGTTTGAATGCATCAGAAAGTAATGAGCTGAAAATGAATTACAGTTTATACTGAACATTTTCTTCAGAAAAATAAATGGAATTCAGAATGCTTAATGCAAATTAATTTCAAGGAAACTGCTTAGCTGTCTTTATTGATGGATATTACTTTGTAATAATTGTGTTGTTCTGCCTGTGTAATTTCTTCAGGAGAGAGAATTTCACAGGCCAATAAAAGTTTAAAAGTATAAACGTCAAGAATATTAATACTTGCAATCTTCGATACAGTTTTAAGTTACCTTCCCTTACTCAAAGCACTAGTTCCTTTGCCAGTGACTTAATTATCTTTTTTTACCTCTGTATTCCTTTCTCTGCAGTCTTTTTTTTGCCAGAATGAGAGCCTCTGACCATAAAGCTGTCCTGCAGCTCCAGAGAACCATGAACGCTGCCACCCAGCCTCTAGATGCCTCCCAACACTGTCCTTGCAGGTTGAAGCTGGAAGAGTTGGACACCACAGATCCTTTCAGAGCAGCCTTACGGCTGATGGATGTCCCTGGGGGCACACGGGGAGCCAGGACAGGCTTGTTACTGTTTCGAGCAGAGCTCCTCAGATGCATGCTCTGGGCCTCTTAAGGATGATTTAAACATACAGTAGCTGAAATACAGCTTGCAGTGACTGTGTCTGAACTTTGTTTCCCAAAGCAGAGAAACAGTAATATCTCCTTAACCAATCTGTTCTTCAATCCATCCTGTTCTCTAGAGAGAAGTCATGATTTCTATACGGTATTCTACAGGGAAATTCCACTGTCTCACCAAAACCTGCTCCAGAGCAGTGTAAACCAAAGTTCTGCTGTGCCAGCTCTGTTTCAAGGGGTGGATAGAGTACATTGGAGCAGCAGTGACATGGTTTTGGAAAGTTCCAACAGTGATGAGAGTGTCCAAGGTGGTTTGGGAACATGAGGCCGGCCTGTAATCTTCCATTTAATATTGGAAAATATTTTGTGCTTTTCATAAAATACAGAGAGTGCAATTCCTTTGGAATTGCTGTGGGCCGAGTTGTTAAAAGAGCAGAAAGGCAGTGTGGGTCAATGTGGTGTTTAAAACAGGGTAAATGGCCATCTCTCCTGTGGCAGTGTATGGCTTCCAAGCTGTGTAAGACAACCAGAAGTGGAGACAGGCTAAAAGAGACACCAGAGAATTAAAGGGCAATGGAGGCAGGAAGGTACCTCTGGGAGACTGTCTAGTTCAGGCCCACAGCTGGATCTGCTGAGGCTATGCTCAGAACCAGACCCAGATGGGTTCTGCATATCTCCAAAGGTGGAGGCTCCACAGCCTCTCTGAGCAACTTTTGCCACTGCTTGACCATGACCACAGCAAGGAGGTAGTGCCAGAGACCTGGTGAGGTGCTGTTATGAAAGCAGATGACTGCTTTCTATTTTACTAAATGATATGAAGCACATTTCAAGCAAATGGGAGATCACTGTTGAGAAGTAAGAAGCTGCTTTATGTTTGAACTCTGCCTCTAACCATGAGAAAAGCGCCATGTTTGTATCCATTCACAGTGTGGTTGCAGAGCTAACACCCCATATCCCTAACTGGGCCACGCCGCATCCTTCCTAACCACCTCCTCCACCCTCCCCTGTCTGTCACTCTGATCTGAATGGCTCATATTCACTTTCAGGGCCTCATTGAAGCTACTGTTGTTTATCCTTCCACTTTTACTCACTCCTGTGGTGTTCACACTAGGCTCTGGTGTGCCTGCAGTATCTGTTTCTGTTGTCTGCTTGATGCACCTGTACAAAACTTATTTGAGTTTATTTAGTTGGAGAGAAACCTTCTACAAAACTGCTTCATTTTCCTAATTTAAAAGCCTATTTCAGCTCTTTTTAGTGTTTTACAGACCTTGGTGACAGACTAGGCTGCTTGTGTGCTTAAGCTACTCCCTTGCAGATGGATATTCCCTCATTGATTTGATGTCATATTGCTTTCATATCACTGTTTGTCTATTTTTGTATTCTGCTATGTCATTTTGACTGAGAGACTGCTTCCTGCCTCTGCAGAAGGCCTTCTAGGATGGGATGCAGTCCCTGGGTTGACAGGATAATCCACAACACAAGAAAATTACGGTGTATCTATGATCTTGAGATCTGATTTGTTATGTAGGTGAACTTGGATGAACAGCTCCCTTGTACACGGAGCTCCATGGTCCAAAGCGTGCAGTCAGGTTTAAGCATGTAAGTGAAAACATATAAGAGGAGACAACAGAAAAATCCTTAGTAGTCTTGTAAGCTGAGCTTTGTTAGATGCAGAGGTCTGAACTCTTAAATAGCCTGGGCTTGGTTTGCATGTGGGGGTAACAGCTGTGGCATGATTTGTTTTTTGCAAAGCTTCTCTGCATCAGTTTAGGCAGGGTTGTCCAGAAAGATCAACCAGATGAAGCCCACAGAAAATAAACTGGAACAAGTTTGGTTACTGGGAATTTTGGCTTAACTCCCCGTGTCTCTATTCCAGTGTACTCCATCCCTGGTTTTTGGGTAATGCACTGCCCAAATCATTCTTGTGCTTGTGGCGGCAAGAAGCTGCCAGTGGTTGGGTTGGAGGCAGGGAGAAGTGATGTAGCTGCTGATGGGTTGATGTGGTCCTGTTGGTTTTGGTGACATGACCACCCTAATCTGGGCACCACTGGTGTTACCCTGTCCTGTCTGTGGTTGTGTTTGTAATACAAAGCAGCCATCAGCTGGCAAGATCAGGTGGCTCTGAGTCCAGTGACTGCTGTTATGAAGTTTCTAGGACATATTTTTACCCCCTTTTGAGAGGTGTTATATAGGTAACATCACTATATAGAAAAATGTGAGAGGTCTTGATGCATTAATACAGAGAACTATTTTTCATTCTTATAATGTGACATCTGTCTGTGGCCTAAAGCAAAAGCACGTTCTTGCCACGATTGAGCTAGGACAGAAGTAAATGACACTGAAGTTAAATGAATCCATTTAGAAATAAGATTATCTTTATAACTGGATGCAGAAAGTTGTCTCATCACAGTTGTGCATAAGTTTTACGGGCAGTAAATCAAACTTTGGGATACATTAGCAGTCATAGGGGCACAGTGACAGTTAAATGCTGGCTTGGAATATCTGAGCCCTTTTTAATGGGTGCTGTCCATTATGGAATAACTGAGCTGAGGATTAGTAGTGTTTCATCACTGAGATTACTGTTACACTGATGGCTCTGAAAGTCTAGTTTTAATATATTTAGTATTTTTAAAAAGCTGGAATTTCTAAAAACCCTATTGTTCTTGTAAAATTTTTATTCTTATTGCAATGCCCAGATGCCCTGTGATTTGACCTGCTCAGAACAAATATATATTGGATGAGCATTAATTCAAACTTTCTTATGTGTGTCTTTTTTAAAGATACATTTGCACTGTGCCTTAAAAAAAGTCTTAAATGTGTTAAGGCAACAAAAATGGCATGTGACTGTCCAACATGAGTAAATGTCGGTTGAAGTAAGATGAATATGATGGAGAGCCATCACAAATGCTGGAAAGTGGTTGAGTTTCTAAAGTCATCATCTTGATGACTTGTTTGCTTTTTGGGATTCAGGAAGTAAGTTCTGGTGTAATTGCTATTTGAACTAATTGTATGTGGAGAATTGTGTATACTGTACATGGCTGCTCTGGTAATACCAACAGCTTTGATTTTTCTGGAAAACCAAGATTGTAAGCTGGAAGTTTATGCTGTGTCAAAGAATGAACAAACTTCAGTGTATAGCTTTGTGATCATTATAACCAAATATATATGTGTGTACTGTATCTGCTGGTGTTATGAGGTTTTGAGTTTGTTTTCTATTTCCCTTATATTTCTATTCCCTTATATATGACTGAGCTTTAAGTTAAAGCCCTGATTTTTATGCTTAAAAAAAGAATTTTGTTAATTTTATATAGAGAGAGAAATATGGAGGGGAAGAAAGGAAAGACACTGTTTTCTTATGTGCACCAGACTGTAATGCTCTCTTGTTATCATGAAATGTCATTATCCCATTCTTGTTTCACTTCTCCTTCCCCCCATATCCATATTACATTTTTTTAGTCTTTTATGCAAATCACTTCAAACCAGTTGTTTAGTCATCTTAACGGAAAAGTTTGGTCTTGGATGGGTGCCGAATTTCAAAAAAATTATATTAGCCTTTTTGTCTTAGGCTAGAACTGTTAATGTGTGCCTGTCTCCTTGCCAAACACCACTAGTTTTGCATAGCCTTTATGAACAGTATTTATCTGTATGAAGTTGGCCATTGCTAAGGAAGACAAGCTACGGTGGAAAGTTTGTTGAAGACTGTAGATTGCATGGATCTGAAATATATTGACTAAGTATATCTTTTAAATCAAGGATCTGTTTTTGTCCTCTCATTGCAGAATATCCTGGGATTCCCTATAAGGTCAGTATATATTGACCATAAAAACAACAAAAAAATACAGTAAACACGGTTGGCTGGCTGAGTAAGGTTATCAAAACCAAAAAAAGCAGTGTGGAAGCAGTGTGTCCCAAAGCCCAGGAATCACTTGAAAAGGTCACTCCCATCCAATGAACTTTGCTTTTGATTCCCCTTATGAAAGGTGAGGTGGAGCAATAGCGTACAGGTTTTAAGTTTCTCCATCCCTGTTTATGAGAGCAGTCTCAGACATCTGTTTCTGCTTGGTGCGGTCATGCTCCGGGGCTCCCTGCTGGAGCGTGACGTGTCTCTGTGCCTCCACACACGTGGGGAGGGTCTGTGTTTGGGAGACCTGTGCCTTGGCAGGCTGAGAGGCCCGACCGGCATGCCCACATTCCAGCTGCAGGCAGAGATGTTCCTGGCCCCGCATGATAGGATGATCCCTCTCCTGCCACAGCTCAGACCCTTACAGATGGTGGCCATGGATTTCGAGGTCAAAGTCCATTGGCAGTGGGGTGCTGACCACCACCCCATAGCGTGTAATTTCTGGGTTGTGCATCCAGGACATTGACCTTGGTTGCATTTCCCTGGCCTCATGTGTGGAGCTGAAGCTCAGACTTCCGAGGCTTGTGGTTAGCAAGTGTCTTGTGTGTGGCAAGGGTGGGACCCTGGAGAGGGCCTGCAGTACCCTGCAAAGTGAACATTCAGTTTTTGTTTGAATTTAACTCTTATTTTTGGAACCATGGGTGACTTATTCTTGGAACCCCATTTTTCAGAAACCCATCTGCATGCAACGTTGCCAGGATTTCTGGTACAAATATTTTGTCATTTGCTCTTGAGACAATCTGTTGTTTCAGTCCTGGATGAAGTTTTGTAATATGTTGCTTGAGATATCATGCAAAAATATCTGAGTGGTGGTGTAATCTTGTAGGTGAAAACACAAGGTTAAGAATTTTATCCTTTTTTAAAGAAAAAAATGATTATTCGGGTTTATCAATTAATAAAGTCTACAAATTAAAGAACAAAACAAAACACAACCCAAGATATTAGTGCATCTATTTTTTCTGTCCTTGAAGCAATTGAGTTAGAAGTGAGCCACCCTTCCCTTCTGAAATACTGGGAGTTTTCACATTTGCTGCTCATTTTGCTCCATCCCTTCTCACCTATTTCACATGCTCAGAGCATTAATTGTGCTTGGACACCTGTGCGTTTTCATTTGAATTTTTCAGTCTAGCAACAGAGCTCATTCCCTTCACTAATACCTCCCTTGGTGTGTATACAAAATTCTGCTTTTGCTAGACAGTGAGGAAGCAGAAGAGTTGCTGAGAACTATTAGAAGCTGGAGATTTAAAAACAAAGTTTGATCTTTACTTTTGAATGGCAATTCTTATTCTTTATCAGATTTGTCTGATGCTGCACATATCTCTTCACATCTACAGAGATAGATGGTACTTTGGTGTGCTGTGTTAATAACAAATGGCATTTCTTAGGGTGCCCATTCAGAATCATAGAATGCTTTGGGTTGGAAGAGACTGTAAAGATCATGTAGTTCCAAAGCCCCTGCCATGGTCAGGGACCTTTTCCACAAGACTGGGTTGCTCAGAGCCCTATCCAACCTGGCCTTGAACATTGCCAGGTATGAGGCATTCACCACTTCTCTGAGCAACCTTTTCCAGTGCCACACCACCCTCACAGTAAAGAATTTCTTCCTAATATCTAATCTAAACCTACTTGCAGTCACTTTGAAGCTGTTCCCCTTTGCCCTGTCTCTACATAGCCTTGTAAATCATGTCTCCCCAACGTTTTTGTAGGCTCCCATGAATACTGAGTCTTAAAATCAGGTATTTGGTGTTAGTGTTGCCCCCTCTGGTGCTTCCAGCACTGTGATCTCCCCTTGGGAGATGATAGAGGGAGGGGGCACAGGAGGATGTTGTAGGCTGGTTGCTCTTGCTACCACCACGAGTAACTACATCAAAAGGGTAACTGCTGTCATTCTGTTTACTGGAATGACTTTTTTTCTTACTTTTCTGTCTTTGGTGAGTCTCATGAACCCTGCAGACAGACAGATCCAAAAACTCAGGAAGTAGCTCCAAGATGCTATGGAAGAAAACTCTAATTGAGTTAGGTCAGCTTTGTGCATCTGGGAAAGCTGTTGCAGATGAGGTTTCTAACTATAAAGAGAGAAGAATCTCCTCCCACTCCAAAACTGGAGCATGAGTTGTGTGGTTTCCAGGTTTATTTTGGCAAAATAAGCATTGTGGGTGGTGGGTGATGCTAAAGGTGTGCTAAGAAAAGCTCTTTTCTGTGATGAGCAACTTTGAGTTTGTGAAGGCTTTGCATACCCAGAAAATTCAGACGTAGAGACCTTATGAATACAGCTCCTTTTGGCACTTGCCCCTCTTCCCATTCCTATAGCTGTGCCTAGGAGCTGGCAAGTGGTGCTCCTTGCTCAGTTGCTGGCAAGAAATTCATTCTCCTAGTGCTTTCCTTCCTCTTGTTTTTGCTCTCTGGATACCTTGCTCCTGGCGAGCTTTCAAGTGCTTGTAGCTCCTTTTGTGCAGGAGAGGTGGGCAGGTCTGACAGCACGTAGCTGTGCTGGTGTGCTTAACTTTCACTTGTCTTCTCCCTGCAAAATAAATAAATAATTGATGTGTGAAGGGGAAAAGCGTGGGAGGAAAAATGTCAGGAAATTCAAAGGTGAAGCTATTTCCTCCCTCAGTAATATTTTTCTTCTACGTGTTGTTTCTTCTCTTCAAACAATGGGGTGAGTTAAGAATGGACTCAAACTATCAGCCTTGCCATTGTTTATTTAAACCCTTTCATGTGTGTGATGGACTTCAGGAAAAGCCCACACTTCCACTGCAAGCCCTCTGGGCAGCCTCTCTGTAGTGCAGTGCCAGTACAACAAGGCTCCAGTGTTCTTTGGGTCCCCAAGTGCCAGTGAGTTAAAATAAATGGTGAAACATGTAAGGTGTGTGATTTACAGGTGTTGGCTGTGAAATCTGATAGCTCTGGCAAAGCCTAATTTTTTTTTTACAAAAGCAATTATATAGCCCACACACTCAGAACAAGGATTTCAGATGTAAATGACTTAAGTGTAAGGTGTTTGTGAACTTTTCCTGTGTGTTCATGTGTGTATGTGTGTGTGTGTGCACACTTTCATTTGGGGGAGGGGGTGTTTTGCTGAAACAGGTGAAAGTCAGTTCTGTAGTATAAAACAGGAAGCAGATGGGTACTAATTAAAGCCCTGTTGATAAAAGCGTGACTGAGCTTTTGAACCAGCTGCTTTCTTTATTTTATATATAGCTGATGTGTGCCTCATATGAGAGGCAGGCTCCCCACACTTCATTGTTTTCGTGGAGCCGCAGGAAGTGCGTGTGCATGTGCGTGCGTGCTGCCATGGCTGAGGAATGGCGCTTGCTGTTTGTTTCCTTCTCTGCCCGAGAGAGAACGGTGTTTTCCAAACCTCCAGCAAAGGTGCCAGGCACCTCTTTGTCTCCCTCCTCTTCTCTTTGCAGCTTTCCACCCTCAGGTGGGCACCAAGCTGGTGAGAATGCCCATTTCCAGTGGTGCTGTAGATAAGAGAGGGCAGCTTACTTTGTCTCACGAGTTTTTGTGTCTCAAGTCATCGTGGAGAGATCTGGGAGGGAAACCAAAACACCAGTGAGGGTGACAGCCTCCTCTGTGTGTGTGACTTCCCATTGTCATTATGGTCTTTAATCCAAATAGGTACTGTTTTACTGGCTTTTCTCTTACCTTGGGGCTTGTGGAATGGACAATAAACTAATCTTCAGGTGGAAAAAAAGGAAGCAACAAGATTTAAACATAATGCAGGCAAAGGAGAAGTTGCACCAAAGCAGAGCAGATCTTCATATGGAAGAGCTATCATAGAATCATAAAAGGGTTGGCAGGGACCTTAATGATGCTGTAGTTCCAAGCACCCCTGCCATCAGCGGGGATGCTTCTCACTAGATCAGGCTGCCCAGGGGCCTTGAACACTTCAGGGACGGGCATCCACAGTTCTCCTGAGCAGCCTGTTCTAGAGCCTTACCACCCTCTGGGTAAAGAATTTCTTCCTAACATCTAATATAAATCTCCCCTCTTAGTTTAAAACTGTTCCCCCTTGTTCTACCACTGTCTGCTTGTGTAAAATGTCACTCTTCACCTTCTTTAAAAGCTCCCTTTCAGTACTGAAAGTGAGGCCTCCCTGGAGCCTTTTCTAACTAGCAGTGTTAATTTTAGGATTTTAATGCCATCAGTAGAAGAATGTGTGTTGAACATAGAGAAATGTTAAGTTTCTGTTGACTTGAGTCGGGTGAGTTTTGTCGGTGTATTGTCATTGAAACCTGTTTACTGGTAGCTTTTTGGTGTGGGGAAATTGGTTCTTTCACTGAGGAAGGTGCCAGTGTTCAGTCTTCATGTTGAAGATGTCATCATTCCAGTAGAAATAAGCTAAATTTGGTGTGGGCAGGAGGAGAAAGAGAAGGAAAATTTTGGTCAGTAATGGGCTTGAGTGCAGTAGTGTGCAGATTCAGGGCATGGCCCCTGAGGTGTGACACAGTATCTTCTGTATGGAAAACTGTCCTGGCATTGGCTGAGTTTCTTAGTGGGTGATGTTTGGAAATCGAGGTTGTGTTTGGGTGAAGCTCTCATGGGGTACTCTCTGGTCATCTGCTTGAAGCTGCAGCTTTCCTATTTTCAAGCTGCTGCTGAGGTTGCAAGTTCCTCATTTTATCTGAAGCAGAAACAGCTTGAGTGGCAGACCCCCTACCAGAGGTAGGTGCTCCTACCACCCTGTAAGCTTATGACTACCTCAGAGGAGCTGGACAATCCAGAGTGCTCAGGGAGGCTTTTCCTGGTTTGACAGCCAATACTCATTCCCACCAAGAGTGACTGGTACCTGCTGTGGCTTACCCAGTAGCTGTGATGAAACTGCTGTACAATACAAGCCATGGTCTTTAAAGCCATGGTCTTCTCTGTTGACAGTGTTAATGGGGATTATTTTCATCATGTCTTTTCATTCTCTTGGGAAGACAGCCACAAACTGGTAGAGCTTCTTGACCTGTGACCTGTTCTTGTTTGGTCCCTCAGTGAGAAGCTGATAGGTTTTTCATAGAAGTAATTCCAAAAGCCTTTTGCCCCTCTTAGCAGGAGTGAGAGGAGGCAGGCAAAGCATCTGTCTCTTTCCCTGTGCCTTGCTAACATTGCTGGTGGATGAATTGTGCACTTCTTTGCTGCTACATCTCTCCCTGACTGCTGTCAGATGAAAGGAAAACTGACTGGTCCTGTAGTGCTTGGAAGAATGGCAATGTCACCTTCTCCATTGGACAGTGTGTCTCTTGGAAGATTTTTTTTTTTTACTCTGAAGTTGTCTGGGTTGTCTTCTGGTTATGGGCTCAGTGAGTTGTGCTGCATCATTACAATCACAACCATTTGCTAGAGTTTACCAGGTGGCAGAACCTGGGTTGGGAGAGCTTTGCTTCAGGCACAGACTGCAGGGTTATGAATCCTCCTCTTAAATGTTTTGGTTTTTACAACCGCTCAGTGTTTGTCAAGAGGCTGTTGCTGTTTGAGTGTACTTTGACATCATACTTGAGTTAATCTTCTTTGGCCTTATCCTTTAAGTCAGCCTTTTGACAAAGTCTGGGGGCCAGGTTTAATCTTAGGTGGTTCTTGCTCTTTTTCTAAAGTCAGCAACTTAAAGTTGTCTGTTTTCTTCCTGTGGTGCACGTGTGTTTAAGCCAGGATTACGGAAAAGCTCAGTGCAAATAGACAGAGGACATTTGACTGCCACTACCTCCCCTGACTGCCTTGTGAGGGATTTTAGAAGTGTTTTAGAGCCCTGAGGAGTATGTGGGCTACAAGCTGAGAACAGCTACAATAGAAATGATGTGAGCTTGTCAGTAGACTTGTTTAAAAAAATTAGAAATCCATGTGGTTAGGGCTATTTGAGATGTGGGTAGCCTCTGTGGCAGTGTAGAGGAGTCAAGCAAGCTGATGCAAAAGTTGTGGTGTGCCTTTAGCTGTGCTAGGAAGCAAGTGCCTTGCCACTGCTGCTCCCTGGCAAGTTCTTTCTTAAGGTAAAAAGGCCTTTAAATCTGGTTTAAATGGGTTTCTGTGGTGTTTGTTAGCCAACTACAGTGCACAGAAATCACTGCAGCCAGGGGCTTTGTACAAATCATAGGCTTCAATTCTTCTTAGAGGTGAATATGTGTCTTAATATTTTGGTTGATTATGCTTAGTCGTGAATGTTTTCATGTTTAAAAACCTAACATAAAAATAGCCAGAAATAGGTGACAATTAGGAAAAAACCCACTCTTTCAAGTGTAATATATTAATTTTTTAAAAGAGCTGTGGAACACAGAGACTTGTATTTTTTCTGATCAAAATTACTCAGCTACTGCTCTCCTTGGAAAATCAGTCAAATGTGTTGAATATATACATGTGTGTGTGTGTGGGATAGCTGCTGATGTTATGAAAACTTTGAGCAAGATAACGCTGCACTTCCTTATCAGATGCCCCAGAAATGCTTGGCATTGAAAGAAGCAGACAGCAGTGGACGAGTGAATGTCGGGTCCTTGAATAATTGACAGAGGAGGAAAAAGGAGGATTAAGCCCGTGGCTGCTTTGCCAGTTTCCATTGTTTGAGGAATGTGTTTTAAAGTGGTAGGTCCTAAACCTCTCTGCCTTGAGAATTTTATTAAAAAGAGTGTCTAAGAGCTACTAAACTTTCCTAAAATTGCAATTGGTATGTAGATACCTTCAAGGTACTAGGTCCAGATCCTTCACTCTTTGCTCCAAAACTGAGTTTTGAAGTAGTTTTTACAAAGCAAATAATGGAAGAAATGTTCTTCTTTTCTTCGTCTCCTTCTCCTTCTTAGGTAAATGACAAATTCTTAAGACTTTGCTAACAGAGGAGAGATAGTTCTCCATGATAACTGAATGCTTGAAATACAGCGTTCAACTTAAACCTGTAGAAAAAAAAAATCCTGGAGAAATTTTTGAAATATAGTTCTGTAATTTCTACTTTGTCACAGAGACTGTTTTGTGTGAATTGTGTGGCGTTTGGAATGATGCCTCTTTTTTCTAATCCATAGGGCATTTTCTAGAGGTCACGATGGGTTTAGTAATCACATCCAATGCAGACAGTGATCCTGCTGAGCAGCAGTGATGGCACGTAGTTCAAAGTCTCTTTCCTAACTCTCTGCCGTGGTGTCAGGGTGAATGTAGGCAAACAGTGCCTTGCTGGGGCTCTGCCTCATCCAACTGTGTCACCTGCAATGCTTGGGTGCATGTGAGCTGACTTCAGAAGAGCTTTGTTGGCTTTCCTATGATTTCAACACCAGCCTTCAGCAAATATGTTTACTTTATATTGTGCCTCTTTTTTTTCTTTTTTTTCTCACGTCCTATTTCTTGCTCCTTTTTGTGTTTTGTTCGGAGCATGCTTGTGAGGCTGTGCTCTACAGGTTGCAGAACTGTAAAACTGTGAATTATCTTGCTATTGTAAGCCAGCAGCAGGCAGGAAGAAAGTGGAAAATACTGAACAGGCAGCATATTGCTGTGTAGGCATTTAATGTTGTTACAATGTGATATAAGTTAAAATATTGCTTATTTCCTCTTTGCTGTTCAAAACAACCTGGAGCATGTTATGACCAGGATCTAAACACTAACTGAAAAAGTAAAAACAAGTGTTTTAACAGAGAAAGGCATGGCCTGCCAAATACTCTGTGTAATTTATGATTACATGAATAATCAACAAACAAAATACTTGAAAACACCTGACTTTCTGGGTCAAGACTTTAATTTCTTTTTAAAACCAAAGGAAAATGTGTGAAAATTCCCCGCAATATCTTCAAAACGGAAAAGAATCCAAAAATTAAGCAATAGCAGCAAGGGCTTCAGTGTTTCCTGCAGTGGCCAGCAGTTTAACAGATCTGTGCACATAAACCCAAATATACATCAATGACAAATTATTATAAATTTCATTAACAAAATTGGCTAGATAATATTGAAAAATGGACTTCAGTAAACATGCTTTCTTTTTTTTTGTTTGTTTCATCCTTGTTTTTAAAGAGGACTTTATGTGACCCCCAGAATAAATAACTTCCTGTCTCTTGATAGCTATTGCAAATGACAGCTCCTACTGCTGACATTCCTGCTATTTTTAATCCAACATAAGTTAATGTACTCTAAATTTTATTTTTTAAATTTTTTTTGAAATGAGTGCCCCATTCAGAGCAGCACAGTTTAAGTGTTCACACATCTTTGGAGCTGCACAGAGGGCTGTGTTACTTCTCTCTCTGACTGTCTACTAAACTTGAAAGAAGCAAAAGCTGTCAGGAGACAAATACTGAGCAAGTCCCTGTAGAGTAACTTAAGACTCCCTTGTTGCACCCCTTTGAATTGATTTAGGGTGTCTTAGCTCCCAGTGTCAGCTGTGCTTTTGCCTTAATATGCTTTAATGCATATCTGGGGAAAGCTGGAGCGAAGCTCCACTGCCTTCTTCATCTTTGGGCAAAGGATGGGAGGCCCCTGGCAGGCTTCATGATTGGGAATCTGACTGTTGCAGTCCCTAAATCTGAATATGGAGCCTGGCAGGATCAGGCTGCCCAGTTACACATGGGCTTCTCACTGCGGGGGATTGGGGTGATGGTGGTGAAGCTGAAGACTCTGACCTCCAGGAGGAGGAAGCCGAATCTGGAAGTTGGTAAGAGCTTTTTTGGGTTTGAGGGATAGCATGGAGGAGGGGAGGCTTTTCAAAAACAATGTTTTCTTTTCTGAACTGATAAGAGTGATGCAGTGTACTCCCTGGGACACCTCCTATTCCAGTTGGTAAAAGGCACCTTGTGTCCAGAGCTTCCTTGTGTCAG
Source organism: Hylia prasina (assembly GCA_013397195.1). Classification (NCBI taxonomy): domain Eukaryota; kingdom Metazoa; phylum Chordata; class Aves; order Passeriformes; family Sylviidae; genus Hylia; species Hylia prasina. The sequence continues at coordinate 1,186,649 of VYXD01012087.1, read as the reverse complement.
GCTGTCCTGGGGAGTGGGAGCATGAGTGAGGTCTGATCTCTGAACAGCTGTGGTAAGGCCAGTCTCCCCGTGTATATCAAATGCAAAGAAATAGTAATGAGGGGTAATTAATTAGACCTAGTTGGCCCAAAATGTCTAACAAAGCTCATCTTTGCACATCTGTCCCACTCTGGAAGCTGTCTGATTTTGTGTCCAGTGGGGTCCTGCACCTCTAGCAGCAAGTGTAAAAGATCTCAAGCCACAAAGGTGCTGCAAAGGTCCTTTTCATTGTCCTCATTGTAATATTCTACTGCTTAAAAAAAAAAGGACATTTAGGTATTGCAGTGAGTGCGGGTGCATCCGAGCTCTTGGGCTTTAATCTGTTAAGTCCATTCTTGTCATTAAAAGCATGACTTTTTCTTGTCCTTTTTACTTTCCTTGTTTGTGAAGGAGGAGAGCAAATAAATACAGAGCTGATATTTAAGTCACTGTTGCCAGATGACATTCTATGAGAATGTGGACTTGCCAGTATGTAGATTGTAAATAGTTCTTTGATTTAATAAGGATCTCTTAAGTACAGAGCACAGCCTACAGTAGTGAGGGACTAGGAATGCTTCCAAAATGTGTGGTGGAATAAATTGCCCTTTAGATTTCCCTCCTCTGCGTGCCCGTCTTGCTCTGAGAAATAGTGCTCTGCCTCCCGTAGCCTGATGAAAATTGTGTGTTGGGGGGTAACTGTTCAGAGTTAGTGCTACTTGTTTTGCAAGATTGGACGACTCTGGCTTTATAATCTTGAGCAGATGTCATAAAACCCAGTGATGAGTGCCAGCGATTCTTGAACTGCAGCCTGAAGAACATCACAGAAAGCAGCATCTGAGAGGAAGATGTTGGCATGAACAGTGCAACCACCCAACAGGAGTCCTCAGAGTCCCAAGGAAATCAACTAAAATCCCTTCTAAGTATAACCTTCACCTTTTAAAAGAGGGTGGCTCCAAGTGGCCAGACAGTGAAGAGGGATAGTGCATGCTGGAGTATAGGCAAAGACTGTATTGAAATTTGGATGGGGATTTTTGCTGGCTTTGGAGTAGTAAATTGTGTTACATAAAATCTGCTAGGCTGTGGGAGCAAACTTGAATTGGTAAGAGCTCTCCTAAAGAGAGCGTGTTGGTGGTCTGACCTGCTTCTGTGGTGGGGGAAAATAAGTACCAAGGCAAACTGTGTTCTAAGAAGCTGGGGAGAAACATAATACCTAGTTTTTGTGGTGCCTCTTGGGGATGTACAGAGAGGAGTAACTGAAAATATAGAATTGCTTCTTGTGATTTTGGGGTATAAAAACACAGCGAGAAATTAGCACATAATGACTGTCTAAAGCAGTATCCTTTACATATTTGCAGATAATGCAGGAATTTAAAGAGAACTTAAATATGATCCTATTTAAGCTATTTCAATAAAAACGTAAGAAATCAATCCTTTTCTGCTACTACTTTGTTAACAGGAAAATTATATTTTATTTTCTTTTCATGTATGAGATAGATAAAGGGTAAATAGGCTAGAGGAAACATAAATAGTAAAACAGTCACTATGTACTGAACTGTATTCAGATGCAAAAGAAACTAAGAGAAAGAGAAATGTCCCTTTCTTCTTTCCTCAGTTTCTCTTGTTTACTACACTGACATCAGATATTTACAACAATAGGTGAAGTTCATGGGGTGGTTGTTATATTTGAGCTGACACTGTCCCCTTAAAAATATGAAACCTGCAGCATCTTAACAATTAGATACACTAAATAGTTTCTAAAGATGCCATAAACCAAACAAAAAATTCCACTTTGTTTTCATTTTCTTTTTGTAGTTTTGGGGACTATACTAAAATTTTGCTGGTATATCCTTGTACTTGCTGTAGTCAAAACAAAGATCAAATGCATAGTGAGATGTAGCCTAAGATATCATTCTGCCTGTAAATAAAAGGCTTTGCCCTTCTTTTCACAAGCCTTGCAGCTTCCTCAAGCCAGGGATTTCCTGTGGGGCACAGCTAACCCTGCTGCAGAGGAAGCTTGCTGCTTTCATTGACTCTTTGTTTCTGAAAAACTGGTGTTCAGTGACATCCATGACCACAGAATGTGAGTCCAGTAGTCCTTTTCTTGCTAAATGAAAAGACTGCCTCTGCTATGCTAATACAAGTGTAATAAGGAGATATAGTTACTTTTTTTAGTATTCTGTGCAAAGGCTCAGTCAAGGGAACTTTTTACACTGTTGGATCTGTACATCCCCTTTGGTATGCTGCTTCTTAAGGTAAGAAATACGGACAGCCCTCGAGCTTCTCCAGGCATGGCAGCACAGTGGCTGGGGAAAGCGTCATGAACTTAGCCCACGTCTCCAGTACATCCTGCTTTGCTTTACCTGCCTCAGTTTTAACTCATTTTTTGACTGTTGTGAGCAGCACATTGCTTGTAAATCCATCAGGTCCTGACAGTCATTCCAACCCTTTAGGTTATCAGTGGTTTTGTGGAAGCAAATAGTCTTAATTCATCAAAATGAAGATCTGCATCTCCCTAGGAAAGTATCCAGCTGAAACCAAACATATAGGTCTAGGTTTGCTTGTGCCTTTACCTACACAAGTGGCAGAGGTCTGCTTTGGCCATTATGCAGGGACTTCTCAGGTAGGGATCTTAACAGTTGTTTCACTTAACNTCTGCTTTGGCCATTATGCAGGGATTTCAGTCTGCAAAACTTAGGGACTTCTCAGGCAGGGATCGTAACAGTTGTTTCACTTAAGCAGTTAAAGCTTTGGTAAACATATCTGGGGTTTTTGAGTTTGGTTTTTTTCTTGGAAGATCTCTGTGTGCATTCAAAGGCCAATGCAAAACAGCAACCCTATTTTCTACTACAAAGTGTTTTCACCTCTGTAATTTGCACTTAAGACTTTGGCCTACTTCTCACCTTATTGCTTCTAATGGGTAAGAGCATATTTCCAGTGTTCTTTTTAAGATGATCTGCTAGTCTAATTAACATTGATATATTTAGCATGTATACCCATTTGTACCTCTTCATTAGACCTAATGAATGTCAATAAAAGACAGCTTAGTTTTAGAAAGAAAAAGAGCTGGAGGGAAAGATTTCTATTAACAGTGCTGTAGTCTCTGTGATGAATTGGTTATAACAGTGGAGAGTGGCAGAGGTGAAGCAGGCTGTCTGTTAAACAGGAAACAAGTGATTAACATTTTTTGTCCTACTGATCATAATTATTCCCACTGGCTGAAAAAAAAAATAAACACCGCTTAGTCTCTCTTTACTATAGCTGCAGAATAAAATTTTGAGCTATTAGTCATTCTGGCATTGTGTGGATGAACTGCTACTTTATTACTTAAATTTTTTTTTCCAGTTTAATGAACTTTGCCTATATTTGTGATTCGTGTTTTCCTTGCAATAACCTGCTTTTGCTCTGCATTTGAGGACAGCTTTTCCTCAGGCTGTGTGCTGCCTGCCTCCCTGCAGAGTCACATTCCTGGTCACTGCATTAGAGCCCACAGTGAGTAATTGTAAAAAGGCTATCTGCCCACCACGAATCACAGCAGCCTTCCTTAGGGCTTGATGGACTACAGATGATTCCAATGCTTTTAACCCCTTTGATGGGCACACCTTGGCAGTGGTGCACGGTGCTCACCTTGACTGCACGGTCATTCGTTTGGTCTGGCATAACGCAGGTGCTCCCTCACCTTTCCTGAACAAAAGATGCAGGCTTTTGGATGTGCAGTGGCAATATTTTGTGGAACTGGTTTGAAAGAGTGATTGTTTCCCTGACCTCTGATGTTTTATTAATTGAATCCTTTACCAGCTTTTCTGTGATAGCACCTGGTCGCTCAGGTTTTTCACAAGTCCCCCTGCTTTGCTGGTTTTGTGTTGCTGATGTAATTGTGCAGGCTGCTTGTGGAGGCCAGAGGTGTGAGTGCTTAAGGAGAGCAGAGAAGCCCTAGTTTGAAGGGCATTCTGTCTTTGAAACATTCCTCTTCAGTGAGGTCTCCTTGTTGGCCTCCTGTGTCATTGGTGAACTTGCTTTATCATGAGCTGTATATGTGCGTTCACATATATATGTTTCATATTTGTGGAAAACAGAAATGTTTATTTACAAATATGGAGCCCTCATATTTGTCAAACACTTGTTTTTCATCTGTTGGAATAGAAAGCTTGCAGCATCAGTTTTGTAAAGGCAGTATTAGAATTTGTCTGGATCACCAAAAAATAGTTATCCCTGCTATCTTAGAATTTTTTTATCTGATATTTATTTCTTCCCCTTTTTTCTACACTTCATAACTTTTAATGCTGTGATAAATGAAGTTAATAAATGAAGCCATCATTTACCTGATGGCTATTTACTTTTTTTCTTAATGACACTGTGGTGCCTTCTTATTGTTGCCTTTCACCTTTGAAAATGGGTAGATTTTAGACAAACTTGTTGGCTGTCTTGGTTCCCCAGATGATTTTACCAGAGGTAAAATGAAGGTCCAATCAACAAACTTCATTTAAAAATCTCATGTTTTTCATGTGCATTTTTGTCCCTTGTTTTCCATAGCCAGTATCACGTAGTTTCCTTGGTATTGAAATCCTGAGAAATGTCTATATATTTGGTGTATACTGTGTTGATGATACATCATGCCTGTATTGTGCTCACAGAAGTAAATGTAGTTACAAAACCCAGTATTGACACTGATGTAGGTAGGTGATGGTTAACCTGGCTGTGGCCCTGTCTCTCTCTCGGCAGTACAGAAAACATAAGAGTGCTTAGAAGTTTTGGTTCAGGTCATCATAGGTGGAACAGTGTCCAGGTGTGTGCTTGCCCTGCATGCACACTTGACGTACTGTGAACCTTGTTCACAGTCTTTAGTTCTTCCTAGGTGCCTGTGCAGGGAGAGTAGGCAGTGTTATAATCTTGTTAGAAATGTTCAAACTACCCTTACGGACAAGTGCTTTCAAGGAGTCTACCTAGGATGAGGAAGAGGTTGTAGGGTATAGCAATTGTGAAATACTCAAATCCATGTTGACAGAGTTGCCCACTCTGACATGTAGGCATGCATAGCCAAGTCTTAAACATCCATGTCTGAAACTGGGTATGCATTTGCTGTTCCTGCATGTTACCGTGATCCAGAGAAGAAAACTCCAGTGGCTGAGAAATCCCCTCCAGTCCCTGGTGGCATCAGGATGAAACCTGGAGGATGGCCAAGCACCTTCAGCGTTCAAAGTTTTTTAGTCTTCTCTATGAGAAGGAATCACAGGATAGTATAAATCTGTGAACTAGAATGCAGAATGTACAGGACTTAGATTAATGCCACTGACATATGGCCACAGGGAAGCCCCTCTGTGTTCAGGAGGCATGTATAGCAATCATATAGCAATAGCACACACTCCCTCCTGTTCCTGTACATTCATGCATGGAAAAAGGGATGGATTGCTGAAATCTTACCACATGGAACAGTTAATGGAAGTGTCTCCATGCTTGGAGATGGTGTTTCATGGGTGGTGATGGTCTGGGAAAGACTCTCACTATGCTACCACCTGTAATGGAAAGCAGGGAGAAATAGTGCAAGGTCCCCATAGGAAGAGAAAAGTATTCTTCAACTTTTTCCAGCTGATACTTTTTAACTGTTTAACAGTGCAGGAAAAAAAAAATTAAGTCAAACAAAAGCAAAGAACAAAGGAACCAAAAAAGCATGACCTGTTTGGGAGGAAATCCTGCCCTTCCACCTTCATGCAGCTGCAGGTGGCAAGTTTCCAGCATCTTCTAAATATGACTCTTTGACCCGAGGCTAAGTGACATGCTTTCTGTCCATACTCTTATTGGACAACAGAGAAGGTTTCCGAGCTGTAATAAAAAAAATTTGCCACAACTGGGTGGCAAAATTAGCTGTTTCATTAGTGTTTGAGGCCTGTGACACTGCAGTGTGGTTGTGTTGCTGAACATTGTAGCATCAGGGAACTTTCTGAGAGAGAAATGTGTGCTGTCTGTAGACCAAGTGCATATGACTGTCCAGCATTAGCTCTGAGGCAAATCCAAGCTCCATGTGCAGCATAGGCATCAGAACTTCCTGTATTTCACAGTTACTAGGTAAGACAAACAGGATTGCCTTACACCAGACTGTTGTACCAAAGGAAAATCTGGTAGGTCTGGAGTTACCAATGTTTTCTTTCCTCCTCAGCCTCTTCATCCAAACCCCGTAAACTTGGCAGCATGGTTGGAAACCACAGCAAAACGGGTGCAGACGGTGTGGCTATTGCAGGCAAACCTGCCTGTTTTGCCAGGAATAATCTAACTTAGCCGTGGATAGATGCCACATGGTGCCGCTTGCCATGGCTAGCCCCTGCTGCTGCTGTCCGGCTGCTAATGCTGAATGAGCTGTGAGCAAGTGTGCTGGAGAACTTCTGGCCTCTGCACTTTCCTAGGAATGTTAATGACTTCTGTTTAGAGTGGCTCTTGCCACTGAGGCTCCAGGAGGAGGATGATGTGAACATCTGGACCTGCTGTAGAGTCCCTGTACAAGGACCTAGAGAGACAGGTTGAATCTCTTCTCTAGGAGCACATGGAAATCCTGGGGGGGTGAGGTCTTCTCTGCTGCAAAACTTTTGCTTTGGTGTTGTCACCACAAGGAGATTGTGCTGGCTCAAAAACCTGCTATAAGCTGTCAGTAACAGGATGTCCTACCTAGCTGTTGGTAGAACAAGCTGGCAGCTTGTGTAGGCCATCCCCTTGGAAGAGGTGTAGAAAGCAGTGGACTCCTGGGATGTCATCTGAATGAAAACTTGGTTGGCAGTCATTAGACTGTTAATTTTAATGGAAGTCATTGAACTGTGTGTTATGGAAGCAGTGTTGCTCCTATGGCCTCCAAGTTCCTTATGACTGCATCTGCTTCCAGAGGCCAACTCCCTCCTGCCTTTGTTACTAGTTACTTGTGAATCTCCCTGAGATACCATTGCTTTATTGCAGTGCTGTCAGCATATGTACCTTGATAGCAAATACACTTGTTTTTGTGAAGTCTACTGACTGTAACATCCATTCCTCACTTTCCCTTTTGGTGGCTATCTTGGCACCTTGGTGGGATGAGTGCTGCCTGTGCCCATGGATGAAACTATGAGGGTGGGAAAGACCATGAGCACTTGTAGGTGTTTTTACAAATTTTGGGTCTTGGAGATCCTTGGATAATCACAAATCCAGAGCTAGGTCCTGCTTGGAGTGGGTTGCAGTTGGCTTAAAGAGGTGCTCTGCTTCCCTCTGCTTTTGGTGCTCCAAGTCTGGGATGGAAGAAAGATGGCCAAGTGTCACTGTATGGTCTCACTTCAGGAAGTACAATGTTGTCAAGTTTAACAGAGCAACGGAGTTTAGTAAAACACCAACCCAATTTACTAAAAAAATAAATAAATACCTCAACTTCAGTTGGGATAGGGATATAATTTTTCTCAGCAATTAGTCAAGTTTAACTTAAGTTGTGTGTTTTGCTATTTATATCTTGGGTTTAAATGCAGTATTGGATATCGGTAGAGCTGTTAGAAATGTCAGAAGTACAGCTGAATGATATAAATATGTAGACTCAAAGGAATAGTTATCTTGGCTTCATGAGTTTTATTAGCTGGGATGTGCTCTTCACATTGCACGTAGCTGATACCGATTTTGCATATTTTGAGTCTTAAATCAGAAAGTAGCAATAAGCATATCCACAGTTCCTGGTCTGAATGCTGAAGTAAGTTTACTTTATCTCAGAGGCAAAAACTCGATCTCAGGAGGCACTCCACAGGTGGCAGCAGCTCTGCTGCCATCCTGACCCAGATTTTGATAAAATGTGATCTGGCATGAACTGCTGCTGTGCAAAGACCCGCTTCAAAACGCAGACTTTGCTTTTGGAGTCATTCAGGCCAGATTTTGGGAGGCTTTGCTTCGAAGTCCAGGTGAGACCCATGGCTGAAGGCATCTCCACAGCATTCTGGGGCTGGTGGTGCTGCCGCACGCCCCAGCCACTAACAGCTGCGCCATTCCTCCGGCTGCCAAGATCCACTGCTGAAACTATACTTTTTTATCAGGTCATGTTTGCATCTGGCAAGGATTTGTAGACACAACATCATTAACAGCAGTGCATATTTTCACAAGATTTACCTCTTCAACACTTTTTCCAAGTTAGTAAATCATAGCTTCTTTAATGTCCTGCTGGCTGCGTGAAAAACAGGAATTTATGTAACAAGCTCTGGGCCACAAACCTTTTCCTGTTAGGAAAATTTTTTTTTCATTGCTGGCAGAGTTAGGAGACAGCTCTGTTACTCAAAGAGCGACCTCAAATGTCCTCAGTACAATAATACCAGATTATAACATTTTTGATGACTAAGGAATAGCAGCGATTTCTTAAATATTTAACGCTTGTGTAGCAGAGAAGAGGGAGCTGAGCCTCATCACGGTGTTTTCCCTGACCTATGTTTTGTGTGTTTGATATGGCTATTTTGATACTAAACAGTGATCCTGAGCCAACTGGGTATGTTTACAAAATACAGTAAAAAAAAATGAACTGGCGCAGGAGGATTTTTAATCAACAGCCACACAGAGCAACTTTCTTGCAACATTTGTAGAGCTGGACTTGCGTCAGCCATAGATTCATCTGTGGCCCTTGAGTGAAAACAATGGGCTGCGCCAGGCTGGCCTCACAAGGCTTCTCAGCCATCCCCTGGGGCTGTGGGCAAGTCCAAAGATGGATTTCCAGGCTTGCCCTCCCTATGTGTTAGCTGCACCTGGTGCAAATAAAATTCCAAGGCCTTGCCTAGCACCGTGTTGCTAGATCAAAGATAATATTTTGATTGTAAAGGTACAGGCCTTTGATTGAAGAGGTACAGGCCTACTTTACAGTTTCTAGGAGAATTTCCTTTTGAAATTGTGTAAGTAAACACTCAAATCACAGAATCATAGAATGCTTTGGGTTGAAAGGGACCTGAAAGGTCATCCAGTTCCAATCGCTCCTGCCATGGGCAGGGATACCTTCCACTCGACCAGGTGGCTCCAAGCCCCATCCAGCTTGGCCTTAAACACTGGCAGGGATGGGGAGTTTTTGATGGTGTCTGTTTAAGCAGGATAACTTGTAAAGATGGTTCTTTGGAGGAGAGATTGGAAAGGCTCCTGAGTTTAGGCACATGGTTTGACTCAGTGCTGTGCTGGTTAAACAGTTGGCCTTGAGGCCATGCTCTGCCATCCTCTGGAGTTAGGGAGTGTCTTGTGCCTCTGCGGTGAAGCTGCACTTCTGGGGGCATAGTCTCAAGTCAGTAGTACCTGTGAAGTGTTGCAGGGCTGTAACACCTTCTTGCTGCCCTCATCTACTCCTCTTTGATCCTAGAGTAGCCACTTCTGCTGAGCTCTGCAGATGGCCAGTCCTTTTTTGTTTGGATTTCCATGGTCCAAAACATATCATGGCTCTTGCAGGGAATTTGAGCCTGTAGTCTCTGGTTTAAGACATGAGATGACTGTTTGCACCTGGCATACCTTCTTAAGATCTTTAGACAAGTTGCTAAAAATTACTGTGAATGGAAGGCAGGTAGTGAATTACTGATTTCTCTGCCATTGAGATCTAATTTCTGGTTTTATACATTTATTTCATGGGTTGTTTTGTGGTAAACTCCTCTTTGTTCTGCATGAATTGCACTCCCAGCATAGACCACGGTACTGTTTCACCCTTCTGTTAACATCTATGGCTGCCTGTTTCAGTGCTCTTTGAACTTGTGGCCTTTTGTTAGCAATTGTGTCAAGATACAGGAAAACTTTTCTGTTGATTCTGTTTTTTACATGTGCTCAGCAGAAAATTATATGATCAACAATAGGTTTATTTACAGCTTGGTAATGCAAAGATTAGTCTCCTGTTAACAGGTCAGCCCGTGGCCTTCCATTTTGGAATTTTTTTTTAAATTCTTTGTCTGCATTTAAGAACAAAACATGGAACATTACCCATGGCTGAGGAGGTTAAAAAAAAGCTCCACTACCTCTGGTCATTCTTGGCACAAGATATCTGGTGCCCTCAGGTATTTGAAGAGTCAGTTTTACATATTAAAATGGTGATTTTGAAAGAGAAGGATGGTTTTAAGACTGAGGGTTTCATTACAAGCTTGTAATTTACATTCCTTTATCTTCTATGATTTTTTAGGCAATTTATGATGTTTAATTATAAAAATTAGAACTTAATTCTCGGCTGATTTTCTGTATGTATTTTCTCATGTAACACAACTGTTTTTCTGTAAGTGTTTTCTCATGTATCTCATGTAGTGATATAAACCTCACTAATGCTCAATGGCAGTAGTGACAGTTTGTGTGTCGTGTGTCTGTAGGGACATGCAGGATGAGAAGGACCATAGAACAGGATGTAGCATTCCTGAACTTTATGTAAAATAATAATTAAAAAAAATCCATAAATACAGTCAGGTTCATTCATTAGGTGACTCACTTCAGTTGTCTTCTTGATCTTCTGGCTTATTTTATCTCCTTTATGTGGAATTTTTATTTCAGAACCGTTCCTGCAGTTTTATTTAACTTTTTATAATGTCAGATGTGATGGAGGCAGATGACAAATTGACATGGTGACTCTTTGCAAGCTTGTTTCAGCCATTTCAGAGCAGTGAGCCTATGATAAAAGATGTTTCCAGGCTGGCATGTTTTCTTATTTAATGATTACCCCTGTGTTTTTCTAACAAAATGAGAGTATGCTTACAAAAGCGGGTGTTAGTATGCCATAAAAGATGCATGTCTTTTATGCTATTCTTACATGCTATTCTGTTTTTCAGAATTCAATCCGTCACAACCTGTCTCTGCACAGCAAGTTCATCAGAGTGCAGAATGAAGGAACAGGGAAGAGTTCCTGGTGGATGCTTAATCCTGAAGGAGGGAAGAGCGGCAAATCTCCTAGGAGGCGAGCAGCGTCCATGGATAACAACAGCAAATTTGCCAAAAGTAGAGGCAGAGCTGCCAAGAAAAAAACAGCCCTTCAGTCTGGTCAAGAGGGAAGTGGTGACAGCCCTGGGTCACAGTTCTCAAAGTGGCCTGCAAGTCCCAGCTCTCACAGCAATGATGACTTTGATAACTGGAGTACATTTCGACCTAGAACGAGCTCTAATGCTAGCACAATTAGTGGAAGACTTTCTCCTATTTTGCCAGAGCAAGATGACCTTGGAGATGGGGATGTGCACTCCATGGTATACCCACCATCAACCACCAAAATGACTTCTACTCTACCGAGCCTTTCAGAGATGAGTAATTCTGAGAACATGGAAAATCTTTTGGATAACCTCAATCTCTTGTCACCTAATACGTCAATGACTGTGTCAACCCAGTCTACATCTGCCACCCTGATGCAGCAAACACCAGGTTACTCATTTGCGTCCTCGACCACGAGTATAGGTTCACCAAATCCTGACTACAGGAAATTCACTTACGCTCAAGCTAGCATGAACTCTTTGTCCCAGATTCCTATGCAGACTCTCCAAGACAGTAAATCAAGCTACGGATCCATGAGCCAATACAACTGTCCCGCGGGACTTCTGAAGGAGTTACTGACTTCCGATTCTCCGCCGCACAATGACATCTTGGCATCAGTGGACGCCGGTGTCTCCCCGGCTGGCGGCAGGGCGCTGGCCCAGAGCGTGCTGATGGTTGCCAACTCGGTGGTGCCCAACTACGGCAGCCAGCCGCCCCACAGCAAAATGATGAACCCCACTGCCCGCCCTCATCAGGGACACAACCAGCCAGCGCCTGCAGTCAATGGCCGTGCCTTGTCACACACAGTGAGCACCATGTCACACACTTCAGGGCTAAATCGCCTGTCGACAGTGAAGACTTCGTTACAAGTGCCTATGAGTCACCCAATGCAGATGAACGCCATGAATCCGTATGCCCCTGTTAACAGTTGCAATGGCTACGGGAGGGTGGGGATTGTTTCCCTCCACCAGGAGAAGCTTCCCAGTGACTTAGATGACATGTTAATTGAACGGTTGGACTGTGACATGGAGTCGATTATCCGTAATGACCTCATGGATGGAGAGACGTTAGATTTTAACTTTGACAGTGTATTGCCTAACCAAAGTTTTCAGCACAGCGTAAAGACAACCACACACAGTTGGGTGTCAGGCTAGGATGTAGTAGGAGGTAAGCTGTGCTTTTTATAATAAATCTGCAAAACAGCTAAAGAGAAAAGAAAGAAATGTCAAGATACTTAAAATCTGGGAGTTCTTCTGTGTTGGCATGTGAGCTCCCTCGGTAACAGTCAGTCACTTTCCAGTCCTTTGTTAGTTTGATAATCAGGTTTGCACTGGTGCGTAAGGACTGTCAAGTACCAGCTTCTCTTCATGTAGAGCGCTCTTTTGTCATTGATGTTTTAAAGAAAAAACTTGCTGGTTACTAGCCAGTAATGAGTACATTTTTTTTTTGCCATTTAAAGTATCTTAAAGCTAGCTTGAGTATATTTTAATAGATCTGTTCGTCTGTTGTGAAAGTTAATTTGTTCTTTTTGTTGTTTTTTTCTTTCTTCCTAGGCTTTGGTCAAATTCTTCAGACTTGTCTGACAGCAGGAACTGAGAAAAGCAGTACAAAGATGTCCTTCACCTTTTTTTTTTAATTTTCTTGACAAAGCTGTGCACATGCACTAACTTTTTTTGGGGTCTTTTTTTTTTTTTTTTCTTTTTTCTTCCTTTCATCAGAGTTGGCAGCAGAGAGAATATTTTCCTGTGCAGGATGTTTGCCCAAGGTTTGCAGGTTATGTGCTGCTGTAGATAAGAACTGTGCCATTGGAAATTTCATTACTCTGAAGTGCCAAATTCACTACACCATATAGTCACAGCAAAGACTCTTACTTACATCATGTTGTGCTTTCAGTTTTGTACAGTATGATCTGTAGAAGAAGAATTGTTTTTTAAGACTATCTGTTTTGGTCCAAGAAAAGTTTATAAACTTTTGTAAGAATACTGTGATGATCTCATGCCCTAAGTAAGTTTAACCTTCGTTGATGTTACCTGTGTTTAGATGAATTGAGATAACTGTGGACTTGCCTTGCAGCAGTACGAACTGCATTATTTTACTCAAAATTGCCACACATTTCATATGGGAATAGAATAGCCTGTTAAATATGATCCTACTTAACTCACTGACTATTCAAAGCAAACAGTAGGTTAAATGCCATTTGATAAGTTACCTGTATTTGTGTAAATTTATGCAGGAATATATCTGGATTTCATTGTCAGATTAATCACTTTATTGTTGGGCTTAAGATAATTTTTGGAATACTTTCCAAGCTATTTTTCTTATAATTAAAATCTACTTTTGTTACATAGGCAACTTTAAAAAAATAAATCTGAGATCTGGCAGCATTCATAACCTCTTCATTTTGTACAGTATTTTAACTGGATTAAGTACATGTTTTTATAAACTTCCCTAGCACTTGGGAGTGCTAATAAAGGAAAAGCTTAATAAGGATCTTGAATACAAAACATTTCTGTCCCTTTTTTTGTTGTGTGATGTATAAATATAGACAACTTTATGTTTAGAAATATTTAATCAGTTTTATATATGCATTTTTAGAAATGTCATCTGCTTCTATTATCATTTTAACTACCACAAAGTGTTAAGTATTCATTGTTAAGATGCTTGTACAATGCTTCACATTTATATTTATTTCATGGAGGTCTCATAATATTTGTGTACTCAAGAGCAGGACCTTTTGCGGAAAATTTGTAATTGTAGTAAAATTAATGACAAAATTGTCATTTGTCTTAATTAGCACTAGTTTTAGGGTTCATCAGTGTTTCTGTTGTAAAGCCGTCAATATCAAGAGGCAAAAATGCTACTTTTGTGGGAGACTAAAACTTTGACCTTATTGCAGGACAAAACATTACTTTTTGTCAAAAGGAAAGATAAAGTAAGTGGCAAAGTTATACAAATGCATGAGGTATAGGGTAGGGGAGAGTATTAATAACTGAGATCTTGATTCTGTGGAAAAGTGTGGTCTTGCTGGAGTAAGCACACTGATAACTACCTGAGCATTTTCAGGAGTGGGTCTTGGAATAAAGGATTTCTGATTTTTTTGTAATTGCGTGATGCAGTTTTCATAGGTGTCGGAATAACAGGCCTCGCCTTTCTTTTCAGTGGTTGCTACACAACATTTGTGTTACAGAAATCCTTGGAGCTTTTTTTATGCACTGACAGAATTAACGGCTTTTTTTGCTAGGGTTTGCTGTTACGAAAAAGGGGAGAAACAAATATTTTTACACAGATTTTTTTTTTTTGGTCTAAATAGCTCACAACTAGAAAATCTCCTGATTGAAACTGACCCTCCCTGTAGTGATGGTGTATGGTGGAGGAGACAGGATGTGCCGAGTAAGTTTAGTAACAAGCCATATATTTAATGATCCTGTTATGACTTTCCTAAGGCTCTGTGATGTAGTTATTGATTGCCAGCATTTAGCTCCCTGTTGGGCTTAAATCACTACTAATTACAGCTGGTGCTACTTTTTTAGATATGCTATTACAGTTGTCAGGCAGTTCCAGAAACTGATGTGATACATGAAATTGGTCTTTGAACTTGTTTTGAGCAAAATCAAATGTTCGTAGTGCCAAAGCCTCAGTAAAGCCACCTGCTTTTACAGGCAAATATCTCCAGTAGCATCTTCACCATCAAATGCCTAGTCTCTGGTAGTAAATCCTGGCAGTGGAGCAAGTGGAGGGCTCATACAGGGGTTTCTGGAGATCATTCTGTCTGCTGCATGAGCAAAAATGTTTGCTCCCAAATAGGCACTGATACACATAGGCAGTAGTCATAAAATCCACCTCTGCATGCAAAGAAAGCAGTAATCAATGCTATACTCCATGGGGATGCAGCTGAACATGCTACATTTAACAATATAACTCCTGTTTATTATTTACTGCTACTGTATAACTTCCTGTAAACAGATGTTTTATTAATTTCCTGTTATACCTATGAATGACATAAATGTACCCTTTCCTTAATTAAAACAATCTTTAGAAAGCCCTGTTAATTATTGTGAGAAAACGGTTGTAGGTAATCAGAGATTTGGGCTGCGTGGTCAATTTGGCAATTTTTGGGAGTTGGGATTTTTTTAATTTTGAGGGGGTTTTTTGTTCATTTGTTTGGGGTTTTTTGTTTTTGGGGTTTTTTTGTGGTGCCATTCTAATGTTTTGCAATTGTAATTCTGGAATACTGTGAAGTTGGTGAAGGAGCATGTTGTCTGCCTTGAAAACAAACATTATGTGACCTCTAATTATAAATCCTTTTTCAGTAAAAGTACCAAGTTTCTGGAGTAACTTAGTTTGTCAGAATTGTTGTAAATGATTGGTTTGTGAATTGTGCAGATGATCTTACCTATGCAGCCTTGTTTTTGACTTTTCTCTGGTTTGTACTGTTATTAAAAGTTTATTGTATTATAGAGCTGTTCAGATATTTTAAATATAAAGATGTATTGTTTCCATAATATAGCTATATGATGTATGTTTAGGTAGTAGATGCATTAATTGGAAAGCTCTGCTTTGATAAACTGACAGTTTGCCTACACTTATAAGCAAAAGTCATATTGCTTATTATTGGCTTAAGTCAACAGAGCATCCCTGAGAAGTTAAAATTGGACCAATTGTAAAACAGTATAAAATTTGCACTTGTTAAACCACTGGATGTATGTTAGTACTTTTTTATTTTTTTACTGATTTGAAATTCCTATTTTCATTATGAAATTGTTAGGATTCTTAATTTATGACTGATTTTAAATAAGGTATTCTCATTATTATTATTATTATTATTTTGGTAATCATAAGATGCAGCATGGTTTATGCAAGCAAAAAGCAAATTATTCGACATGAAAACTGGCCTCTTTTTTGAAGGTGTTCCACAAACCAGCAATATCTGGGAGATTGGCATGTACATACTGCTAATTCTATTTGCGAGTGGTGTGACAGCTCTTCAACGCTTCACTGCTCTGACTTAGTCACATTGCAAAATTAAAATTCATACGTGGATATTTTCAGAAAAAGTGCCTGATGTACTTCTACAGACACATGAGAACAATCCCTGACAGTTTGTTGTATAAAGCCATAAATGTATATAAATTATGTTAAAAAGATTTTGTGTCCTTTCTTGTATACAGAAAATGAGATTTGTACCAGGATTCTACTTGTGATTAGTAATCCTTCTACTGAGATGTTGTCGTAATCACTTTCCTCACCGTGTAATCTTTCTAATGATGATGATCCCGTTTGGACAATCCTGATGGCATTAGCAATTTTATACAGAAAAATACCTCATGGTACCAAGTCTAGCCTGGCAAGATGATAACATATTAATGAGCAAACACTAACTGCAGAATAGTTAACAAATTTTCCATTACTTGGTATAAAGGAATTTTTCTCTCTTGGCATTGCTTCTGGATTTGGAACCGTAGCAGGTACAGGAACCTAATAGGGCTGTGTTACCAGTGTTTAATCACAACCTAGTGTGCTAAAAGTAACTTGTTTACAAGTCTTTGAGACTAAACGCAAGAAGAATCCATGCCTGACTCCCAGGGCTCAGGAGACACCTTTGTGTAGAGATGTGTTGTTACTGGAAAATGCACGAAGCGGCATCACACCGTGTTGCCAGTGCTTCAGCAAGCATAGTTCAGAGAAAATGGCAAAAAGTCCTGAAATCGTTTCAAGAATGGGTATTTGTAAGTATAAGCTCTTAATAAAATTGCTATGACATGAGATGGTAATTAGTGTATCAGAATGTTATGTAATACATTATTAAAGAATAATAAAAAAAGGGGATGTTAACATCCATAAAACGACAGGAAAGAATTAGTCTTTTAGTCCAAATTACATGTTGGAATCTAATGCTATTAAATGTGGAAGAGAGTGGGCCCAAGCCCTCTTGGTCCTCTTTCCCCTGGTTTTTGCCTCTGCCCCTCCTGAAGTCTGTACCTTTTCTCAGAGTAAGTTTTTTCCTTGCTGAACATTTGCCAGCCTTCCCGGTGCTGCTCCTTTTGCAGCCATGCTTTAGGCTGTGGTGATGGGAGCGCTGCTGATGTGAGTGAGTAGGGAGGGAGAGCAGGAATGTCTAATTTTTTTTTTTTTTAATTTTATTTTTTTTTTAATTTAGATTGTGTTTCAAAACAGAACTGGAAGAAAGGATGAGAGGCTGCCAAAACAGACAGCCAATAACACCCACGCCACAGTTGTCTTGTGAGGCCCAGATCCCTGCTTGCCTGCAGGTGGGGAGGGAAGGGGTGGCAGAGAGGAGGCTCTAAATGAATTGCTGGCAAGAAAAAGGCAGTTTGATCTTAAAGTGAGCAGAGGTAGACCTAAAGAACATGAAAGAACTAATTACATGTAAAAATAGAAATATTTAAAGATAGCAAAAAAATAATTTTTTGCAGTTCCATCTTTATTTTAGCTTTGCCCTTTTTTCTTCAGTGTACATTTTGGATGGGTTTTTGCATGTTAGGGGGAAGCTGAGGATATCTTCCCTGACATTTTCAAAAGCCTGACTTCAGGAATGAGAGGATTGTAAGATCCAAAGATACTCTATTTGGGTGTTCATGACGCTGTTTTTGGAAAGGATGCACATCTAATTGGTACATGACTAGTTACTGTTGTCAGGGGAGATAGTCAAAGCTTGTCTCTTGGGAAGGGACTGGCTAGCAATTTATGCCAATCTGGCAACAAGGGATTTGAATCTGCTGATCAAGCAGGAAAACCTCAAAGCATCTTTGTGCTCTGAGTCAGTTCTACATCATTGTAATAAACATGTTTTTGTGCAGAAACGTCAACTATGTCACCTCAGTTGATAATCCAGTTAAAACTACTAATGACGTTAGGTCTTGCAGCCAATTATTATGCAGCTCCTGTGCAAAGATGGGATTTGTGAAGATCCTTGGAAGGAATAACTTGCAGTGATCAGTGCCTGTGGTCATGCCCACTGCAGGAATTGCATGCAAATCCCTGTTCATTACCTGATTGTGTTTTGCTTGGGGTAATGTTCTGGCATGTGCCAAAACGAGAGCTAAAATGAGGAGGCAGGGACGGCGCCCCATCTTATTTTATGTTCTTCTACTTGCTGTTGGACCCTGGGGCATGCAGAAATTTTGCATGTATTTTTTGCAAGTAAACTTCTTGTGGGGGTGTTTATCACTGAGATGATGGGAAAAGGGATGAGGGCTTCGTGCAACTGGAAGAGCATTGCAGGAAGCTTCTGATGGGTATAATAGGGCCGTGGAGGGAAGAATCAGACAAAGAGCTCGTTCATAACTTGTAACCTCAGCATTTTACATCCTTCCTGTCTGCTCATCTGCAGTTGCTCATGCCATCCTTAAATGAAGGGGCTTTTCCAAGAAAGATGAGTTGAGTGTTGGTCTCTTCTCCTAAGTAACAAGAAAAGAGAGGAAATGGCCTCAAGTTGCCCCAGGGGAGATTTAGTTTGGATATTAGGAAAAATTTCTTCACCATAAGGTTGTCAAGCATTGGAACAGGCTGTCCAGGGAAGTGGTTGAGTCACCATCCCTGGAGGTATTTAAAAAGCCATGTAGATGAGTCACTTAGGGACGTGGTTTAGTGGTGGACTTGGCAGTGCTGAGTTAATGGTTGGGCTTGAAGATCTTTAAAACTCTTTTCCAACCTAAATGATTCTATGATTCTATGGTTATGTTTCTTTCTCAGTACCCTGGAGTGACACTACCTGAGCAGGCAAGAGACAGCCCACACTTCCACAGAAGCCTTGCTGGGTCTCCAGGGAGCTATGTTTGGCAGGAAATGTCTAAATTGTTTCTGAAATATTCAATCAACTTCCGTCAAGTCAGCTGAGTTCATGGAAATGCCCATTATAAAAGTGTATATGCATTGGAAAGAATGGGGAGAGATGAGAGATTCTGGGATGAGGAAGTGTGGTAAGTGGTTGCTCTAAAGGCCAAAGAAGACTGGATTTTCTCTGGGGAAAGGGATAATGTTGCAAATAAAAAAGCTTTCTTTTTGTTGGATTTTGAAGTTGTGTCCAGGAGCAACCACAGCATAAAATTGTGGCCTGAATTGTTGCTTCAGTTTTTTTGACCAGGTGGAAACAAGTGGTGAGCTGTGAAATCCTGAGTACTGGAGTTTGATTTCAGGAGTCCAAATAAATTACCACTTCCTGCTCCTCCCTTTCTTCCTCCTTCTCCCCCACCAATTTACAGCAGTTGAGAGGAGTGTTCCTGTTTGGTTGGGTTTTTTTTTAATTCATACCACTCAGAGAAGCTGGGCTAGGCAAGACTCTGACCTTTCATTCCCCACAGTGATGGCTGTGCTGTGCTAAGGAAGTTCTTTTCCTCCTCCTTTCTCAACCTGTAAAAGAGATCTCTCCATTTAACTCCCAAATGACCCCCGAAGCTAAAGTTCATTCCCAGGAATCTTCATCCATTCCTGGATGACTCCAGGAGCCCTTTGAGGTGGCAAGTTTTGTCTGCTCGTGGCTCTCCTGCTGGGGGCTTCTAAATTGAAAACAGCCTGGAGATGACAGGAGAGTCTCTAGGAAGGAGGCTTGTCTTGGAGCTGTTCATGTTCCACTGCTGGCCCTGTCTCACCCACCCTCAGCATCCTGTAACCCTCTCACTGACCCTTGTTGGTTTGCAAGGCAAGGCTTTCACAAGAGGGCTTTCTGAGTACGGTTTCCATGTCTTGTTCTGCCATGGGCAAACCCTTCTGGTGTAAGCACGTCTGTCTGGAAGTTTATTTTCAGCATAAAATAAGCAATACAGCACTTTTCCCTGCAGAATCCTTGAGCAGCTGACTGTCTCCATCTCCATGGTCCTGGTGTGGTAGGTACAGAAATGCAAGAGCCTGCTGGTGATTGAGAAGAATGCCAGGCAGATACGGCTAGTACTGATTAATTATATTGAATATGCTGGACTCCAACTGCTGGGGTCCTGTTGCTTAAACTGGTCCAGGTATATTAAGTTTAAAAAATGATGAGACTGGTCTTTGCAAGAGGTTTCAGCATATTTTGTTTCTGGCTGATTAACCAGCAAATACGATTGTTGATAAATGTGGAATAATGGGCAGGGGGAAGGGAAGGTGAGTTCTAGCGCATATGGATACATAATGAACTGTGGATGAGGTGTTACCAAATGAGAAGCGCCTTAGAGTTGAAAGGATTTCTTGCAAGCCTCAGCTCACAATTAGCTGTGGACAAAAAAACCCCACAGGAGAAATAATAGTAGGACTTGCAGAGTCCGTAGGAGAGATTAAATGGCAGAAAGGATGAGTGAGGGTGAGTATAGTGATGTGATAGAGGTTTGTAAAACTGGGTGCTGTGGAGGTGAATAGGAAGTGATTAATCAGTTTTTCTTGTGACACAGTTGGAGGTGCCCAATGAAATGATCAGGCAGCAGGTTTAAAACAAGAGGAAGTACTTCTTCGCACACTATTATTAAAATTTGGATCTCATTGCCATGGGATGTGGTGGAGGCCAAAAGTATAAATGGATTCAAAAAGAATTACACAAATTAAAGCAGATATGTCCATCAGTGGCTACTAAATACAATGGTCCGGATGTGGCCTTTAGCTCAGGAAGTCTCTAAATGGCCAGTGCTGGAAGCTTGGAGCATGTACCAGGGAAGGGATTACTCAGTCTGTGGCCTGTCCCTTACCTTGTGTTCTCCTCTGCATCTGCTGCTGGCCGCTGTCACTGACTGGACATAATTGTAAGTGGACCTTTGGATCTGATCTTGGAAGGGTTGTTTTCAAAGTCTTAATTATGCTGGGAATAAGTACCACCAGAAACAGGTGCCTGACACCCTTCTGTAAGGAGGTTTCAAACCTCCACAAGTCCCTTTCCAATTCTTTGTCAATGGTCATGGATGTTGTGTTGGGTGTCTTGGTTGATACCTCCCACTGTGAGGCATCAACTGAGATTATGCTCTCAAGGCAATAAGCCATGAGGTAACAAATGCAAACTACCTGGTTGGATTTTTAAACTTTTAGGGCAGAAAAAAATGCACAGATACTTGTCAAGAGGAAGACAGAGCAGGGAGAAACAATCTCTGTTCATCCCAAGCAGCTCTTCCCTGAAAGCTCTATGGAGGCTCTGCTAAGAACAGGGATAAGACAGTGTTACAAATCCATCCTCCCCTCCACACCCGTGACTACTTTTTTTTTGTTTGTTGGCCAGTAAGGAGTTAAAGTCATTCATGTGGGCATTTGAAAACCTTTCAAAGATACTCAGCAGTGCTGCTGGACAGTGAGCCTAGCAGTACTAGTCTAGAAGTAGTGGCGTGTCAGTAACAGGAGCTTCTCCGTGCTGATAGCCGAGGTCAGCCAGAAGAGAAATTTGTGTGAAATGTGCACTTTTACTGCTTTTTAAAGCTTTTAATGATGTAGAATGGAGTTCCAGTGGAGGACAGAATAGCATTTTCTTGCCAGATCCATAGTTTGAGCTCTTTCCTTTGGATGTTAACAGAATGACACCAGGCTTGTTAACTCATGGGAAGTGATTAAGAAACGTTGAGCTAAAGATGAAGGAAAGTCTTACCCTGCCTGAAGCTAAACCAGCCCATTATAGGACTTCATGTGAAGAGACACTGAGTAGACATTGCAACTGAGTCTTGAATGCCAGCAGCTATAAATACTGTGTGAGAGTGAATTTATGCTGTAGCTCACCAGTCAACATGCAGGAAATCACAGACTTCACTCAAGTGTTGAAAATATAATGCTAATGGACTACCATATGCATTGCAAACGTAGCTTTCTTTCCTTAGATCTGTGTCCAAGGCTGCTTCCTCTGTGAAGCTTTGAAATGTGAAGTCTGATCAATGCTGACTGTTCTCAAAACATTCAAAAAGAATTTTTAAGAAAGCTGTCACCTCTGTATGTTCCTCCTCAAGACTGACTGGTTATTCTCTCTAAATTTCCACTTTTAAAAGAAAAGGCAGATACCTAAACCTTCATTAATGCAGACTGTAAGGTGTTTAAATTAACTTAATGTTTGGTACCTCAACTGACTGAAATCTGGACTTTTTAATGTATTTCAAATTGAATAACAGAAAACCATGCATTTTGTAAAGCACTGTTAGACTTGATTATCAAGCCAGATCCATTCTCTCTTCCCTGTCTTTTGTCACCCCTCTTCTCCTTGGTCATAGGTTTGGCAGTGGTTTAGGGACACCCAAATCATGGGTGCAATGTCAGCATCTGGGCATCTAGAGTTCCTTCCTGTTTGTATTTGCATCTGTTATTATTTTGCAGTTCTTCTTTTGTGTTCGTTGATTAGCAGTGTTCACAAGGTGTGGAGCACTTCGCAAACAGGATGAAAATATTCCTGTTTCTAAAGAAGCTCGCAACTGACAATTTGTAGTAAGAAACAGCTTTGTATGACTGGTTCTGAAAGCTCCTTTGTCTCTCCCAGAATTTTCCTAGTTTGTCCTGAACCCTGTTTTGACTACATTAGCCATTAGCATTGTTAAGATGTGTTGAGGTCATTATGAGAACTTCAGGAAGTTCTCTGCCACCCACTCCACAACCTGCGCAGATACTCTGAGGCTATTGCAAATGCAAAGTGAAACATACGAGCCTACTCCCTCTGAATAAAGTTAATTTGGAGGTGATGTGTATTGACTATTTTTTAAAAAATTATTTTTATTTGCTTTTTTTCACTCATGTGCAATGAGGTTTTTTTTGGGTTTTTGTTTTTTTTTTTTTTTTCATGTGCAATGATCTGCTGGTATTTACTCAGTTACTGCAGCTTTGTGGAGAAGTTATGGCTTCTTGCACCTTTGGCAGGGTAAAGGGAGCCCAGAACACAGCTGACAGTGACAGCTCCCTTATTCACTCTTACTGTGCATCCTCATACTTTGAGGAAGGCTTCATAATTCCATAATTTAAGAGGCAATTGCATACCAACATCACAGTTGCCTTTTGTGCATTAGTTAACTGAGTGATGATACAAAGCTGTTTCTGGCAGCCAAGGGGATGAAATCCAGCTGGCAGATCTGCTGGCACAGGGTCTCAGTCAGCCAGCCCTGCACGCTCTGCGTTCCTGGGGCTGCTGTGCTAATTGCTGGAATGTGACTCCTACCCATGGCACAAGGGGAGAGCATGAACCCTGGCCAGCCAAGGCTTGCCTGTCCCTTTGTCAAACCATGACTGGCCCAGGCTCCAAAGGCTGCTGTGCTTTAGGTAAGTCACTGCTGCTTCACAAGCACCTGTGAGCTGCCCACGGAGAGCCCTGAGCCCTCCCTGCTGATGGCTGCATGTGGGGCTCACAGCAGCACTGGTTTTATGGGTTTTTTAAGGGTTTGGTTTACCCAGCTGGAAAAGACTCATAAAAGGGAGGATGTAGGGAGGATGATCTCTGATTCTGCGTGTTCAGGTTCTTAGAGGCTTTAGTGGTACAGACATAATTGTGCTCAGCAGCTGCAAGAGAAACCTCTAACTTCAGTAGCACTGGAAACGATAGTTAAACAGCATCTGTGTTTACTAGGGGTGTTCTCTAGCTGTTGAAAAGATGATCCAGCTCTCTAGGGGACTGTCACGTTTTTTACAGCAGTAGCGTTTTAAAAATTCGTAAGTGTGATTTCTTTTAAGGTCAAGATATATTTAACCATATTTGAAAATTATTTGCTTATTTCTCACTTGAGAAAGGGTTTTGATATACCAATATGAACATATTTAATGACTTATTTTGACTTTTTTTCCAAGGCAAGGCAAAGATATGGCTCTGATCAGTGAATTTAATTTTTTTAAAAAATCTCTATTCCTTCATGCTCTTTTAGCTTATAGAAAACTTGGAAACACATTTTATCTATACATTTGAGCAAGGCACCTCTTAGTTCCTAGGTTTGTGTGGAGAAAGAATCAACTTGCTTTTAATATGACACAGTCTAAAAAAAATCCAAGGTTATGGAGCATGGATATTAAACATACTCTTTGAAAGATGATGGAAATCAAGGACGGCTGGGGCTTCTGGGTACCTGTTTTTGTTACATTCCTATGGTCCTCCACTCTTCAAAGAGTTTTATACTTCTGCTTATCAGCACTGTATGTAGCAAAATGGGGTCCCACCTGTCTGAGTTTTGGAAAAACCTTTTCCAGGGTATCATTTCTGCTTTGCAGTCTCTATGGTCTTTGTTGTGAAAAGGGAAACAGGCTGGGAAAAGGGGAAACAAACAAATGGATGGAATACCATGCAGGCAATCAGTGTAATGATCCAAGTCTTTCATATTTGATTTTGATGGGTTTAGGAAGAAAGAAGTTAAGGGGAAGGAAAACCAGAAGGACATGAGTTGCAGAAAGGAAGGAAGGTAAGTGAAAGGAGATTGGGAGAGGAGAGGTAAAGGCCAGGTGGAGAAAGAAACAGCAGAGGACAGATTCAGTTGCTGGTCAATGCAGAACAGAGAGACAGGGAGAGTTGTCAGTCATTTGAGCCAGTGCCTGGGCAAGATGTACCTGGTCTGAGAGTTGCTGTAGTGCAGAGAGCCAGCCAAAATTGCTGGGAGAGCATCTTTTCAGTCACATGTCCAGGCAAAGCAGCTTCTCGGCCCGTTTGTGCAGTGTGACAGTGTGTGGTCTTTCTGCCAAAGCTGATAAAGCAAGTAAAAGCAATGAGCTTGGTGGAGATAAGTCATAGCTAAATGAATAACTATGTCATATTATGGAGTGTATTTAAAGGCCTATATAAAATGGCCAGTGACCACTGGGCAAGCAAGAAAACTTTCACTTTTGTGAAAGCCATGAAGGACCATACCTTAAATATTATTACTTCCGTGTCAGTTCAATTTTTTTCTCTGCAAAGCCAGGTAATTTGATTTACAGAACTACAAACAGTACTTCCAGTCTAGAAACTTTGGAATAATTTCATCTTTTTATCCTGTTAGCCAGCCTATTTCAGTTGAGAGTGACCTGGCTGTAGCTAAGTAAATGCTGAAGACAAAACCTTAAAACTGGAACATGGCTGTGGATTTAGCACCCTAAATTTTCCAACAAATGCACTAAGGCATGTCTGACTTGGGATCTAAACTTATTCCTGGCATGGAAAGTCCCCAGTGCTTCTTTTCTCAGTTCTGGTCTGAGAGGTCTAGCCCCATTAATTATGCTAGCCACCACATTCCCATATATTTGGGAGAGTTCATGACAATTGACATATCCTCTCTATCCACTTTCCCACCCTCTGGTAGCTCTGCTTTGAAGTTTAGCCCCCTACAGAAACTAGCAGAAACCAACATATGCCTTATTTGCATTATGGAAAGATTTCTAGGAGACCCTTTACTTTTAGACATGGATGGATCTGTGCGAAGACTGTCTGTACCATAGTCAGATGCTCAAATTTGCTCTTAGCTCCTCATAATAATTTTGAAGAAAAAAGTCTGTTTTGAGGAGAAGGTTGAAGCTTTTTCCTTCTCCCATTACTTTCCTTTGGTTTTGGTCTGTGCAGTGTTGTTAGAATTTTTTGAGCCTGTGATTGGTGTAACTGTGGATTTTACTGTCAGAGAGAGCTGGGCTTCTCCTTGTAATGGACAAGTGCTCCACAACCAGGTGTAGCAAGCTGCTGTTTCCAGTCCAACATCCTGTCCAATTTTGGCTTTCATGGCTTTGTGATAAGGCATGAGCATGCCCATAAGACATGATACTGAAATAGGTCACAGTTGAGATATTTTGCTGTGCTTTTATTAAACTGGCTGATGTCCCCAGTTTGAACTGTCTGGTTCTAGCAATAAAACTCAGCAGCTGCGAAGACTATCAGGTGCTGAGGGACCTTTAAGCATAGGTTAAGCCTGATGTCTTTAAGTCTGAGATGTTCAGCTTTGGAGACTTCATGCTATAAAACTGCATTTGTTGGAAAATTTAAGCTGTTAAATCCAGAAATGTGTTCCAGCTTTAAAGTCTCAGCTACAGCATTTGTTTCGTTTCCAGTCATTTCACTTTTAACTGAAATGAGCTGGTAAAATTAAAATAAAAAAATAGGAGAAAAAAATTACTCCAGAGCTTCTATACCCTGTCCCTAACCCTATGAGGCTACGTATGTGTTTCACAGGAAATGTTGGGAGGTTAGTTAATGGTAGTTTATAAATGTTTTGAGTTCCTGAGATGAAAATACATAGGAATACCGAAATGTTGTTGCTACAGAGGCTGTTTACTTAGGCTAGAGCTTCCCTCTCACCTTTGTGCACTCCATAAAATGGAGCTCTATATGTACAAAGCCATGCACAGGAAAACTGGAGGAGCCTTTTGGCCATTCCCTGATATTTTTGAGGAACTGGGCTGGTAAACACAACAGGTGCTAATTTGCAGTTGTGGACTTAGGGCTAACACAGGATATAAAAAGTGCCTAAAAAACTCCTAATCTTGCAATCTTTTCTGTTTTGTTTTGTTTTGTCACCTAGCACTACAGAAAGTGACCATACATCCTCTACTCTGAGCAACTTAGTAACACTATCCTCTCTCCATATGTCAGCTCAACCATTTGTCAGTGGATTGGATTCTTTTTAGGCAGCTGTTTTTATTTGGTTTAACAGTGACCCAACAAATCTGAGTTT
This sequence comes from Hylia prasina, assembly GCA_013397195.1. Taxonomy (NCBI): domain Eukaryota; kingdom Metazoa; phylum Chordata; class Aves; order Passeriformes; family Sylviidae; genus Hylia; species Hylia prasina. The sequence continues at coordinate 1,160,136 of VYXD01012087.1, read as the reverse complement.
TCTGCTGGACTGAAGAACAGATTTCACTTGATAGTCTGAAAATAGCCATGTCACTTTCTGAATCTTTACCCACTGCTCTATTATCTTTGATCCTAGGGCTGCCAGGACAGTGACAGTACCAGAACCAAACTAGCATGGACAGGTTAAGCTCATTGTCTGCTTCTTGGTCACATATGGGACTGTAATAGCCCTTGGCTGGATTTCAGAAACCAAAGGTGTGCAATTCAGTGGCAGCTCCACCCGAGACAGAAATGAGGGAATTATTCTCCCTAATTTACAATAGCCAGAGCAAGCATTCCTTCCCACAAAGTTGCAACACAAGATGTGAACTGGCCCAGGTAACTCCTGCCTTTCATTTGGCCTCTGCTTCTCACCACGGTGGAACCTGAAGAGCACAAAAACAAGCGGGAGGTGTGAATGTTTTTATTAGAAATGCTAGGCCAGCATTTGTAGGTATCTTCTTAAAAAATCTCCAGTTTTACCCAGAGTATGGACAAACCAAGAAGAAATGCTGGCAAGACATTATGTCTAGTTACTAAGCAAAACAATTTACATGGTCTTTTTGGATATGTTTCTGCACTTACTCCCATCCCTCTGGGTTGAGGAAGATTGTCACTGCTTCACAGGGGATCAATAAACAGTATCAAACTGACTTTGCTGATTTTTTTAATACTGTGTCAACAAACTGGTGACTCTTCACCACTCTTAGTGTCTAGATGTAAACTGCTGCTGTGCTAAAGCAAGGGTCTGCTTGGTGAATCATAGAATCACCAAATTATGGAATGGTTTGGCTTGGAAAGGACCTTAAAGATCATCAGGTTCCAAACCCTCTGACATGGGCAGGGATACCTTTCACTAGACCAGGTTTCTCAGAGCCCCATCCAATCTGGGCCTTGGACACTTCCAGGGATTGGGCATCCACAGCTTCTCTGGGCAACCTCTGTCAGTGTCTCACCACCCTCACAAGAATTTCTTCCTAATATCTAATCCAAACCTATCCTCTTTGAGTTTAAAGCCGTTCTCCCTTGTTATGTGGCGTGCCTTTATCAAAAATCCCACTCCAACTTCCTTCTAGCCCCTCTATAAGATCTCCCTTGAGTTTTTTTCCAGGCTGAACAGCCCAAAGTGTCCCAAACATGGGTGTTTGTTACCTGATGCATGGCACCAACCCACACACCAAGGTAAGGTATTTCTATTTTGTATTCTAGTTTGTGCAAAGTAGGGAGCTGGGTGGTAACCCATAAAGGGTTGGCTCCCCAGTCATCAAAAATTTACACTATTTATACATTTAAACAAATGCATCAGCATTTCTTGGTTACAGATTACATAACTTTTTTTAATAATTACGACTCACCTCCTGTATTTGTAGTGATATCCCTCACTTCTCAAGCTAATTAGTCTGCATTTGTAGTTCTTCCCTCCATCTCTCTCTGATTGATCATCTTCACGGCCCTCCTCTGGACTCGCTCCAGCAGGCCCATAGTCTTCTTTTGTTGATGCCCCCAGAGCTGGATGTAGCACTCCAGGTGGGATCTCACTAGAGCAGGGCAGTGGGGTAGAATCACCACCCTTGATTTGCTGGTCACCAAAGAAAGCATCAGAAAGTCACCAACAGCCTAGAACCAGGTACACTGTAGTGAACAGTGAACTCCCTGCTCATTTCTGGATCAAGATCCAGTCATAAATGTAAAAACTCTGTATAGATACACATTATACATATAAATATGTGTACACAAGCACACACACAATGTTTATTTAAGCCTGCATAGTGTAGGCATTCTTACATGACTGCAGTCAGTGAAACAAGATTGATGGTTTAAATAAATGGGACTGCTCATGTGAAGAATTCAAGCCACCTTGCAAGAAATTTAGGTAAGTGTAGATTGACGGAAATCCAGAAGGATGTCAAAATGTCACTGCACCCTCTGCCCTTGATTTAGATGCCTTTGCTGAAGGAAATCTACTGACTCTAGAGATGTCCCAGTGCTGTCAAAAGTGAATCTGACCTCCAGTTAGGCTGGGTGGTTTATCTCCCTCCCAGCTTCAGATTTCTGTGTAAGGGGTATTCAAGCTTGTTCCCCTCCACCCCAGATTCTCTCTCTGGAAAGCAAAGAGCCTTGGGCAATTTTGGTCTATGATTAACCTCATCCAAACTTAGATATCTGAAATGGGTGTAGATGAAGAACTTGCAAGAATCTATTTTTGTCTGTGGGCTATTGAGGGAGTCCAAAGTAGCCAACCCTGCTGAAGGTGCTGCATCAGTTGCCTCTGTCTTCAGCCTGTGAATTTTGTCCTCGTATTTTCTGATAGAGTAAGTGAATCTCTGCTCCTTGGTAACATTTTCTTTCTTTATCTCTTTGAAGAAAAAAGTGGAGTGATGCTTTGTAATCTTCATAAGGCACATCTTTAAAACCCCTTGGTCATTCATTGGGGTCTTCTCTGATTTCCAGTGCTCTCCTCAACATCAGAAGTTGGTGCACTGAAGCAGCATTAATCCATTGTGATTCCCACAATGGATTTAGTACAGATCTGTTCAAAGATCCAAAGTTTGCATTTGTGTTTTGGCCAAAGTGCAGCACTGCAAGTTTGCTATCAAATCATGACCCATGATTGGTCGGAGCCATGGATACCTGAGGGGATTCTCTGCCTATGGAGCATCCCTTAAGATTGTTGTTTGATGTCCATTGCCATCGACATTTTGATGATAAAACTTTTGATGAAACTCTTTATTGATTTCGTCATCTTCTGTCTTTCTGGCACAAATGTTGGTGCCATCAAAATCCTTAATATGTATTTAAGCTGTTCTACCACCCCTATTACTGCTATGAAAAACTGTCATGATAGGCTATCAATTTATATGATAGGACATCAATTTTTTGATAGGAGTTATTTTCCATAAATATATGTGGATTATCACTATCTATATATAGTCCTATATAGTTCTCAATCATTTTGGTAATGGTGTTTGTATTTTACTAGGGTCAGTGTCAGATTGATAGAATGGGGTTGACCTAGTTATTTATCCATTGGCCTGGGGTACTAATTTGACATTACAATTTGTCCATGCTCTTCTTCTTTTCCAATTTTCTTTCACCTTTGAGTGCTGAGGGTTTTTGAAGTCCTGATGCATATCTGTCTTTAGCTTGCCTAGTACCTTGGCCTAGCACAGCACTAGTATTCTGAATGGAGTCACACACAAGTTATGGTATAAATGAACCAGAAATATAAGTATTTGGACTGTCTTGATTATCCTACTCGACAAACATTTTTATTGCTTAGGAGTTGTAGTATTAGAGGTTTTCTTCCTTTGGTAACCTGAAAATGCTGGGTGGGAGGCTTGGAAACCTGGCTTTAGAATGTGAGTAGTGATTGTGAGAAAAGTTGTTTGTCTGCAGATCCATAAAAATGCAAAGTTTAGACAAAAAAAAATTAAGTCATATATGGACTCTCTGTATTATTAAACCCTCAACTGGTGATTCTTAAATTGCAGTTTGTAAATCTTAATGATCTCTGAGTCCATGGTAAGTACCCTTTGTATTTAACAGGCACATCACAGGTTTGCCACTTGCAGTGTGGTCTCTTCACTTCTGTCAGCTGCGAGTAGTTCACTTTCTTCAACCTCTGAGCACAATCTCCCCTTGTGAACAGGATCCCAGCATACTAATTACTTCTCTGAAATACTTCTCAGACCACCAGATATGATGGACTCTGCTGCTACACTCCTTTTGACTCTGAAATAGTCCATGGAAAAAAGACATCCAGACACCTAGTTTGCCTTAGGACCTACAGATGAACTGCAATGAGTTGTGTCCTTAACTGTTTGCAGCCCAGAGACTCCTGCAAAACAGGCTTAATTATTGCAGAACAGCCACTCAAAGGCATTGAAAGGCATTGCTGTTTGCTGTAAAAAAAGGGTGTGGACCAAGATGTGCTGCTAGATTTTTGTAGAGGTAATTAAGGGGCCATCTACAATGTAAACAGTCCAAATAAATTTGGCAGAGTCTCTGCCAGAAGCCAGATAGTGAAAACCAACCTAGCTTATGTTAGCCCACTGACTACATTAGTTTATTGTCTTGAATTTAAATCCTTTGCAAAGGATTTAGTGATGTTGAGGATATTGGCTTTTTAGTTGTGCCTTTGGGTTATAAGGATGTATCCAACTAAAAAAAAAAAATGTACAGAAAGGAATAAACCTATAGACCTGTCTGACTGGTTGATCCTGGAGACAGCACAACTATCTAAATGAAAAATATCCTTCTAAGGGTATTTTTTGATGGAAATTGAGTTGTTTAGTGGGAGGAAATGGATATTATCCAGTGGAAGCTGTTGCCAAGGTCCTTCTATTATTCACACAATCAGCATATTCCTAGCTCTAGGGAAAGGTGCTGCCCCAAGCAGGGCTATAATCCAGGAGTTACTTCTCTGGGAACAATAGGAAATTCAAAAATGTCGAGAAACCTGTAGAGGGAATGGAACATTTGCTCTCCAGGATAGTTGTTTGTGAACAGCTTGGGTGCTCTCTGTGGGAGGATCCAGGCGTGTCTCTGCTGGCAGGAGCTAAAGCTCATGTCACCCTGAACACCTACGCAGCAGGATGTTCTTGCCAGCCAGGGACTCCAAGTCTGGAGTGAAGCCACTGAAGTTGGACTTGTGCTGTGAACGTGAATCAGGTAGACTCTTCCCATGGTTTGGCAGAAAGATTGAGGGATCAGGAGGAGCTTTTGTGTTGAGAGTGAGAACTTGCACCTGGGTCTCTTCCAGCTCACAATGTAGAATGTTGGTTGCCACATCAACACCCTAAAGCAGATTTTAGCTCTGGTGAAGAGGTGATGGCAAAAGCAAACCAGGCAATAGAAAGGTCATACAGGGCCTCCAAGAATCTCCTTTGAAGTGCGTGTTGGTGTCCAGCAGATAATACTTTGAAAGTTTACCTTTGCCCAAAGAGGAGCTTAAGACTACCTTGATGTTGATTTTCAAATAGATTATCAGCCAATAGTGCAATCTTGGGAGCTCCGAAATGAAAAGAATACAACCCTAAAACACAGGAACACTTTTGAAACTGAGAGCTTGCCTGGTGCACATATTGCTCTGCTGTGAATTTTATGTCTGCCTGTAGACCAGAACAGGAAGCAAAGTTTTGAGAGCTTCTGTCAGAAAACCTCAAAGCTTTTGATGGTATTATAAATGTCAAGTATGTGATAAAGAGGAGGAAAGTACCAGACTCTGTTCTGTTCAAGACAATAGGGACTTTATAACATTACAGGAATCTGTGTGTAAGAATTACAGAGAAGTTAAAGTCTGTGGTATTAATGCACTGTAATAATGGAGGTCTCCTAGAATTCAATTTATCCCTATTTCAGTATATTCCCAGGCACAAGCAGTATCACACTGGTTGAACTGTGGAATGTAGATTTGTCATTTTCAAAAGCACCTAAAAGGGAATTTTCCCCCAAGTACAGAAATTTTTTTCTCGTAAGTAAAGAGGTTGAAACAAAGTCGTGAAAACCAAGCTCTTATGCTGAATTGTACATCAGATAAGTTGGTCAGTAGAAAGCATTGTCTGTAGCAGCTGATCTTGAGAAAAGGACAGAACTAGTTCTGTTTGAAGGACAGAGAGTGGGAAGGCAGGCTATATCTGGACCCTGCACAAGTGGCGAGCTGGTAATTATTCACATCTCAAAGATGTTTGAATTAGGTATGAAAGTAAAAACTTCTACCTCAGACCTGGATATGTGCTGAACATAAAAAGGTAAGATTACTTTATGCTTGAACACACCACACGATGGTTAGAATAAGAAGCGACCCTGAAAATAGTTCAGCAATCTTCTACTCCTTTGCTGCTGGCCTTGTACCAACCATCTATGATTCTGTCTTGGCTGAACTGAAGCAGAGCCTATTATAATCCACCCAAGACTAAATTGTCTGTAGATAATTAGACAGTGGAGAAACTGAATTATAAACTACAAATATATCCATGGGAGAATACATTCTGGAGTCCTGAACAACTGTTCTATCTTATTCAGCAGCCTTTTGTGTGTTTTTGTTCTTCATTTCTTACCCTAGATTATTGCTGAGGATTTCTGAGTTGATCATATACATGGACCAATAGCGCTATATTTAACATTTCAGGGTTTTTGTTTCCTATTTTTTACCAGTAGACCAATGCTGACTGTGTATAAAGATGGATATGTAAAATTTTAATAACAAACAAGTTGTCTTTTTAAGCTGAAGGAGAAATAATAACAAGTGATATGGACTACCAGAGCCCACTGGGGCAATTTTTAGACTTTATGTTGTTGCTGCAAGATGTTTATCCAGTCTAATGAGTAGTAGGGGGAGAAGTTATCCTGTAAACTTAAGTAAAATCTTGCCTTTCTAAAAACATTTATTTATGAGCCCAAGAAGAAACCCCCCCTTTTCACCTTTTTCAAGCATTATCCCTTTCCACTAGCTTTGCTGGAACATGCCAGCTCTGCCACACCGCCAAATATGAGAACAGTAGATGTGGTGAGTATAAAATTTCCTGAATTACTGGGGAGCACTAGGCTGAGCTGTTGCTTACAGCTGTCTGGTGTTCTCACCACAGGAATAAGTATCAATCTGCATGGCAGGATGCAGCAGGGCTCCCGATCGCCAGTGCTCCTTTTCCTTGTATAAAGATTCTTCCTGACTATTGGCTTTTTCTGACCACATCTCTCTTTGTCATGGGAGATGTCTCCTTGGTGGACTCAGTTTGCATGGCTTGTTGGTCACTTTTCTGTCCTCACTTTTCTGTCCTCCTTGCTACTCCCTAGTAACCAAAACCATGCTCAGAAGGGGAGTTGCTGACAACTCTCCCAAGGCTTGCTTGTTTCTGCCTGCACTCGGTAATTAACAGTATCACAGAAACACAAAATGTTCTGAGTTAGAAGGGATCATCAAATCCAACTCCCAGCCCTGCACAGCACCATCCCAAGAATCACACCTGGTGCCTGAGAGCTTTGTTCAAATGCTCTTGAACTCTGTCAGGCTGGTGCTGTGACCACTGCCCAACCACCCTCTGGGGGAAGAACCTTTTCCTGATATCCAACCTAAACCTCCACTGACACAACTTCAGGCCATTCCCTTGGACCTATCACTGGTCATGAGAGTGAAGAGATCAGTGCCTGCCCCTTCTCTTCCTCTCATGAGGAAGCTGCAGACTGCAATGAGGTCTCTCAGTCTCCCCTTCTCCAGGCTGAACAGACCAAGTGACCTCAGCCACTTCTGATACAGCTTCCTCCAAAGGACCTTTAGCATCCTTGTAGCCTTCCTTTGGACTCCCTCTAATAGTTTAATGTCTTTCTTATATTGTGGCACCTAAAGCTGCCCCCAGCACTGGAGGTGAGGCTGCCCCAGTGCAGAGCAGAGTGGGACCATCCCTGCCCGGCTGGTGATGCTTTTCCCAGGTCTGAACGCAGTCAAAGGGGTAGTTTGGGATGGTGTAAATTCTAATGCAGCTCCCAGCTGATGCTAGTGGGACTTGATGGTGTCTTGTTGCACACGTATGTGTAAGTGCTTCTCTGAACAGTGTCTCTTTTTGGTAGGGAAGGAAGAGCAGAGGGTAGAAAAAAGAGCATAATTTCCATTTTGAAGCCTGATAAAGCTAGCCCCCTTTAAGTCCAAGAATTTGAACTTCATAGAAATAATATGATTTACACTTGCAAACTGCGATTTCTCTTGTCAGCAACTTGCACTAGCTTAATATTGCTTTCCTAACTGTGCTGAATCTCTGTATCTTTAGTTTTTATTAATTAGATCAAAATCTTGGTGCCTGGAGTAGGATCTGTGTAGCCAAAGAGTAAGGAAACTTGAAGTCTGGATAATCATTATTATTTCAGCTCTGCTTTCATGCCTTTAGAGGTCATTAATATCATCCCTTGCCACAGATATTATTTTTCACACCAAAAGGAAGGCAAAAGGAAGGATTAAACTAGAGTTGTGGGATTTTTTTTTTTTTTTTTTTTTTTTTTTTTGTCCTGGCCTTAGCCAAAGATTTTCAGGAAGTATATTTCCCTTTCTTAAAACAAAAACATGGGGTGATTGAAATGCAGGGTATCATTTTCATATTTTTAATTTCCTAGTGTAGCTCACACTGCAACAATCATACTTTGGAACTCCTCAGATCATAGAGATTTTGATAACGTTAGAGATATGCTCAAGATCTAGTCACCCTTGAGTTAAAAGGATGCAAACTGTGTCTAGCAAACATGGCATTTCCATAGAAGATTTGAATTAGTTTGCTTTCATAGTGCTGTTGCAAAACAGGCACACAGAACCACCTCACAAGCAAAACAGGGGCATCAAAAAGACAATATACCTTCCTTCCTGAGGCAGATATTTCAGGAGTTGGGGAAACACAGCTTCCTGTGTTCTCACATGGATTTAGATAATGAAACTCTTGACTGATTCAGAAGGAATAACGCATTACACAGCTACTTGAAAATATTACGTTACTGTACAATGTGCTGTAGCACTAAATGGCCAGATGTAGTGAAATCTGTGTACATGTCCTAGTAAACAATTACAGCCCTCAGGCTGTGACTGGTCTTTTCACATTGTACTCAGGCTGGGATGGGAGGAGCTGGAGATGAGTAGCAGGTAGGAAAAAAAAAAAGGCATAGTAATAATGAACATAAAGATGTCAGAAAATGGCTGGTTCATTTCTGTTCTTTTAGAGATGTGATTATAGGTGGACCTGGTAGTTTGGTTATCATTAAAGTCATGTGATATGTGGTAGCTCAATATTATGTTTTTAATTATCACTCATGTTCTCAGGCCTCAACCAGGCAGGCTGAAATTTTCAATGCAGTGTGTTGCCATAAGGTAACAGGTGAATGAGGCCAAAAAGGCTTTTTTGTCCCCCCCAAAGAAGAGTTCAAGGTAGAATTAAAAACAAATTAAAATTTATTATCACTCTAGTGATTTTTTAATGCTCTGATTTCCATCATTCCCTCTGCTTTGTAGGAGAGATTCAAAATACTGTAGGAAATCATTGCTTTTCCATAAAAAATGGCTCTTTTTCATCCCTCTGCAAATCTCTCCAAGTTTATTCAAGGTACAAGTCATGCAAAATATGCATTTTGCACAAATTTTCATGGTAGAAACTTGCACGTCTTTTTAGAATTCAAATCTCCTGAAGACACCTTCCTGACTGGCCAACTTCCAGCCCTGGCAATGTCCTCATGTGCAGACTCCATCCCTGCAGAGCATCTGTGTTTGTGGTGGGCTGGAAAGCATCTCCTGTGACGGTGTCTTGAACTGGTCTGGACAGCTGCTGGAAGTGAGAGCAGAATGGAGAATGGCTCTCCTGTGCATGATCTTTTCCTGATGCCACAGTAGTATGGAGGAGAAAGCTGTCTTATCAAATATGGGGAGATTTACATGGAGCTCAGCAGGTCAAAGTGGCAAGAGGGGAGAGAAACAGTGGCGTGGAGGCTGAGAAATTCAGTTTAAGTGGATGAAGGGTTTAGCAAAGAGGGAGGTGCATGGGAAGACAGCTAGAGTCAGCTCTGTGGCTGAAGAGAAGGAGAGGCTGGGACTGACTGAACAGGGAAAACTGTAATCAGCAAAGTCCAGTGTCCAAGGCTGGGTGTGTTCTTCTCCTCGTGAATGAGAAGGGTGAGAGGCTTTTCTCTTCAGACAGGATCCTGACCTGGGAAATGTTTGCTGCTTCTCAGAGTTCTGATGAAAGGTGCCCTGAGCAGGCATACTGTGCTGTTCTACTTCCCAAGCATGTGGGAACATGGAGAACCATAATCACTCATATTAATGTGGATTTGGCAGTGTGATCTCTGAACACCTGGGGGTTCCTTAGTGCAAGATGGCAGCATTACAGTACTTGGGGAAAAGAGCAGAAAGGCAGTCTTGGACTGGAAATGAGTTTCTAAACCTCTTGAAATATTTTCATTACTGCTGATGCATCTGTGTAAGAGGATTGGAAATTTTTGTCTTTCACTTGATTCACGTCAGAGTTTTGCTGGAAAGCAAAACACAACACAGCTGCTTGCAAGAGTCTCGAGTTCATATTCAGCTGGAACATTTGGTGTGCATGGGGGTGAGCAGTGCTGAGACAGCACTGCATCAATGGCACTGCTTGTTGTGCTCGCACGTTGCCTCTCAGCATCAGGCCTGAGGCAGCTTTTGGATAAGCAATTTGTCCTTTGAGGGCACTGCCATGTCATGTTTCCACCTGAACAGGAGCAAGACCCTGCTGAAAAACAGCTACTGAACTTGGTTTAATGGCAAGATCACAGAACTTTAAAGCTACTGCAATCAAAAAATTGTCTCCAAACAAGTCAGCCGAGGTGAAGTAAGGCTGCAGCAGTGATTTTTCTGGTGGGAAAGTGAGTTTATTGAGAACCTCTAATACCTCTAATTTTAATGGGTGGTCCCTGTTTAAATTTTCTTCTCCCATTTCCTTTTTCCCATTTCAGCAGAATTAGAACTGATGTGTAAAGTGCTTATATTACTAGGAACAACAGTAGGAAACCCTTTGTTAACCTTAATTTCCCATCTAATATTTCTCTGCAGCGTCAGCCAGTCTCCAAGGCGATAGGGTTGTTGACAATAACTCCAAATTGCTGTGTAACTGTTAGACTGTGCAGCTTCTAAAGAGCAATTTGTTTATTTTGCCCCTGCTCATTTGTTGGTAGTTGGTAGGTGTTTTTCTTCTTTTCCCCAGAGTTTGTGGAATATACAGAACTTCTCAAATTTCTCAAATGTTAAGTAAATGACAGACTGAGTTTCCTGCTTAAGAAACAGCACATTTTTATCAAGGGGTAAATCCAGTAGGTTGCTGAGAATCTACTGTAAAACACTGAGGATCCTGCACTTTTTAGGAAGCCAAGGGAATGAGAGAGCCCTCAGTACCACAGGAGTTACACAGTTATTTGCAGAATCTAGACTTTGTCATTTAAGATGAAATAACAAGATAAGTAGAAACCCTACTTAGCAGCACAAACCACTGAAGATGTCCAGCATGATACATGGATCCATTTCTGGAGAGTGTGATGGTGGCTTTGAGACCCCACATGGCTCTACAGAATATACCCAGAAGCAGCACAAGTGTCTGCTTCTGTAAAACTCCCTTGGTAATTACGAGACTTCAAAATGTTTGTTCAGTTTTTCTATTTTACACAGACATTTTGATGAAAGAACCACAACAGTTCATGATGGAAATGTTCAACTCAGTGAAATGTCAGCTTTTCTAAATGTATCTGGTTCATCAGTTGTAGTCTTCCAACAGAGCCTGTGTCATTTTCCTCACCACCTACCTATGACACCTGCTCTCCAGGGCTGTTGGTGTGATTTTTATTCTCCTGGCAGCAGGAACTTTGAAGCTATCATATTTATTTTTCCTTCAGGAATGGTAAGAAGGTGATCTGCTCAAGATGTTTCACCCATTGCTAAGGTATGAAAGCAAAGCAGAACAGGTCTTATCTCTGTGTCAGAAGAGCTCTTCCACCCCCTGGAAAAGTAGCAGGTGGAGGAGGAGTAAAGCATCTAAATTAAAGGTCTAAATTGTCATTCAAGCTTCTTCTAGCTCCATAAAAAGAGTGTAGTTCCCCAAGAAGGACATTTTTGGTGAAAGAAAACACAACATTTTGGTATTTTACCTCTTTGCCATTAAATAGGTTTATGAAGGCTGGAAAATTCAACTGTAGGTTTTGGGACATCAACAAACTCTTGTCAAGGAGAAATAAAAGAAATAATATTAAAAGAAGAAGATTCAAGGTAAGAAACGTGACAAGGTTGAAATGTCCCTTTGCTTCACTCCTGAAGAAAAAAAAAAGAGTGAGGCAATGTGTAGAAACAGTGACTCAGAGCAGTAACAATTAGTGAAAGAAGTAATTAGCTTATGATTAGTCTTTTTTTCCTGTGTGTTCTCGTGTTTAGGTAAAGTGTATTGTTCTTACAGATGTTGGACGGACATTTATCACATCCTCTGTCATAATTGCTAGTGACAAGTCAAGCCTGAATGAAAACAAATGGAAGAAGTGTTTATCTCACTGTGAATTCTTTCTGATAATGTCTCATGAAATTCTTTCCATCTTGTACTTGTGGAAACTGGAGGAGTGTTTTGACCCTGGGACACACTGACTCTACTACTGCTGTTAATTGGAAAGAGCATCCCCTTTAATTCCCTCAACAGAAGAAGAAAGAGGTCAGTTTCATTCCCAGGAACTTTGCACTTCTATTGTTTTCACACTTCTTTTTTATAAAACCTGAATTGCACTTAGCTGGATTGTACAAAACACACAGTCAGTCCTTCTGATCTGTTCATAGAACACCCAAAATGTCATCAAGTTTTATGTTGGGGGAATTAAGCCTGGATGAATTTCTTCCCAGTATGAACTGATTTTCTTCAGAAGAGGACAAGTACAAGAGGAGGTCAGATTCCTTCTAATGGGCACTCAAACTGAGAGGTGTGGAACCATGTTTTGAAGTGCCCTCCAGTGCCCTAAATGGTGAGAGGAGCTCAAACCTCTGGAACTCCTGCTCATTCACAGCCTTCCCTTCTAGTGGTGAATTGATGCTGTGAGTTGTACAGCATCCATATCCAATCAGCAGAGGAAGGAAACAAACCTGTTTGGCAGAAAAGGCTATTAATGATATTTCCATGTGTTTGCTTCTAGAGTCTAGACTGGATTAAGAAAAGGAGGTTTTAAAGGGGAGACCTTCAGAAGAACCTTATAAAGGTCACTCCTTTTGACCCTTCAGAAAAAAATGCCTATGGATTTCAGTTACAGCTTTATCCTAAAGATCCTGAATTGATCCTTAACTTCTGAAGCCAACTAGCCTTGTGGGGCAACACAAATCTCAAAGAAAAGGACCCCAAAATTGCCTGAAATAGTTTTCTTAATGATTAGATGACATGCTTGAGGATTTTTTTTTTTAATACTCCCAGAAATTTTACATTAAGTACAGGCTGAATCAACATTTCCCACATGCCTAAGAAACATGAGTGTAAGCACTAGGTAGCATGTCTTAAAACAAGGCTGTTGCGTGAGAGCTGCTGGAGATCGCTGTATGGAGCACTGGGATTCTGTAGGTGTTTCACTGTGAGGAGATTGGGTGCATTCATGTGGATCCTGTGAGCCCTCCAGGGCTTTCATTAATTCTTCATTGAAGGGCTGCTCTCCCGAATATGCCTGTTGGACTGGGAGAATGCAGAGACCAGGCAGAAGAAGCAACTTCAGAGGAACAGCTGATGGTTTGAGCAAGGAGCCCCAGTGACTGGATGTTAAAGGCAGTCAGCTTTGAAATGGGAGGGACACATTCACAGGCTGGCCCAAGAAAGCTGCTTTTGACCTATAAAATGTGCCAAAAAGGTGTGTTACTTCCATCTGCTTTGAAATCTACCAGTCGACATGAAAAAATCGCCAAATTAATAAATGTCTGGCAATTGATCAAAAGCCAAGAGCCTTAAACCCTCTGTGGTTTTAAAAGTCCCAGGAGCTTGGCTTGAGCTCCTAAATGCTGAGTATATCAATGGAAAAAAAAAAGGGCCCTCCTCTCCTCAGCATGTTAAGAAACATGCTTGGTGTCCTTTTAGCATCTAGAAATGCTGACTTTTGATGTTTTGTTGTTAGATGGGGTGGTTGAGATGGGGTGGGAGAGTTGGAAGTTTGAGTGTAGTCTGACACTTCAAGGAAATCAAGCCAACAAGGCAAGCTTGATTTAGATGCCACTTTGAGCAGATTAGGTGGAGATTATATTCCCATAGCATGAACATAAAATCTGAGTCATACCCAGCACAGTGGGCTATTGTGTAGCAGCAGGATCAGGTAGGTCAGATAGTCTGGACCCCATAATGTGACTATGGCAAAAGGAACCACCTCTGGGACTCAGTTGCTTGTCTTGCTGTTTGGGATCTCTGTACAGCCCTACCCTGTTTTGGTGGGATCACTAGTTTGCAGAAATTTTCTGCCATTTGTATACAAAGGCAGTGTGAACATTATTGGATCTGGTTCTAATATTGTTTCTTGTATTTTTTTCCTGCTTCTTCTTTCCTTGGGCTTGCTTGAGAGCAGCCCAGAGATTCCTCCCCTGCAATTCATTCGCTCCTGTGTTCAGCATCTTGAAGGTGTGTTTATGCATTTGCTCGTGAAGTTTTGCCAAGTCAAGGCCTGCACCTGCTTCTGGCCCGTACATCAATTTGGTGGGAAATGTATGGAGGAATCCCTGGATGCTCCTGTGGAAAGGAACCCTCAAGACTGGTAGCCAGCAGTTAGAGAGAGGTTCCAACCAAACTCTGAAGCAGTCACATGCACTTGGGGACAAGCAAGGGCTGAGCATGAACCTTTCATGTTTCAAAGCCAACTGCTATTTAGTTTGCTTGCTTTTCGGAGAGGTTTCCTCAGCAGATGAGTTTCATTGGGAAAAGAAAACAGTCTTCTGGTTTAGGCCACAGCCACTCTGGAAAAAAGAAAAGAGAGAATTACTTGATGGTGAACTCTGTGAGGCTGAACTCAAAGTAATTTGGGGAGCAACGAGTTTGGCAGTACCAGCGACCTTAGGTTGAGTCTGTGGAATTACACCAGTTTGAAACAGACAGATCCATATTTCAGATAATTTATTACATAACAGCCCTTAGTCACACAACTTTCCTGAGGTGAATGAACAGAGATTACTTTCAGGACACACTGCTTTCTCTTTATTTTTCCAGTCCTTGCTGAACTGAAAATACAGTAAAAAGGAGGTTTTTTTCATGCTGTATTTCAGTGTTTCCCTCCCAGTCTGAACAGAGGAAGCAAAGAAGAATGGGAAAATAAATAAATCAAGTAAGATATTCTGGAGGATCAAAAGAGTTTAATTTGAGTTTTTGGGTAGAAGTTTGAATTGCTTTTTATTTTCTGTGGGTTTATTTTCCTTTCACCCTGGCTCTGAACACAGTGTACTTTCAAGAAAACATTGTTCAAAACCTCATGAAATTTACACATAAAGTCTCTTAAATGAAAGGGAATATTTAAGTTTGGAGATAGTTGTAGAGTGTCATGATCTAATTACAATAGCATTTCTGAAGGATAACAAACGTCAAAAGAAATAAACTGGATGTTATGGAAAATAAAAGTAGGGCCAAGAATCTAAGGCTAGCCAGAAAAATTAAACATTGAGGCTTTTCCTCTGGAAGGTTTTAAATCAGTTTAGTGTTGGTGAGAAGTCCCAGGTTCATAGCAGAGGAAAATGATGCCTTTTATTTATTTACAGGCAAGGCTGGCATGCACCTGTGACAGCATCTCCGCTTTAGACTATTGCTCTACTTTGACACTCAGCTGAACTGACCACCAGGAAAAGCAGCTGAAAAGTCCTTCTGTCTCTCTTTCCTTCTGTCCTCTAAGCTTGCCAGCAGCCTCACTACACTTTGCTTTTGAAAGTGGTTTTGATCATGTGGATCTATCCATCAGGAGCTACACTGGGACAAATGACTCCTCGCATTCAAGGCCAGGAACAGCTGGTCAGACAGTTAAAAAATAATTCCCAACTTTTAAAATTTTTTATTTGTTTACAAGTTTGAATGCTTGTGGATGAATAGATGGACAGAGTTTCACATTTTGGAGAACACAGTTTGTGCTGAAGCTTATTCATGATGTATTTCCACCATGCTAAGTAACAGGCAAGGAGAACCTCCAAAATATTTGCTGCTCTCCAGTGGGGCTTTAGCAAAAGAAAGTGTTGGTTTTCAAACTGGTTGTGAAGAGTATATATTTCTGATGGTGGTAAAATCATCTTTTCTTAGCTCTTTAGAGCAGCTTTTTTCATAGCTGAGCTTTCAAATTTGGCTTATGTAGTAGGATTTGTAAACTTTGTACTGTGGGACTGCCTTGTGGGAGTCCTCAGGTGATAAGTTAAGAAGTAACATTGGAAGATCAAGAACTATTCCATAAAATACATTTTTAATGAGGTTTTTCCTCCTCCTGAATGTAGGAATTATTTTTTTTTTTCTGGATGTTTGGTGAGTAGCTGAAGAGAGAGTCCTTTCATGGGACTCTGGTTCCGGTGGTAGGGCTTGATCACACAGGGAGGAATGCCTAAGTACCTGGGAGCCTCTCTAAAACACATAGTTCAAAGCATTTTACAGCTCATGCAGGAGGTGGTAAGGTATCAAGCACATATCCTTTCAAAGGAGATGCTGCAGCCTTGTCTTAGTCTCCACGCTGCTGGCTGCTAAGGAATCAGGTCAGAGATGCTAAATACCTTCATGCCATTTGGAGAGTTGCACACAGTGGAAAGGAAAAAGGCAGTGCCTGTCTGCAGCTGGAGATTACACAGCTTTGAATCACCGGGGCTAATGGGATCCACTGACTAACTGGGTGTTTCCAAGAGGCAGCTATTTGCCAAGGAAGTGACGGAAGGGAAGGTGTCTATCAGAAGAATGTCTCTCTCTCTGGCATGTGGTGCCGCAGATGCTGTGAAATTTGGCCTGAGATAAGACAGAAGTTGCATAGAGCCAGTCTCATGTCTGGTTGTCTAGAGCCTGGGTGTTAAAACAAAGGCTGAAAAGGAAATAGTGATCTGGTTTGAAAATGAAATACAATAAGGCATGGCAAGGGAAGTCCGAAGGGAAAAGTAGTGCTCAGAAGGCTGTTTTCAAGCATCTGAAGTCAAATTCATAGGAAAGAGACAAAAATGAATGGCAGGGTGAGGAATCTCCAGGACCTGTTGTGGTTGAGGGAAGAGAGGCTTCAGTCAGGTTTTGTGTTGCCCACTGTAATCAGTGGAGGAGGGATCCACCCGCCCCATGTGAGCAGCCCCCTCTGGTCACAGCCCCCTTCCAGGGAGTTTCTGTGCTGCAGCAACCTCAGCAATTTCCCTGTGACTCGCAGCTTTGGGGAATTGCTTTACTCTCTTGAGAGAAAGGCTTGCTGCAGGCAGCTCCCAGCTCCTGCAAGCACCATTGACTACTTGGGATGGTGTTCCAGGGTGGCTGACTAGTCAGGGCTGCTGCTGGGAGCAGAAAGGGCTGACGGCTGGAGCCTCCCATGGGGGAAGAGTTTTCATGCAGAAATGCCACATCTGGGTCTTTCAGGAGAGACAGATGGCTCCCTGCAGAATTCGAGAGGAAAACATGAAAATATTTCTCCCGTGTATGATAATAAACTTGAAATGGCCAAAGGAAAAAGTACTTAGCGCTCACAAAAACGTTTGGCTTACTGAAAAGCCCCAGAGACAACAGCACTTCACTGGTTTGTATAGAGGCTGTGCACTGGCAAAAGAACTTGCTGGCTTTTATGCACTGCCCCACCAATCTAAATTAATTTGAGATCTTTGGGACTTGCTCCAAAGGTGATAAAGTTGGTCAGCTTTCATTTCCTCTTATTCTTTGATCTCTCTCCGGAGGCTGCCTTCAATGGAACATAATGAATTGATTTTATTGTTATTCTTGATGATGAGATGACACAACCTCAGTGGGAACAGAACAGAAATCGTGAGGGATTTTGTTGTTGTTGTTGTTATTGTTTTTTTCCAAACAAGATTTCAAGAATTTAATTTATTGGGACTGTGTTTTAGAGAGGTTGCATTGTGCTCTGCTGATCTCCATGCATGTGCATTTAGGAGGAGTTTATAAGTGGGTGGTGTGAATCTTTACCTCTGCAACCCTGCAGCTGGCTTTGTGATACACCCCTCCTCTAGCCTTGAAAGAAAAATTAGAGTGATTATCAGACCCACATTTGTGTGTTCTGTGATGGGAAAAGTATATTTTTGTTGAGAAAAGAATGATCTGTGCATTACCTACACATACCAAAGCAAAAATAATTTTAAATAGTCTTTACATGCATTTTTCCATGCACCTCATGGGAAATTGACATTATTTTTTCATATTTCATATTTTCATGTTGTAGGATTATTTAACAAGATCTACCTGTAGTCAACTTCTAATCTTTGTCCTTCTGGACAGTAGGCTTTTCCTGGGTGACTTTGGCACTAAAGCATTACAACCAATGTCAAAGAGCCTGTTTGGCCACTGAGGTAAAGAGAATTTCACTGCACTAGTCTTACTGTTTTGAATTAGGGTTGCCAACTCTACTGGCAATTTACTAAAGAAGACTTTTACTTTCCCTGCCTGTGAGACAGGACCTCTTTGAGCATATGGAAATGATCCTCCCAGTTTTCTGACTTCCCAAGAGAAATGCCTTAAAGTTGCTTTACACTTCTCTAAAATGTGTCTGTGTTATGCCAGTGTGTATACAATAATACCTTTGGCTAGTTAGCTTTCCAGCATGTATCCTCTACTGTTTTAGTCATAAATCCAGTGATAAGTAAGACAGTGATCCTGAAGACTTCTGGCAGCTCTCTCCTTTTTATTTTCCTCTCTTTAGCGTGGTGGTAGTCTGAGGTTTTCTAAATGCCAAGATTGGTGAAAAAAGGCTCCATAAACTACCAAAAAGTCCCTTATTCCAAACCAAATCAGGGTGTGTGGTTTTTTTTTTTTTTTTTTTTTTTTGGTCTATCTGGTGCCTAGTTACACAATTCTGTTATCTGGCCTATTGTAAAGTTTGGTATTTGCAGTAATGGTTACTGATTGTCTACACAAGGAACAATACATGAGGGGATTAGTCAATCCATAAATAATTGCTCAAATGATTTAACTATTTAATAAGTATAGAATTATTTAAATGCTTAGGGAGTATTGCTCTACAGCAGATTAATGTGGGTTTCTTACTCCCATATATCTGCTCAACCTAATTCTTCATCTCGTAGTGGCTTTTGACCCTAACCAGCAGCAGGCTTTACAGCCTTTCTTGCTTTCTCTGCCTCTACTTCTCCGTAAATGCTTTTGGTAGATCTCTGGATGCCTATGTGCAAAGAACTGTACTCTGTCCTAAAAGGACAGCAAGCAGCATCGCCCTTGGGAAGGCCTAAACACAGCCAGAGAGGGAGCTGGTGTGAAGCACCTCATTTGTTACTAAATGCATACTTAGGTGGGGCCTTCCTGTGTATGAATCTCCCAGTACTGCAGGTAACCAACATTTCTCAAACTGACTCTGGCCCATCCTGAAACTAATTTCATTTTTTACCCTCTTTTCTACTGAGAGGCTGTTTCAGAGTCTCCAGATTTTGTTCTAATCAACAGTCTGATTATATCCAAGCTCATTTACATCCAACCCAAATTTACATATTTGTACCAACTCTGCCTTTCATTCTCAATAACTCTGCTCTTTTCCTGATGCAGAGAAGAATCATAACTTTTCTTTTAAATTCAACTCATATAATGGACTCTTCATGTCACTCATTGTCTTAGTTTGATTTTGTACTTCAGTTCCTCTTCAAGGTGAAGTGAATATTTTTTGGGCATGGATGACTGGATTAGACATACAAACACTAGATTTTTACCCATCAGAAAGCAAAATAAAGATCCCTATCCACATCAAATATAGGAACTATTAGGAGCAGAAAGAGGACACATCTTCATGACACAATGTGTGACTTAACCAACCTTGAAAGCTGTCCTGCTCTCCTTAGCTTAGAAAGGGTCTATTTCATCTGAAAGCAGGGCAGCAGGGATGACCAGGGGTACAAAATGACTGAATACATGGGACTTGTTTGGTCTGAAAGAGAGGTCTCTTGGGAACTTATGACAGAAGATTACAAAATTTGGGAAAAAGTTGATGGGGATTGGCTACTCTGTGTTACATCCTGCAGAAGAATTAGGGGAAACATTATGAAATTATTTGAAAGTAGGCTCAAAAAGTTAAAAAAAGGGAGTGATTATTCATGTGATAAGCAGTAAATGTAAGGAAGTCCTTGCAGAAAGACAAAATGGATTCAAGAAATTTACACTGGCTCATGAGTAGATTGAGAATCATTTAGAAGAAAAATCCATTGTGGGTTTCTTAACAGTCAAACGAAAATGAACAAAGGAAATCCCCTTAGTTGAAAATGTTTCAAGGCTGTGAGAGTATCAGAAGGAAGTCTTATATGTGCTTGTCCTATTCTTATTCTTCCTGTTCTTACTCTGGCCACAGCTGAAGAAAGGGTAATGGGCTAGGAGAAGCATCGGCCTGAACTAGTAGAGCCATTTTTATGTTATTACCATTCCTTGTTGCATCATGGCTTTATGTCATGACAGCCACTACCTGTCTTCTCTGGAAACATCTTGGCTGACATATCCTAGGATCACATTTGCTTTTTCTCATACTTGCATCACCTGGTGGCTTAAGTCATCCTATAATTAACTAATTCTTTCTGCTTCTTCTCCTCAGTCATCTCCAGTTAATGAGCTCTCAGCTTATGGTGGCAGTTCTCATTATTACTCCACAAATGTATGATCTTTTATTGAGTAGCTTTGAATTTCATCCCATTTTAGTGTTTCCTGTCACCTTCTCTTCCAGTTCTTGGCTTTGCAAGCCCCTCCTAGAAAAATGAGACCTGTCTCCTTTATGCTGTGAGCAAATACCAGCAGCACACTTGCTTTGCATGTCAAGGTCACTTGCAAAAACATTAAAGAAGACAGACCCAGGGCTGCTCCCTGAGTATTTCTGTTGGTAGCTTCTCCACAGACTGATAGTTCCCCTTTCATCAAAACTCACTGAAGACTCTTTCTCACCTACTTCCTTCCTCTTTGAAGTTCTGCTGTTTGGACCCTGATTTTGCCAAGCCTTTGCACGTGTAGGACCCTCAGGGTAGGGTCTGGGTCTTTAAAGGCAGGCAGCACAGTTTAGCCTTGCTCTACTGAAGTCAGCTG
Organism: Hylia prasina; assembly: GCA_013397195.1. Classification (NCBI taxonomy): domain Eukaryota; kingdom Metazoa; phylum Chordata; class Aves; order Passeriformes; family Sylviidae; genus Hylia; species Hylia prasina. The sequence goes on along the minus strand of VYXD01012087.1, from coordinate 1,139,429 downwards.
CTGTATCCCCTTGCCTTTGACTTCAGTGATGGTGGTGATGGGCCAGCATAATATCATCAAAAATGACACATCATTTTTTTGAAAGACTAGATCTACTTTTACAGCCAAATATTTGTTTTCTTTCATGAAAAACATGGAAAATTGCATTAGGTTAGGATGTTGATGTTTGCTTCTCTCCCATTTAGAAAAATGACACAGTGGCACTCATCACCTTTGATTAAAACTTCATTTGCCTCTGAACTATGTTTACCTATGTAACATTAACTGATGGGCTGTGGATAAAACCAGAAAGTTTTGCTCTCTCATTGCTGTGGTTCCATATAATGTGAAGTAAGCTACAGGGATGCTGCTATATTCCTGCAAGTTAAGAGGAATTTATAAGTAGAACATCTGACCCTCAACAAAAGGGTTACGAGATTCTGATTATTTTGCAGATGAAGATGAGGACAACACTTGTGAAGATGTCATTCCCCAGCAATTGAAGTTTGTTTAGGATCAAAGTTGCAGAAGTATCTGACACCTGAAGGTGCACTTGCGTACTGGAGATGAAGGACCTGATTTCACTGAGCAGGGAGCCCCTCCTGTACTTTGATACCCATTTCCTTCCTTCTAACCTTTTGGGTATTTCTTTGTGTGCTGAGAGACATTTGAAGTTGCCTAAGAGGTCTGTGTGTAGGTCCTGTGCAGTTATTTTGTGCATATTGAGTAGGGCTACTTGGGCACTGGTACTCTATAGGTTTGTGTCATAGCACTGTAGGTACTTCCAGATGCTAAGCCAGCTTTTTCTGGAAGCTCACATCCATGTTCCTCTCCTGCAGGGTTGCTCCTAGCTAAATTGCAATCCATCTTTAAGACTTGGTTTCTTAATCACCAAGACTGGACTAAGAAGTAGTTTTAATATAGACAAGTCTGTCAGCATCTCTGTCTCAAAAGAGTGTTCCCTGTTTCTTGAAAATCAGTGTTCTAAAAGAAGAAAGTTGGCAGACCTGGAATCTGCCATCCAGGTGCTCACTCCCCAAATCTTTATTTACAGGAAATGAACGCTTTACTATGAAGTTACCAAGAAAAATAATGTGGGGCAGGATTAGTACTCTAGTCAGAGAGGAAATAGAATTCTTTAAAATTTCATCATGTGTTGTCAGCTGCTTTATTGGCAGGAGTGTGTAACATAATTGTAGCTTTAAAAAGTGAGCTCAGTGGACGCGTGATTAAGGAGGTGAATGTTCCAGAAACTCTGTTAGCATGCACGAGCAGAGCTGCTGGATGGCTTCCCTCCCAGCCAGACCCTCACTCTCTTGCTGGCACTGCTCTCTCTATGGACTCAACACTGTGGCTCCAGGGGAAACTAAATTACTTGGAACTTATCAAGAGGTTGCTCGGCTACTTAATCATTATAATGGCTCGCTCGTAATTCCCTCCATCCCCTGGTGTGTGTGTGTTGTACAGAGACTGGAACAATGATAAGCACATTGGTTATAATTGGATAGACTTCCCATTGGCATAAATGGGCAGAACACCACAAGTCTTAGGATGTGCACCTTCTAGTAGTGGTACTGGGTCTCCAGTTGAAACTACCTGCTTGCAGAGAAAGGGAATTTCTCTAATGTATACACTCAGTAATCAATTGCCTGTGGCTGTTCACTGAATGAATATAAACCCATCCCTTTGAGAGCACTTGCATTTAATTTTGCATTTAATTTGCAGAGTAGAAGCTGTTTAGTTACATTATCTGTCACTGCTGGTATGCATGACAGGAACTGTAATTTTACTGTCCCCAGTTTAAAAACAACTCTTTGGGGCAGTCAGTGCTAGTAACACTGATCTCTAAGCATTTGGAAACAGCATTTCTTCCTCTCATGTCATCTGGTCAAGGCTGATTTACAATTATGCTTTCAGTGAGTGAAGAAGGAGGAATGATATTTTCTTCCTCTACCCTAAGCAAAGACTTTTCCTCATGGCTAAGGAAATTCCTTCATGGTGGCAATGTCTGTTTGAAGTGTTACAATCCCTCAGCTAATACTTAACACTTATCTCACGCTTTTTTGTTTGTAGATTTCCAAAGAGGCTAAATATTTTCACCTCTGTAAATGAGGCTGACAGAGACCCAGCCAAGTGAAGTGATTTGTGCTGGAAAGAAAACACAGTCTTCCTGATATTTATGCAGTTACCATCACCTTCAGCTCGTTGTGAATTGCAACTCAACTCCTAAGTGGATTAAAGGGGATGAAGATCAGCACCTCAGAGGGAAGCAACATCTCATGGAAACAAGCTTTGCAAGTAGGCACAAAGGTAAAACTTACATGTAAGGTAATACATAAGGTTTACACACTAAGACAATTAGGAAATAAATTGAGAACTTGAGGAACAGATGTAGTCTCTCAACATGTTTGAGTTATAATCACAGAAAAAATGGCCACACATGAACTGCCCTGGTTAAAGTGTTCTCAAGGGCTGCCCCAGCTCCTCTCCTCTCCCTCTTCCTCTTCCTCTCCCTCTTCTCTCCATTTTGCTCTCCCCCCTCCCCTCTCGAAATGGTAGGGCTAAAATATGCCACAGCACTGAACACATAGCTCCACCACCATCCCTGTTGTGCTTGTGCAAAAGAGACTCTGCATAGACCTGAAGACATGAAGGGGTTCCAGGGCTACAGGATATTCCTGCAGCAGTGTGCCATGTGCTGCACAGCTCTGTGTGGTCTTTTTGGTTCTGCCTCTCTGTTGGACATGCCTGTGTGAGGGCAGATGTGACCAGGGAGCACGGAGAAAGAAAACAGCGCTTGCAAACTTTTCCACTTGGTGTAGCAATGGAAATAGTTGCTTTGTTCTTTACTCCCTGGCTGAGGAATCTCCAGAGATTGGGTAAGTAGGTCATTGCCAGGGAATGAGGCCTGGAGGATGCTGAGGGCATTGTAACAGGAAAGTACAACACAGCCAGGGACACCTTCTTGCTCTGAACAATTGCATGTGGTATCATCATCAGTCTGCAAATTGCTGTCGTTTCTGCTCCTTTATGTCCATTTAGTCTAATTGTCTAAACCAGAGGAAATCTATGCTTAGATGTAGGTAAAAGGATTTAATTGTCTCCACTGATAGTGTTGTAAAAAAGCCAATTTTTCATCTGTCCCTGGGTGAAATATGGTGCCCATTGATGTGTCCCACTACGGAACAACTTCCTTATTCTTTCAGCTAGTTAGAAGAGCGTGCTGTGTTTGCTTTTCTTTTGAAAAAGGCAGGATAAGAGAAAGCAAGCACCTCATGCCCATTCCGAATGCTGCCAAAGCATCTTGCTAGTTCTGATTTTGCATAATAAGACAAACATTATTGTGCTCTACAGCTCTGGCCTTGGAGGTGGGAACCTGACCCACTGTGCCTTGATCCCATTAAAGCTCCATTTTAATAAATTCTTGCAGTAATAACACAAATTAGGCACACCATCTTTTCTGGAAAGTATAGGATTAGCTGGAGGAAAAAGAGATTAGCAATTGAAAGTCAAGAATGGCCTTTGTAATGAATAATTTGATACTATTCAAGGAAGCTGCAAGAATTACTGTTCCAGATTAGGTCTATGGCAAGTAGTTGTCAACAGTAGGATTGTTAATGCTGATTGGACCTATGCAGCAAGAGGCCTGTGTATGTGGAAGAGAACATGCCCTTCACATTTCCTAGTTGTGCAGAGGGAGTATTTTATGGGAAAGTTCATCTATTCAAGATTGTATTTGATGGAGTATTTCAGATCACTTATCAGAGCTCATCTGGCAGCAAATCTGCAGTTTCAGGTACTGAAAGAGAATAGCTCCTGGCTGATGCTATTAATATTGATTCTTCAGGTGTGTTCCCTTGCAGACAAAGCCTTGAATCATGAGAACAGATGGTATAAGCTCTTCACTAGTTCAGATGGGTCCCAGGTCTAACTCCAGGTCAGGCGAACCAGCCCTTTTCTGTTTCTTTGTTTCTTAAATGTAAAATGGGACAAACAAATGTCTGTGCAGGAAAGAGTCAGTGCTGTTGCTCGTACCAGCAGGAAATGCCTGCTTTCTTGTCAGTTAAATCCACCCAGCTGAGCTGTTCTTGGGTGATTCTCACAGAGCTTCTGTGGCACGCAGATGGCTGGGGTGGAAAAGTCCCTCTAACGCTGGGGTCTCTGCTTTCTGGTCAGTCATACAAAGGCACTGCAGACCCATTTTCAGGTGTTGGAAACAGGCCTGTCCATTCTTCTGTCACTGCAAAGAGTAGGGTTTTGTGTGCATGCAGCTCCATTTGCACTCTGCCTGCCCAAAACAATACGGTACTTCTTTTTTCTACTATCACATGTGTTCTCTAGACCTTTGTATTTCCATATAGTTTCTCTCACTGACACAGACCTTGAAAGCCAAAGCAGTAAATAGAAATATGTCACTGGGAGCTGCACTTTATTTTTCACCTCAGGTGACACCTGCAGACCCTGCCCTTCCTGGGTAAGAGGCAGGAAGCCTTCAGAACCCAGCACACCATCTACACACTCATCTGTTCTGCACACTATTAGTATGTCTTTCTCAAAAACATTTTTATGATAGTTCATTGTGGAGACATGGGGAGGGTCTGGCTTCAGGCTGCAAGCAGCAGCCATGAGATAAGTTTGCCCACAGTATTGAGGTTTGTGATGGTGTTCTTAGCAGTCTTGCAACCTCCAGGTTACGAAAGGTTTTGCACAGTAACTTGTCATAGGAGCTGGCATCAGATGTGCTGATATTCACACAGATAGTGCACCACATGTAAAAGCAGGTCCTTCAGCAGACGTACTTCTTTTGTAACCAGCTCATCTCTACTGCTTTTCCCAAGCTTGGGTTTGGCTTCTCAAAGCAGTTTTGTTTCAGTACCATGCTGTTCTCTGACTAGACTTTGTAATTTAGCAGCATCAAACAGCTGATGCCTTAATGGGGCCATTTTCTAATTTCCTCTTATTGCTGCATCTTCTTGTGTTCCTGACAGAAGCAAGGGTGCTTCCCTTGTGTATATCCCCTAATAGAAGTGGCTTATTTGTAGTCTCAAGAGATACATACCCTCAACAACTCATGGCAACACATCTTTTAAGTGTCCTGTATGATGCTTCTCACAATGTTCTGTGAAGGAATTTCTGTTTCTGCTCTGACCTGGATGGCGACATTTGCTACAGGAGGCCAGTGCCATTGCCTAAATGGTGAGGCAGCTGCTGACAATTTGATGGGCAGGAACACAGAACTTTGGACCAGTGTCTGCACTAGGCTTCCTCTCTTGTTATTTCACAGGGATACAAAGCAGGGATAAAATCTCAGGGAAGTGAGCCCAGTGCTATCAAAGCTGCAAGAATACAGACCACTCTGGAGGAAACCTTTTGGACAGCATAATCTCTCCCAGGAGGCTCTTGTGTCAGGTGCAGGTGCCAGGCCGGTCTGCAGTGCAGAGGTTGCTCCCACAGTCCCTCCCAGCCTCACAGTTTGTGGTTTTTCAGGTTTGCTGGCAGCAAGGGAGGAAATGCTCTTGCTGCTCTGCCTCCTGCTTCCCCAGAGCTTGCAGACCTGGTCCTCAGACATAAAAAAGTGTGTGTGTGCTCAGCATGGCACATTAGGATCAGGGTGCTCCAAAAGTGGCCAAAGGATCACCCCAGGGCCTTGGCAGCTGCTTTTGCTGCACAAGGGCTGTGTTTCAGCTCCTAACAGTTCTCCCACAGCAGCATAGGTGTTTGTCAGAGTTCCAATGAGGGTTCATGGTCACAGGAGGAGAGCTTGTCTTTCCAGTAGCTTTCCACTGTGAGATGAAACTGGTCTTGTCAAGCAGGGAAGGGTGGAAAGTGTGGCTCAGGCCCCTTTGGGAACCAGCAGCATTTACTCCTGAGCTCCTAAGATGCAATGTCAGGAAGGGAAGGAGGAGGATTGGACAGAACTCAAGCTCTATTATGTTGACTGTCCCAGTCATACCGAGGAAATCTGGCCTTTTTGTGACAAGTGGTGATTTTAATCTGCCCTGGCAGAAGAATTTGGTCATTAATTTTTATCTAGCAGTGTGAGCACTGTGGGGTCTGGGACAAAATGAGTCTTCAAGCTGGTCTGCCTCATGGCAGCAGTAAGAGACAATGTCACGAATCAGAGGCAATAAAGGATGCTTTCCACAAAAGTGCTGATGTGAGGGATGGGCTGAAATCTTCTCTCTGAGCTGCAAATGAGCACCTGCAGCTGATGGGATGGAAGAAAGGGAGGAGGTAGGTCATTTGGCTACTGTGGTGTCTTGTTCTGAGCAGGTTGCTTCCACGGGGATACTATTTGCCACGATCACTGGGCTTTACCATAATCTTGCAGTAGGAATGAATGAGTCTGTTTATGCTAAGATGCTTAGCATATTCTAGCAGCTCTTTATAAAGATCATTATCTATAATTAGGTAAGTGTGTTTAACTGTTATTGCTCTTGTGCTAAAAATTGCTGCAAATGGAGCTGAGGAGGGAGAGGATTCTAATTTAGACATCAGATAATTGGACCTAATTTGCTTATGAGAACTATGAGTTGTGGCCGCTTGAAACAGTAGGTCTTAAGCTCAGAAATAAAATGCTTTTCTAAAAGTATTTAGTGCCACTGTTCATATTTGTGTCAGTATTTCCACTAGAGATGTGGTTTTGTTACTGAAACTTAGCATATGAAAATATCAGTCAGTGCATTGCTGAACATGAGGGTCCTGATTCTGCCTTTTCTCACAGATGTCTGAAATGAGAAACAGGCTGCCATTTCCTAAACTTTAGTCAGTTCTGCTGAACTATGCTGCAGTTCATTGGTCCTGTTCACACCTGTCAGATTCCCAGGCAGGGTTTAGAGGTGCACATGCTGTTCCTGTGGTCACAAGTGTGGTAGTGATGGATTCAGATGTAACTAATAAAGCTATCTGTGAAGCTAACACTGTTCCCTAAAGGCTGACATTCATCTCTTTGCACAAGCCTGGCCCTAGGCCTAGATTTCACCATCAGTTTTGTGAAAGACTGTGCTGTGTTTACATGCTTTTGGAAAGGAATTGCTAAGTGAATGTAACCATCCCCACTCTCATCTGCTACATTGCACTGGTACCCAGTTGCCCTTACATTTCCTGAGCCTGCTGTGGGACCAGCACTGTTCCTGGGTGGGATGGCTGCCCTAAGTGCAGAGTGCTTGTGTTACAGCGTGTGTGATGGAGAGTACTCAGGTCTGTGTGGACTGTGAGCTTCAACACAGCCCAGATTTACTGTAGACATCTCCAGAGAGTCAACACTGCCCTTACTCTCTCTCTATCCCAGCTCTCTAGCCTGTTCAATGCCTTCAGGAGGATCCTGATATACTTTTCACTTCCAGAAACAATGGACCCAGCTCCCATGATTTTAAAGCAATTATTTTTAAATACCTGTACTGCATTCTCACTTTTGTCACTGAAAATCTAACATTTTTTTTATGCTTTCTGTTTTACTCTGGCAAGTCTGGAGATGGAAATTGAATGCTTGTCTTAGTTGATATGTGAAATAAATAAAAAATTAGCTATGCTGTTTATACAAAGCTGTCAGTGTGCAATATTTGGGGCCCAGTGTTATCCTCTGAGTGTAAGGACTAAGTAGCTGTACAGTTTCTTGGGTGCCTTTGTTGGAGCCTAGGTGCTGGAACATGTGGGCAGTAGAGGCTGATGGCTTCATGGACAGGCCAGCAGTAGATGCCAGTGACCCCCAGAGACAGGGGGCTGCTGCAGCCTGAATCCTCTGCAGAAGGAAAGCTTCCTCCATCAGGTTCAAATTCTTCCCTTTGGTAGTAAAGTGAACTGTTACCTGTGGAGAATTATGGTATGAGGCTTTCTTCATCTTGGTTTTTGAATGCTACACAAATAAGTTATGAGGAAGATCTGATCCTCAGTCTCTTGTATTTCAGATGAAAACCCTGTTGAGCAGATTATGAAGCAAATTACCAGCTGACTTGGATAAGGTAAGAAGAAATGAAATAGCTCTAGCCAGAAGCACACCCCAGAATATCTGAAAGCTTAAGAGGACATGAATCAGGTAGAATAATCTCCAGATTCTTAGTCACCAGGTAAGTAACCGTGTAGATTTGTGTGCAAATATAGTTTCTAAAATCTTGTCTTCTGTGAAAATTATATAAAACCTGATGAGAATATATTCTGCATGCATGTTTTTGATGTCTCTTTCCCCACCCAAACCTCTAAAAATTTTAAATCCTTTATCTAGTTTCAATCAAATTAAGGAAATGGAAAGAAATCTCAAAGATGCCAGATTTATCAAATGGTCCTTTAGACTGTATAGCCTGGAGACAATGTGTGGCTCCTAGAGCTGTTTGCTTGCTCCGCAAGGATGGACTGATAGGCTTAGTGGAAGTCATGAGAGAGCAACTGAGAGCTAGAGTGTGGGAATGCTAAGTGGCCAGGAGATAGATGCTGCTTGCTGATCCATTCAGCCTTTTAGGCTGTGTCTGTCCTGCTATTACTGTGTTGGTGTTTTATCTTGTTGAATTCTACAAAAGAGATCCCAGATGTGAAGAAATATAAGTGCAGTGGGGGTGCAAGAGGACCAAGATGCAGAATAAGCATGAAAGCAGAGCTATTAGATAATGAAAACAACCCTTATATACTTTAAGCACCATCTCTTTCCTTTCTGTCTTTGCTAGCTTAAGTGAATCCAAGCCTGGCTGGTTTCCAGGATCTCTTTCTTAATCCATGCTCCTTGGGAATTGCATGCACTTGGGGATGAGGATTCCATGGAGTGGGGTGCTGTGGGGTCAGGCATTACAAAAATAAGAGTTGAGTATCTTTGAGGACTTTGTCTGAAATTAACGGTGGAGTGAAGGATGTAAACACAGACATTTAATCCAGAAAAGATGCTGCATACTCTCTATTTTGCAGCAATGATTTTGTTATGAGTCTTAACACCCTGATTAAGTGTGGCTGTGGCAGTGATTGCTTCGTCAGCCAGCCTGAGTTATTGCAACCTAACGGAGAAATGACTGAAGAACAAGATGACAGCCTACTCTAGAACCACTGTGTGTTACCATCATCTGTGGAGAAGAGAGATACAACTGAGTATCCTTCTGCAACAGTCATTGTTGGCTTATTGACTTGATTATTCTCCTTGGATATGTATTCACTCAACAGATCACAGCAACCCCAAAGAGATTAATTACATGTATTTTTAAATTCCCTAAGTGCACATTTGCATAACTAGCATTTTTAAATATTCATAAATACATATTTGCTTGATAGATTGTAGCGGCATCATTTGCAGCTTCAAAAGGGACCTTCACTTAATCAAACCAGAAATGTTAATCATTTCTCAAGGCTCAGACATATGATCAGCATATTGTAGCACAATAAATATATTGAGTATCAGCTGGGGCACAGCAGTTGAGTGCATGCTCCTACCCTTTGGCACATGGGTGGAAATCTGAACAGCTTAGCCCCCTATAATGTGGTTTAGACTGGCCCTCTTTGCATTTGCTACAAACAGAAAACAGACTCATACATAGCTGCCATGGATCAGCTCATTTGGCTTAAATGGATCCTGCATCCTTGCTGGCTCTGTTTCCCAGTGACAAAAGTCTTGTAGGCAGGCCACTGTGGATGTTCCCAGAAAGGCTGTGTGTCCACATGGCACTCCATGCCCTTGGCCTCACAGGGTCTGTAGTGTTAAAGGGAAAAGGCTAGGAAAGTATTGTGGGCACTGGAGCCATGACTGACTCTTCAGCTTGGCTCATTGCCTGGCTCACTTTTGAAATCTGTCAGTGAGCTGAGTCCAAGACACAGTCCCAGCAGAGTCCTGGGAACAGCTCCTGTTGTCCCCCAGGAGGACAGCAGGTGTGCATGCCTTTGCCCTGTGCAGTCACTCTGTGCTCTCAGAAGGCTGTGTGTCCTCAGCCGTGCCCACACATCCCTTGTCACCCCGGGAGTATGAAACATGGGCCCTCTCATAGTGTCATGGCACTATACCTTGGGCTACAGCCAAATCCTCATTACTTCAGAAATTTTCATTTAAGAAATTTATGAAAATTAATAATACTCAATCACTGGAGCAGGCTCCCCAAGGAAGTCATCATGGCACCAAGCCTGTCAAGAGTTCAAGGACCATCTGGAAAATGCTTTTAGTCATATGGTTTAGCTTTAGGCAGTCCTGTGATCATCAAGGAGTTGGATCCTTATGGGTCCTTTCCAAGTCAAAATACTCTATGATCCTATGAGTCTGACACTGTTATAGGGCACTGCAGTGGAACAGATCCAGGGCCATGTGCTGTATAATAGAGCCCCTCTGCCATGGAGGGATAATCCTAAAGTACTGTGAATGTGAGCTGGTTGGTACATCCCACACCTGTACAGGCAGAGCTGCTGAAGCCAATAGCAGCTTGTAGGTCAAACCCTGAGCTGCAGTTCCTCATTCCCCACTCAGTCTGGCTGGATGCTTATTTAGTTCTGGTTGCAGGGAAATAGTCCTGATCACCCTCAATTCAAGAGAAAAAGGAGCATAATTTTTATTCATGCAAGCCGATCATGACCAGGTGTAACAAGAGGGGCTTCCCCCCCTCTGCCTTTTTCATTCTTTGCAGTATCAAAGCAGGAAACCTCAAAGCAGGATGACAAGGAAATTAACTCCTGGGTCTGCCTGTGAGCTGATGAGTCAGATGTGAAGGGTATTCCCTCAGCAAGTAACTGAAAAAGAAAAAGAGAGGACAGATGCTCCCACTAGCTGAGTTTTGAGCTCAAGTTCAAGAAGAAGTGAGGATGAATTTGTAACAAACCAGAAATGTCTAAGTTGGCAGTCAGACATTACAGCTCATAGCAGGAACTGAGGCTGTGAGAAAGGATTAAGAAATGCCTCTCATGGTGTGGGTCTGGTGGGAGCAAGGTACGGAGAAAAGGCAGAGGGACAGTGGGTTTGGGGGAGGGAAGGAGTAACCCAGAAAGAGGTAAGGAGGATGATATGATTCCCATACATCAGCATCCCTGAACTCACAAAGAGGTCTCTGCTGTCTGGGCTGCTGGTCCCATACCCACAGGTGCCCTTTGGGGTTAGCACTGGGTGCTCCCAAATCTGCTGCACTGCCCTGTCTGTGGGCTACAGAACATCCTGAGTGGCTGCCAGCTTGTGGACCTTTTGTTTGCCTAGGAGGAGAAGGGCCATGAAAGGGGAACCAGTGACCTGAGCTTTTGCGTGATCCCTCCTCATCAGACCACATCCCTGAACTCCTGTTCTGCTGACTCAGCGTGGGACATGTGCATTTTGGTTTTCTGCTGGGTGATATTGCATAAACTGAGACATCTACACCAATCAGACCCTCCCTGGCTTGGTGAGTGGGAAGTGAGGCTTTGAAAGCAAAGCCTGCTTGGCAGATTGCCCCAAAGCTGACCTTATGTCCCAGTGCTTGTATTTTGAAACATTTTCATAACATCGCATCTTAGCAGAAGCGATTTCCTGACCTTAATCCTTCAGGGCAAACTCAGTCTGAGTTGTTTGGGGCTCAGTAGTTGATGGTTGACTGTCTTATTGAAAATTATTGTGGTTTGGTCCATTGTGAATAAGAGCCAAAGTGCAATTACAAGTATATAATTTAATTTAAAAATGGATACTCCTTTGTGACTGGATACCAGCCTCCACCCATTAGACCATCCCCTGTAGTCAGTCATTTATTTTGGAAACACACAAATTCCAGCCAGTCACAACAGTTTGATCACTGAGGAATAAAATTTTTTATATTACCTGAAAGCCAGTCTTAACTTGAATATCATTTTGTCAGGAACCTATTGTCCTTTCAAACTTCTCAGCAGGGAATGGTGGAAGATCCTGGGGTCTTTTTGTATTTCGTTGCTGATAGATCCTTTTCAAGAAGGATAAACCCAAACCTCTATTTGTAAATGTAATTGTAAAGAAAAACTACCCCTGGAGTTTTGGTTGAGTCAAGATGGCGATGGCAATGAAGGCTTAATATGAATCCCTGATTCAGGGGTACCAAAATAAGCCCCTTACATCAGACAGCAAAGCAGTCTCACATGGAACAAGCTTATCTGACTGGTCTTCATTGAGAAGCAAAGGGAGAATGGAATACTGAAGTGGATTTTTGCTTTGTACAGATTTGGTATCTGCAGGAGAGGAATCTGGAGGCTGCGAGTTACCAGACCCATGAATTAATCTTTGAGTTCCCACTTATCTGGCTTCCCTTTGGAGGTACCTTTTATAAGTTGGATATATCTTAACCCATAAGGGATCACAGAGCTCTGACCTACCTGAAGGTGTCAGACCTGCAGCTGGGCTGGTTTTCACCAAGAATTTAGGAAAATAACTTAATGTTAATTGTTCAACATACCCTTTTGGGAAATTATGACTTTTTTGGCCACTTTGAACTCTCCAAAGTCCCTGCCTGATCAGATTTATTTTTATCATTAGCAAGTAATCATAGCACAACATGAAAGTGTGCATACTTATTATTTCTAAATTGAGTTATTAACTAGCCCATATTAGGGTAATGCATGGCTCTGCATGACCTCATGGTGGGAAAGGAAAAGAGAGACAGAAAACTTGAGTAATTTCTTTTTCTTCTTTTGCCAGGCAGTACCAGGGCAATTTTTGCTGTTACATGGAAAACAGACCAATTGATAGCTATATATTAGCTATATTATATTTAGCTAGATTTTTTCAATCAATAAAATTAAGTATGTCTGTCAAAGCATAATTTCTAGTACTGTTCATCACTGAGAAACTGAGTCTCATGACACTGTACAGATTAATAACACAACATTTAACTTAATTAGTAGTCATGCCCAAACTAAGATAAAAGAATTCTTTTTTTTCCTTCTTACACACTTAATAGTTTGGGCAAATATATCTGTGGAGAGGTGTGGACGCTCTGCTTTTCCTATATTCACATCTTGTTTCTACCTCTGTTTATGCTTTGGAGGGGTGACTTTTGTGGGATAAGGGCTGGAGATGACAGGTAAGGTGCTCCCAGACCGAGGAGCCTGAGTGGGGAGAGCCCTTTGGCTCAGTCAGGTGCATGCTCCCGAGCCAGGCAGGGGCAGCTCCTCAAGGCTGCAGGAGCAAGTGGAACTCCTGCTTCCTCGCAGTCCACACTGCCCCAGGGCAGGAGGGCAGCTGCCCTTCTGGCTGCCCCTCTGTGAGGTAAACACCAGAGAGGCTGCAGCCGAAAATATCAGCCTCGGGCTGGGGGCAGTGCAAAAGAGGCAGCTGAAAAACCACAGGCTGAACCATAATCGACCCTGCTTGTTGTTGGTAGTCTGGAAGGGCTGAGTTTAAAGGATTAGGGGCTGCTGCCACAGCCTTTCCAGGACACAGCCTCAGTGCTGCAAAATGAAGGGGTCTAGCGGGGAGTCTGGGCTGCAGACAACCCTAAGCCTTTTTAAATGATCATGTCTGCAATGTGTGAACACTAACAATATACTAAGTTCCCACTGCCAGAAAATGAGAGGTTTGATTTAAAACCTGGGATGCACTATTTTGGGACAGTCTTGATTTCAGCTTTTTAGGCCCTTGGTTCTTGGTGAGGAATGCACAGGGAAAGTCACATGCAGACATGCCTATGTAGAAAGTAGTCTTTCATTTTGGTATATTCAGTTTTGCTCTAGGACCTACCCTGCTGACATATTCTAATCACAGCTACAGAAATGAATTGATGACTTGGCCTGCCAAGATGGGAACTATATGACCAGAATCAGACAGATTTCTGGATGCTCCATGCCTTTGTGATTACAGCTGTCCTATAGGTGAAGTGGTCTGAAACACCCTCAGACATGAAGAGAGCTTGCCATGGGGTTTTGGCATCCACAGGGAGTACCCTGGTTTCTTGCACAGCCCTTTTTTCAACTGAGTCTATGGGAGACAGGATTCCCGTCTTGTCTGTGTCATAGATCATCTAAAAGGGATGAGAACCCCTTTCTGCACTCTGGGATCAAGCTCTAAATTTTCTCAGAGGTTATTTCTTAGAAAAACTTACAGGCCTCCCTGCTCTTTCATAGGTTCACATGTCCCTGAGATGCCGGCACACATTGCGCAAGGCATAAAGCTGCCTGGGTAAGATGCCCTGTTGGCATTCCACCAAACTGTAAACTCTGCTTACAGTCTTATCTAATTTTTGCCTCTTAAAGGAAATATCTAATACAGGAATCTGGATGCTCCAAAGTTCTGCCATCAGCAATGGTGGAAGAATGAGACCTCTGAGAGCAACACAGGGCCTGAGTGGACTGGAAATACTTGTCTCCTTCCATTGACTAATGAGGTGACCAAGGGTGAAGAGCCTCTTCAATTATGTGCCTGAGTCAGAGGGGGTGAATTCATGCACGAGCCTGCTGGAAGTCCAGAATGGGACCACTGGAAACCACTCCAGTGTTCATCTGCTCTCACATCTGTAGTGTTTCGTGTGCCATCTGGTTCATCCTAGGGTTTGTAGGATTTTCTTTTACATCATAGCCTCTGCACATGTTTGAGCCTCCACACAAGCACAGAGCTTGCAGATATTCTTGCCAGATAATGGAAGTAAAAAAGGAGGTGGCTCAGCCATCATTTGGATGGGGACTAAGTGAATGATAGGAACTGAATAGAATAAAATTTTAATGGAGGGTTGGTGATTGCGACTTGGAGATTCTGCTTGGCTTTTTTTGTATTTCTTTTTCATTTTTAACTCTCATTATCTGGTTACCATGGAAAGATTTTTCAATAGAGCAGGAGAACAGCTTCAATATTTCTCTTAAAAATTTAATGAAGAAATAAGATTCATCTCTGTCTCTTTAATGTCAAGAATCTCAGGCATGGAAAATTGAACTAGCCAAAATGGATTGGTTTCTCCTGGAAACCTTGGATTTTCCTTCTTGAAATGTGGAGAGCAAATAAGAGCTGCTAGCCATAACACCATTGAAAATACCCTTTCTCTTGTGTTGTTAAACAACTGCTCTCTTTTCTTTTTTTTTTTTTTTTTTTTTGCTTTAGAACAGCCATGCATGAAATAAGCACACATTCACGAGGCTGCCTGTCACTAAAGTGGTTTGATTATATTGCAGGGAGTGCCAGTTTAAATTGCAAACTCACTAGGCCTTCTTGGAAGCTTATTTTTGCTCATTGGCAAAACAACTTGGAATATATATTTGGCCTAATCCAGTCTAATCTGATCTTTCACAATGGCATCTGGATCTTATCACAGGCTGGATATTTTCAGTATTTGATCTAGGCAATTTCCAACCCCCTCCCCTTAATGTCTGTTCTTTAAGAATTGAATTTAAGAATTGAATATTTTGGAGAAGTGTAGTTCCCAGTTCATTCTTATTCACTGTGTGGAAGATACCCAAGAGCAGCCACTGAGATATTTATTGCCAGTAAGGAGCCAATGGCTAATTGAATCTGAATCGGTGGCTATCAGTTATTGTCTTGGGAGTGGCTCAAAAACATTTCTGTATCTTTCAAGGATGGCATATTCCTTACCAAATGTTAAGCCTGAGTAAGCACCTGGTGGATTTGGATGACAGCACAGTGTTATCTCAAAGCATTTCTCAGTAACTGATATGTCTTCCAGTAGATGATCCTACTTTCTGGGAAGAAAAACTTTCTAATGATAAGGGTAGTTATGCTCTGGCATAGGCTGCCTAGGGAAATGATGAAATCTCCGTCACTGGAAGTTTTTAAGAACCGGTTAGACGAGCAGCTGCCAAGAACAGTTGATGTATAGTCAATTCTGCCTTTGGGCACTACCAGATGACCTCCTGAAAGCCTTCTAAATATTTTGATCACTGAGCTTATAGCTGAACAATGAATCAATCAACAAGAAATTACAACCAGGGAATTGGAACCAATATTTTGTTTGTGTAAGGATTAAAAGAACTAATGGAATAAAAAAGAACACTTTGTATATGACACTTCATTTAAAAAAATCTGAATCGTTAGAGAGGCAAAGATACAGACCTAGGAAGTTAGGTGTGACTGTGGAGGATCCTCAGTCCAGAAAGAGCAATTAAAAAAACCAACTACAGAAAGCCCAATTACTGTCTAAAGGTTTCATTTATAGGGCTTAAGGGAGAGATATGTAATTGGAAAATGTGTTTTGAGATAGTCTGTTGAAGTATTTTTAAATTACACAGGGATACCTGCCCTTCACCTCTTACCCAGACCTTGCAAACATAGAGGGCTTTGTGTTCCAGAGCCTTAGACCCATAATTTAAGGCAGACCATGATGGAGACAGAAATTTATCTCACAGCTTCCTATATATGAGCCCCTTATTCAAAATATGTGAAAGAAAGAAAACATTTTATTGCATCCCAGCAGGCTCTGACAACTTAGGGGCAGCAAAGTGTGATCTTGAAATAATAGAGCAGAGACTGTTTATGTGGCAGTTGAAGTAATCTGGCATCAGGGCTGGGACATATGGGTACAAATAATGTAAAGACAAGAAAAAGTGAAGGACAGTCATTTAGTAAGCACCACAGTTTGTGTTATAATGTGTGTAATATATGTGTCTTCACAGTTCAGGAGGAGATTTTGTTCAGTTTTTAATTTTAGGTACCTGCTGCTGTTGCTTGTTTTGTGTGAAGGCCACAGCAGCAGAATGCTGAGCAGATGTATGGGTGACAGGGTTGCTGCACCCAAGCAAACCAGAACAGGGATGAAATTCAATGTCTGTGGCTGGAGGAGTGAGATGACAAAACTTGACGAGGAGAGAAAGGCAAAATCTGACTTCTTCCAAATATCTTCACATGCTCACTGAGGCAATCATGGTTAATGCAAGGTAGTCCATGAGACCTGTGTGTTTCTGTTTAGTTACTAAATATGTTTTGACATGCAGAAGGGTTTCTTTCTCATTCTGACTGTATGATATATTTATGTTGGGTACAGTGTCTGCTCACTTGCAGCCACAGCCTGAGCTAATACATTCCTTAGGAGTCTGATGGAAGTCCAGATGAGCTATTGCTTGTTTTAGAAAGCAGATATTGGCCCATGAGACTTCTCTTCCTCTTTTATCCTTATTGCTGTTGACTTTTTTTTTTTTCTTTTGACAAACAGAAAAGATTTGAACAAAGTACCTGATCCTAGTTCAGATAGGAGTATGGTCTCATTACCATGGACAAAAATCTCTCTTAGCATTTCTGAGATTACAGTGTCTCACTGCCTAGATTCTTTATTCTTTTTCATATTACTACTTTCTTTTTTTGGTGTAGATATTAGATTTTTTTTCATCTAAAAGGTCTAATTTGAAGGGGTCAGATTAATGACCAAACTAAAGGTATAAACCTTTGTTTATAATTTGAAAGTGAAATAAGATTTAGAAGCAGAGATAAAGTTATTATTTCTGTTATTGGTTGGATCTGGGCCCAGAGCCCTGGCTGGCCTGTGTGAACAGGATATTTGTTTCACTTAACAGGTGAATTTTTAATCTTGAATAAGGTGGTGGTCCTATTACTTTTTGTTTCACTCAGCAGGTATAATGGCACATCTGTAAAGCAGGAGAGCAGTTCTCAGTCAGGTTTTCCTTTTTCCTCTCCACAGCTTTCAATTGTAAAAAAGAAAAAAATTCCAAAATTATTTAAATTCACTGATAGTTTAATTGGATAATTATTTCCATTTCAATAATTTGTCTTCCTTTCTTTTACCTGCCTCTGGATCCCATCTTCCCAGAGACCTCTACTCTACCTCACTAATCCATCCTCCAAACTTTCCACCTTTCTCTGAGTACACCAATGAGTAGTGTCTATACACACTGCCTTCTCCTGCTGCAGTGATCCTAGAAAATCCCTGTGTGGCCCTGGCTCCAGATCCCACAGAAAGGTGGGAGATTGGACTTGTACATGGCTTGGATGCAGCATCCACACTGTGCTTGCCTCCCCAAGGCTCAGCTAATCCTAATGGCAATAAACTGGGAGGAGCTGTTGACTCCCTGAAAGACAGGAAGGCCCTGCAGAGAGACCCTGACAATTTAGAGGGCTGGGCAGTCACCAACCATATCAATTTTAACAGGAAAAGTGCCATATTCTGCACCTGGGATGGGGCAACCCCGGATGTACAGACAGACTGGGGATTGAGAGGCCAGAGAGCAGCACTGAGGAAAGGGGCCTGCGGGTCCTGGTCGATGACAAGTTGGACATTTGGCAGCCAGGAGGGACAGCCCTGTCCTGGGGTGCATCAGGCACAGCTGGGCAAGGGAGGGGTTTGTCCCACTCTGCTCTGCACTGGGGCAGCCTCACCTCCAGTGCTGTTTTGTGCACCACGATATAAGAAAGATATTAAGCTCTTAGAGAGTGTCCAGAGAAGGGAAATGAGTATGGTGAAGGGCTTTGAGGAGAAGCCATATGAAGAGTGGCTGAAGTGACTTGGTTTATTCAGCCTGGAGAAGGGGAGACTGAGGGGAGACCTCATTGCAGTCTGCAGCTTCCTCATGAGAGGAAGAGGAGGGGCAGGCACTGATCTCTTCTCTGTGGTGACCAGTGACAGGACCTTCAGCAATGGTCTGAACTTGTGTCAGGGGAAGCTCAAGTTGGATATCAGGAACAGGTTTTTCACCCAAAGAGTTGTTGGGCACTGGAACAGGCTCCACAGAGAAGTGGTCTCAGCACCAAGCCTAACAGGGTTCAAGAAGCATTTGGACAGTGCTCTCAGGCACATGGTGTGACTCTTGGGGATGGTCTTGTGCAAAGCCAGGGAATGAACTTCAGTGATCCTTGTGGGTCTCTTCCAGCTTATGATATTCTGTGATTCTAAGATTGATCCTCAGGGGGCTGTTAGAGAGAGGGAAAAAAAGGGTGAGGGGTGAAGTCTTGATAGTCCGTTCCTTTTCCCCTCTTTTTCCATTATGAAGACCATTGAACAAGAGAATTCTTCGCTGGTTTTCTTTTGCTTTGACAGCTAAGATCATCAGTCTTCTGTACAGAATACTTAATCTTTTTATTTGTTGCTTCTCTTTGAGTTGGCGGCACTTAAATTAGCACAATACAGATAACATTGTCAGCTTATAGAAATGCTATTCCACTAAATGAAAAGAGGGCCACCAACACTTTAGAGAAATATTTTATCAGGTTCTTCCCTTGGCTCTTACCCAGTCTTTATTCAGACCTCCCATTGACTCACTGAAATCAATATGAGGTAACACTGTTTTTCTTATCCTTTCATGTACTTCTATACATCTGAGGTCTGATTGTACAATGAAACCACTCTGATTAGGCCAGGCCTAACTGATTACACAAATCTCAGAACTGTGTAGCAGCAGGTCTGATGGAAATTTAGCTAATTAGTGACTAAAAGAATGTCAGGGTTTAGCATGAAGTGGACAATCCATCTTAATAAATGGAAATGAGATGTAATGCAGAAGAAATACTATCACAACAGTGAAAAAATATTTAAGATTCTTCCGTCTTATTTGAGGAGTGTTAAGAGGTAAGACAATGGGCAATATCACACATACTCAGTGGCTCATGAGCACAGTGTTCTGATTCATAGTAGATCAGCTTTCTCAGACTATAGACTGCAGTTAGCCTCATGAATGTTTATAATACGTTCATTTGTCTACTGGCATTTTTACATCATTCATCTGTTACAAATACAATTCTTAAAACTGTAAGATTTAGACCAGAAAGATCTTGGGGTTTAAAAGAGGAAGTGTATTCCTTTATGTGATGGAAACTTGAAGTTCTTCATTGTCAAACATGTGGATCTATTTCCACTCACTTTTATTACCCGTACAACTTGTTGCAATCGATGTGATAAGAAGGGTAAGAGGTAATAGAGTTTTTTAGTCTGTTACTTTTGTAAACAAATGATCTAGTAATGCAATTTGCAAAGGCCATTAAAATGAAATCAAATGCTTTTACAGGTAATGCATAATTATTACTTTTAATTTACAAGCAGACCTGGGCTATATCTAAGACTTAGATCAATTGGATTACTTCTTCCATCTCATCTTCCATATTAAATCCCAGGCTCTAAGAATCAGTTGTGTCTTAAACCCATCCCTATAGTTTGAAATAAATCTGCCTTTGTCTATTAAGCACTTGCTGCCTTTCATACTTTTTAAATGCAAAGCTTTCCTGGGATGTGCAAAGCTTTGACACAATCTACTGAACCCTGCTAAGGAGATGTTTTGGAGTACCAATAAAAACGTATGGAAATGAGGATGGTAGCAGAAGATCAAGAAGTAAATAAGAACATTAAGGAGCAGAGGGGTAATAAAACTGAAGATTTCAACAGGAGGCAAGAAAAGAAAGCTGGTTGCAAGGACAGGAAACAAGAAACACATTGTGCGAGTGTTGCGTGTGAATGAATGGATAGAAACAGGAAAGGTGGATTTATTTGTAGCTTGGGTCTGTTCCCTGACACACACAGTTCTTAGAACAGTTTTGGCCAGGTACCTAATATTTCTGTCCCTCACTTTTCTATCTGTAAAACATGGATGATAAAACTATTGCAAATTCACCAGCAGTTTTTTTTGTGACTTGTTTGTGCTATTTAGAAACAGGGTGTGGAATAAGGGGCACTAGTCTGGCAGGAAGAAGGGAAGAAACAACCAAGATTAAAAAGAAAGGAAAAAAATAGAGAGAATGAAGCTCTGGGAAGACTGAATTAAGACAGGCCAGAGTAAATCTGGCTGGTTCAACACCCTCATTTTAATTTTTTTTTCTCCTAAGATGTTCCACATACTCAATGTGGCTGCCTGTAGTGACATCTGCTTTAGAGGGAGAGGAAGGGTGAGAAAGTCAGGGCACTCAACACTTCATCTTTTTTCTTTACAATACACCAAAGTCTTGTTAAAAGTAGGGATTCTTAGGAGAGCCTCCAGGATGTGGCTGTCCCTCAAAGATCTTATGGATTTAACTGTTTGCAGCACTAACCCCTTGTTTCTTTTCACCGACAGCAACTAATGCCAGATATGGTTGCTGTTCCCCTCTATCAAACCCCCTGGCTTCCCTTTCAGCTGACACTGAAGATTAGATTCAAGCTCTGAGCTTGTAAAGTCTTTGAGAAAAAACCTTAATGAGGATCTGATCCTTTAAAACTCTGATCTAATTACTGTTAGTGGAATGTTTCTATTTTGGATGCTGCAAACAAATCAAATTTGCATGTTTGAAGGCAGCACTGTTCAGTGGACAAGAAGCAAACCCCACCCTGCAGGTTAAATACATTTTCATACATAAATAAAAACATGAATAACACCTATGTAAAGCAGCTGGCATAATTTCAGATGTTTGGGAACTGAGACTGGGGAATTGCAGGGATACAGAAATATTTTTTCCCCTTGCTGTACTTTTACTGGTCTAATGGTAGCAGAGGAGATTTGAGGCCACAGTGGTGTAATCTGTTAAGTGTATCAGTAGGGAATAAGGGCAAAGAGGACTGAAAGCCACAGACCCAGCCATGAAGATTGCTCTGGAGTGCACAGAGGTATTACCCAGAGCACAACTGAAACCTCATAGGCTCCAGCTTAGTGGCAGCAAAGGAAGGTGAGGGTCACTTCTACAAGCCAATACTCGATCTGTTTCCACGGCTCCAGTGTTTTGTGTGCTTTTATCATGTGTTTTTATCCCTGTTGGGATATGATTCTATGTACTGAGCTTCAGACAATGTATGTGAATGCTGTTCCTGTCACATGCACTGGATAGTTTTGCCCGCCATGGAGCACATGTGTATATATTTCTGTACAATAAGTGCTGACAGAGGAGACATATCCGAGCTGCAGATATGGATGTGATTGATTCACAGTCTGTGACTGAAACCCCCTATGCTTTTTTCAAGAGATGGAACAATGTTGCCTGCTTTCCTGGCTGTAAAACCACCAGTCACTGCGTGGATGTCTGTGCTGCTGTTTGGCTTGGCTGGCAGCCTTGAGAGTGTGAAATGCTACCACTGAGAAGCCAGGTGTGAAGTAAATTTGCCATGTACTGCTTAATGGGGTGTTACTGTAACTTCAAACCCTCATGGTGACCACTTCTAGGTTAACACCCTTCAGTAACTAACCAAAAGACAAACAGTAAGCAGGAGAAATGTTAAGATGCTATTATGAGCCATAGTTTTGTCCAATTAGCAGACTCTGCTTTAGGCTTGACTCAAGTGGCTTGTCTATATAAGGATGTATTAGTCAGTTTCTTTTTTTGTTTTTCTTGACCATAAAAACAACAGATGTGATGCTCTGTGGTCAGCATAGACAAGAATGATTCATGGCTCGGCATATTTAATCCTCCACTCGAAAACTCTCCATCTCAGACCCTTTCCACCTCTTCCCCCTCATTTCAGATAACCAAAGCCAAAAGCACCTGTCACATAATACATCTCAAAATTCATCAGCAATTCTCTCCATATGTCTTAGTTTTGAGGTAGCTGGAAGATATCAGCTGCTCCTGCCTAGACTCTTAGGGCTGCATGGGCTTAAGGAAGACTAAGGTAGTGATAGAGAAGAAATTCTTATGCAGCAATGATGTGGGTGAGCAAAGGAGCTGTTATGACTGAGCAAGGATCATCTCACTTGGTCTTGTGTAAAATGGTGAGTTTGGCTCTGATAGCTGTTCTATGGCCATCCCTGGAGCACTTCGGTGAGGAATTTAGAGAATGTTGGAGTCAATATTTTCAGATGAAGATGTGGAGAGGGATGGGCTCAGAAAGTAAGGGAAAAGGGCTGTGAAAGAGGTCAGCGGTGAGTGCTTCATCTGTGAAGTAATTGTAGGAAGAGCTGGAAAGCAGAAATTTAGGCACTGAGGCTGTGTGTGAAGCACTATGGAGTTGGGAAATAAGAGAATCAGAAATCCTATCACATACTGGCTTGGGGAGCTGGGTTTTGAAGAAGGATGAGAAGAGGACTTCCACCAGAAGAGGAAAGAGAGAGGAAAAAGCTGTTATGCCATGAGCTTTTTGGTGTCAACAATGGGTCTTCTTGGCTACACCTAATCTGTGTGGAATTTCTTGGAGTCCTAGGGAAGGTGCTCTGCTTAGGCTGGGAGGTGTCTGCACACCACTGGGTGCTGTACAAGAAGCTTGGTCTTGCCTGTGAAGCAGGACTGAAAGCTGGGGCTGTATGTGCTGTTGCCCTCCTCTTAGTACGGCTGTCAGGTCTGTTCTCCTGCCACTGCAGCAGCACCTGGCTGTCTGGTGGCCTCCCAGAGCTGCACCCCCAAGGAGTGGCCTGCTGGGGACTCTCCTGAATGGTGACTCATGAATGACGGTGACATGTCCCAAGGAAGTTAAAGTGATTATCCAAGTGCCACTGAGTAAAGAAAAACAATAAGTAAGAGATATATCAATGTTTAAAATATGTGGAAAACACAGCACAATGAAATTCAACGTAGGTAAAAATAAGCCAGTCCTGTAGAGGTGATGCAAGGTCTCCTCCCACAGAAATGAGAAACTGGTGGATTAGTAAGCTTGAAAAACTGGGATGGGGGGCAGGTAATGGAGATGAGACAGCTCTGATGAACCTTGTCTGACAACTGATCAGATGTGAGATTAGGTTCTGTAATGTGGAGCACAAACAAGACAGGCCAATGAACTTTTCCAGCTGAAGACTCAGAAGCTGTAAATTAAAAAGAAGGAAAGCCCTGGTTTTGCACTCTTGGTTTCTAACATGGAATAGACTGAGCCCCTCCTGTGCTCTAAAGTACAAACATATACATGCATGAAGCATTTTACAAGAACTCCAAGGCTGCAAAATTCAGCTCTTCCAAATTAGGTGAAGTGTGAAGTCTCCTTTTGGATTTTAAATTTAATAATAGTTTTCTATGTCTATTTCCTGGCACAGTCTTTAACTTCCTGATAATGGGCTCAGAAGCACTGCTTACTTCAGTGTACAGGATCAACACATCCTTCTGCCTCATCCTGTGCCAAATCTGGCTGCTTGTTCCAATCTTTTTCTCCATGACCAGCCAGCTTCCTTTCCTCATTGTAAGCTCTCCTGTGTCAAATTCCCCCTTCCTCATTCAGCAGGTGCTCTAATGACTTTCCAGTGTAAATTCCCCAGCTGGTTTTGACTGGAACTAACCTGGTCTAGTAGAAGGTATCGCTGTTCATAGCAGAGGGGCTGGAATTAGGTTGTTTTTAAAGTCCCTTCCAACCCAACCATTCTATGATTCCCATTTGGCGTTGCATCACTTTCATTTTGTCATCCATTTCTCTTAGCTGGGGAGTTCTTCCCTTTTGCCATTGCCCATCTTCTCTTGTGCTCCTGGTCATGTCTCCAGATTAGCTCCATGGGCTGAACTCCTGTGGCAGCTTGTCTAATGTCAAAGTTTTACACAGTATGAATCTGCTCAGTTCTCACGTGCAACATAGCTCTTTGTCAGGTTGTCCATTGCCTTTCCCTCAGCCATCTCTCTCACAGTCAGATATGGGATGTGAGGAACTTTTCCCATCTCTTTCTCCCGACCTAGGCATTTTTTGTAATTCTTTCATTCCCAGTTGTCCCTCCTATTTTGCTACACGCTTTCAATTACTGTCTCTTGATCTTGTCCAGTTATCCAGACACAGGAATTTTTGATAGAACCTTGGAAAGGAAATGGAAGGACTGTTTACAGTGGAGAAAGCAAGAGGTGAATTTAAAAATAATCCATCCTCCCCTTTGCTTGAGACAGTAAGGTTTCCCACCACTCGTGGATTCCAGTGCTACTCAGACTCCCTGATTTCCTTGGGATCTGAGCCCATGTGGGTAAGCTATAAGCAAGGGCCCAGGGTCCTGGTGTAGCATGGGGTTTGTCCAGAGCAGCTGTCTGACATGAGCTCAGCCAAAGGGGGGCACATCTGCATATTTTCTACTTGCATAAATCATCTGTGTCAGAGGCAGGGGCTGCGTGGTCAGTGAAGCATCACAGAGCATAGGAATTGCTACTTATGAAATGAAAAAGCTCAGCCAAATACAAAAGTATTTATGTACAAAGTGATCTTCCTCCTGCACTGCTATCCAAAGCCTCCCCTCTGTGGGAACCATCTATCTTCTCTTGGGTGTACAGCCTTCTCTCTTCCCGTCTACCCTGCAGCCCTGCTGCTTGTGAACTGATGCTGCTGGTTGTCCACTCATCACCCAAAAGTGTCAGTGTTCTCCTCTGTCTCTTCCTTTCCATGTTTAGCTGGGGTAATGTTATACCTCGTGGCAATTTTGAGGGGAGAACTGGGAAAAATAATGATTTCAGGACAAAGCATGTGGCATTGCATCAATTTTGGGAGTCTGAAATCCAATTGCAAGTGAGACTCAGCACTGAAAATCTTCTCTATTTTTGCCTGTGTTCTTTCCGGCTTTTGCTAAAGTAATGAGTGTGTAATACAATCTTATTATAAAGTTGATATTTCAGTTGCTGTTCTTGTTTTTAACAGTTCCAAAAGGAAATTCATTAAATCTTGGTGGAATAGTGAAGAACCACAGTTTTGTATGTGGTTTTCACTTGTTGATTGTGAAAGCTGAAAGCTGGAATTGGAGTAAAGGGGATTTTGGATGTAAAGAACATAGTTTAATTAATGAGAAATTGTCATGATCACATAAGAACTATTTGACTTCTGAATCTATGCCAATAATGTAGCAAGATGGCACTCACTACCTTGAGTAAATTCCCTAAATTCCTCTGAACAGGTTTTATAAGTGCCTGACAGGCTTTAATGATTCTAGATACAAACTTAGTTAAATTCTACTCTCTCTGAATGGGACCCTTCAAGTAGTACCCTGTCTGGCTTTTGGAGAGCCTCACGTGAGCTGTGCTTGCATACAAATCCTAAATTCAAGGGAATGGAGAGCTGAAAAAGCCGCTGGTTCTGCAGGGCTACAGAGCTGTCTTTTTGTCCAGCCAACAGAGATACAGGGACTGTGTTCTCTAACCAGTACTTATACAGTGCCTAACGTGGATACTGTGACTATTTGTCTCCAAAGGCTCTGTGAGGAGCCAAGCCAAACTGCTCCTGTCTCCTTGAGCTTTGGCTTCATAGCTGGAGTGTTAAGGCTATTTTAGGTAGTCTGAATATAACCCTAAGCATGTGTTTATTATATTAGCAGGTAGCAAATGGTTGGAATGAACAATGGTACTAAGTGTAAGCTGCAAATTTTATAGGTTTTTGAAAGGCCACTATTAGACTAGTACTGTTGGCATTTAAAAAAATGCATTACAAATATGCAAATATAGCCATATTATCAATCAGACCTTTTGAGGGAGTGGGAAAAAATGAAGACAAGGATGAGGTGCTTGAGTTAGTGTAGCCTGAGAGATAAACAACAGGGCAGATGTGTCAGATATTACCTGCTTGACAACCAGAATGTCTACTGGGTATCAAGAATTATGAATATACAATCATCATGATTTAAACAAATCATTTTTATTTATCAGAAAGAAAGCTTACTGTGCTGTTCCATGTCAGTAGGCTACTGATGTAACATAAAGTGTGCTCTGTTTTCATACGTGTTGACTTCTCCTGCACTCCTCCAAAGAAACAGCAAGAACAAAAACAGGAGACTGATGGAGCTGAAGTGAGTATTGGGGCTGGAAGTGATGGGAAGGTCTGAGCAAGTCTTCACTAATTTCTGCAGTGACAGACAGGCGGGGGACACAGGGGACACACACAGGTGCCTGCTGTGTAAGGTCACCCCTGAGAGCAGCCCTCTCCTGTTCAGGGATCTCCACAACACAGACAACTCTTGAGCCAGGCCTGAGGGCTGGTGCTGAGAGCCAAAAGCAAGCCAGAAACCCTCCTTGTGGTGTAGGTGATGGGGAGGGTTCCTGATGCACAGGTGCAACCTGCATGTCACCATTGGCAGGACTGTGGGAGTCCTCAGGACAAAGGAAGCTCAGAGAGCACCTCCCTCTTATGTGAAGCATCTATATGAACCAGACTTAGAACTTCCTTAAAACTGGAGTTATTTAGGTCCGAGGTTTTGCTTTGGGCCTCTCTCAGTGTTGACTTTAACTTACATTTGGACTGTCTAGGTCAATATTGCATTTTTTTAAAGCCTAGAAAGCACCTACTAGCTACTGAAGGAGACAGTTTTGATCTATTTTTCAGAAAAAAGGTACTATAAGGACTGGCTTGAAGCTGTTTATCCAGATACTGTCATTTGGAACTATTACAAATACATTAATGCTCGGTGTACTGACTTTTGTCAGCCTTTCTGATGATTTGTTAGCAAATGAGCTGCTTCTTCACAGACTAACATCAATTTCTTCAGCAAGCTGCTAAAATGCAAGAGATCCCAGGAGTCTCCATTTTAAAAATTCAGTTTTAGATTAGTTGGCCTTATTATTACTTTATTTTCATAATTAATGGTACTAATAATCAGTTGGAGTATTGATAGAATAGCAATATAATTAGGAACACTGGTAGCTTTATTGAAACATATTGCTATTTTAAGTATGCTATTTTATTTGCAGAGCGTCTGGAGGCCCCAGATATATTGGGACCCCACAACATAGGGTAGCATGTAGTCAAACAGCAAATTCTGATTTCTGCTACACAAATCTTGTGATCTTGGTACGGCTTTGCCTGGCAACATCTTGTAACAAATGCTGGCTCATGCTTGTAACAAACTCTGACTATGTGGTTTTTTGGGTTTTTTTTGACTGAAGAAACATATTTACCTTAATAAAAAAAAATCTTATTGCATTTGAGGCAGGATAAATGCCAAACAAAGGACCAAACTCCTATCTACACCTTCACAAAATTGTTTCTGGCAAGGATGGGAAGCGTTTCACACAAGCGTTAGGTGTGGTAGCATTGAGGGAGCCCTGGCAGATGTGTCCAGTATCACCCACCTTTGCAGCTGGAGCTGCTGAAGAGCAGAGGGATCACAAACTCTTGTTGCTACGTGAAGCAGCAGTTGTAGGACACTGCTACAATGCCTCTACTTTGCTGAGCTCCCCAGGAGCAGAAGAGTGATCCTCCTCCTTGAAGTCATCTTCAGCTCCATCCGTTTCCAGGAGCTGCAGTTTGGGATTGCATGTTTCCTCTCCCTTTGCCTTCCTGTTTGTGTTTTTTTTTTTTTTGGAAAAATAATTTTATAATTGAAAAATGCAGTTTTGAGCTGACTCTAATATTCTTTATATTTAACTTAAATTAGTGGAACAGACATGATGGAAAACTTTCCCTTGAAAGACACACAAAATGTTGGGGAAGCAATATGCAACTCTTCCTCTAGTAGATTTGGATACATCTTTCTTTACTTTCTTATGGGACCTGGATATTCCTTCAGTCACCAGGTCACTGAACATTTTGAGATGGTTTCTGCCCTGTTTCTCATGATTAGGCTGTTGCACTTTGCACAGAGTGATTAACCAGAGCAGTGAAATGTTGTCTGGATCCCTCTACCCCAGCTTCAATGATCTGCTGTATGGTCAGTCCCTGGGCCCTGTTTCCTTCCATGGAGCATTGAGCTGTTTCACAGCTGTTTCACAGCTCAGTGGGAGACTGGGGGACACCTCCTCATAGCTCTCCAAGGATTCTTGGGCTGTGAAGCATGTCTTAGCCTCAAACCCCACACACCACCTGACTGCAGGTCACTCCATCTGTGCAGCATTTTCATTATTTTCATTAACTACCTGCCTTTCTGCCACTGGATTTTATCTATTCAAAAACCATCCATGAGTCTTACAAAATTGATAAATGGCAGGTAAGTCCCCAGCCTAGTTTGCTGTCTGGTCTCTTCTCCATTTGCCTTGCCGTGTGCCAGGTAGTAGCTACACTAAAGAGACGAGCTGATAAAAGAATCCTTTATCTCTGCTTAAGGGGAGATTTAATAGAGGTGTATATATCCCTTACTGAAATGGAGTTCATCATGTGTTTTTTGGAATGATAACAGATTCTTCCTCGAACAGAGACTTTGAGGTGCATCTAAGTATTTTTGTTGACAACCTGGCAGTCACTGTGTTGTCCCTCCTGCAGTCCTGTTGCACTGGCCCTTACGGTACTCTTAGCAATGTTCTCTCCTAACTGCCTGCATTGCTGTTTGATGCATTCATCAATAAAGTGACTTGAGTTCTAGGAGTTTTATGGACCAGAATCATGCTGCTATTCCTAAAAGTACGTTTTCCTCAGATTTGTGGGAAATGATAGCTGCAAAATGTCAAATTTAGAAGAAAGTGGGTGGAAACCTGAATTTTGTCACTTACTGCTTCAGCTGGCACTAAACGAGAGTTTTCAGCTCCCCGCTCCCTCCCTCACCTCCTTCAAGGCAGCAGAGTGTGATTGTGCCTAAATATGATGCTGTGACGGGGTCACAGTGAACTCCTCTTCCCATGGTCCAGGTGGAACACAGTGTACGGAAATGCTGTTGCACAAACATGAGCGCTTTACCCTTGCAAATGTTACATCCAGCCATGGTTACAGGGGAAGGGTTTCCGTGATGCATTCCTGGTCTTCTGACACAGTTGCAACAATTTATATGCATGCTGAGGCTGAGGCGGGGGAGTTTGGGGGAGCAGCAGGTGTTTTGGGAAAAGCTGCTTCCTCTCACACACCTCTCCAAGCTTCCAGGCTCTGCACGCAGGGTGTGATGTGGAGTGGGGCTGCCCTTTGCTGAGCAGTGGGAATCCGATCCTGTAATCCCAGTGCCTGTTATGGTTCCTTGTTGCTTGAGAAGGGTGTTTTGCTTTAAGGCAAAGGTTTTGTGTGTGGTTCACAGAGAATGTGAAAGCCAATTTGGGAGTATTACATAAGCAGAAGTAGAGATATTCCAGGCTCTGTGGTTTGAGAGGTTGATGCGAGGAAAGGCTTGAAGCCTGCTGAAAATTGGTGAGTATAGCCATGCCAAGTATACGGACACCCTGAAAAAAGCACTTGGCAAGGTGCCCTTCTATGGTTTGTGGTACTGATGCAGGAGCCTGACTGGTGCCATTGGGTGGGGATTACCAGCTCCCAGGAGAGGTCTGGTGGGTGTCCTGTCTGCTGGGCAGTCATTCCACGTGCCATGAACCAAAAACTATTGCCCTCCAACTATTTAATCACAAGTCACACCTTTGGGCCTCTTTGTCAGCTCTTTCTCACATTGTTCCAGGGTGCAATCTGCCTATCCTTATTCATCCCCTCCTGAATGGCATGTCTAATTTCTTTTTCCACTTGGGCAGGCTAATTTAAGTGCCTCAGTCAATATTCTAACTCTATTTCTGCCATACAGCCTTGAGAGAGCTGTAAGGACCACGGTAACAAGACAGACTTCATTATGTGCCCCTGCTATGAACTACACTGTGACCCAAGTGTGGCCTTGCAGTACCTGAAGGGAGCCTACAAGAAAGAGGCTGGAGAGATGATTTATAAGGGTATGTAGTGACACAGCAAGGGGGAATGGGTTCGAGAAAGAGGGTAGGCCTAGATTAGATATTAGGAGGGAAATCTTTACAAAGAGAGTGGTGAGACACTGGAACAAATTGTCCAGAAGAGTTGTGGGTGCTTCATCCCAGAGAGTGTTCAAGGCCAGGTAGGATGGAGCTCTGAGCATCCTGATGGAAGGTGTCCCTGCCCACAGCAGGGGCGTTAGAACTCGATGATCTTTAAGATCCCTTTCATCCCAAGCCAGTCTATGACTCTGTGTGCATGGAGAAGTCTTGCCTGACATGCTCCTTCGGTTGTCCATCCTGCCCACTGTTGGTGTTTCCTCAGCTATGGCATAGCTGGTTGTGGAGGCTGGGCTTCGTGACAAAAGTACACCTGTGGAAGGTAATTCAGAAGAGATCCATGCCAGTGGTCGATGATCTGAAATTCTTGTGCTGTGAAGCAAATCTGAATGACAGGCCTGATTTAATGGAAAGAAAGGAGGGATGTGGAAGGTAGACTGTGGTAACAGTCTTCAGATAGCCTTCAGATATCTGTAAGATTGTTGTATAATGGAAGGAACTCATCTGCTTTCCAAGTCTATGGTGGGGAAACAGGTTTGGTTGAAAGAGCAGCAAGGAAAGTCAGGGTTAGATCAGTGGTGGGGAGAGTGAAATACTGTATGCACAAATTGTGTGTGGAAGCTGAATGCCCAGCTTCTAGTGAAGGTTGCACCCTCAGAACCATGCAGACAGGGGTGACCTTGCTTTGGAGAAACTTAATGACTAGCTTAACGACTCTATGTGAGAAAAGTAGCCGATATAACACTGAGTGTCGGGTTTCATAGGTGTAGGAAGTGAACAGGATCAGGACAAGAGTGGAGGACCAGAACCCAGGGAGCCCATTCACATGCTCACATACAAGAACATCTTAAAAATATATGAGGATATCCCCCTAGCTTTTCAAAGCCATTTCTGCATGTCATCCTTGCACTCTGAGAAAGTTTAAGGAACATTGCTGTGGTTTCTTTGAGAAAGGCATGTTACAAACCCCCATGTGTGGGTACTGAGCTGAACTTCCTTAAGGTATGGATTCCATAGACTCAGTGCTTCAGCATACTCACATCTACTGATTCAGGAACAGGAATAAACCAGATGAAGATCCAGCGTGGGTAAATTTTTTACCTTGTTTATGTAAGATTTGGCATGGTTGTCAGTAAAGTCCATCTCTTTGTGAGAGCAGAATTTGTCTATTGGAAAGCAGGCATGGAAAGTTTTAGAAGCAGTCATATGAGCTTCAGAGCTGAATGAAGTTTGTGAGTAAATGATGCTATTCTCTGTTTTATTAGTAGGAAACAGCCAGTGGGAACAGCCCCACTGTTACAGAAGTTGGTGGAGACAGTCTTCATAACCATGTCAGAATTTCCTCACCTGTCTCAAGTGTTTTACACTGATGTGGAGAAATGTGAGAAAGGGAAAAAAAAAAACAAACCAGCCTGACTCAGCCATTTCCAAGGGGAACAGTGGGGAAATAAATAACATTATTAAAAAGCTCTGTTGGCCTTTTCTCTGAGAATTCTGCATCCCCACACTGTGACACGGATTCAAAATTTGGCAGGATGGTGGTCTTGCATCAGGGATGTACGTTGGTATCTGTATGGAAATCTGCCAGTGCTTGCAAAACTCTCATCCATTTATAAATGATGGGGTTTGTAACTTACATAAAAGCTTTGCTCCTTCCTGCATGACAGGAGCAACTGAGGGGAGCTACTGAGTGAACAGGGATTTTCCCCCAGCCTGACTGCTGCCTCCCCTGTCACTTCCATGTCTGAACATGGACATTGAGACTGGACTTCTCTTGCAGTCTCAATGCTCTTGCAGAGGGGGAACAAGCTTTGGATTTGCTGAGTGAGAGGTCTGGTTGGGGAAACTTGGGCTGGGTGCATTGGATAGCCAGTGGGAAGGATTGAGGAGGAAAGGAAGAATCATTTAAGGAGAACCATTTAGGAAGAATCATTGCATAACTAAAAGGATGATGGGGCTGTGAGGGGGCTGAGGTTGGAAAAAACATCGTAGAAAGAGGCTTGGGAACTAGAAGAGAAAGCAAATGTGAGTTGTGGTTCTCATTGCTTGAGGAGAATGTGCTTGCTCTCATTCTATTGCTCTTATGCAAGAAAATAAATTAAATATAAATAAAGGCATTCCCTGAATATGTGCATAGGAAATAAACTAGCAATGGAATTAGTCTCACACAACTATATACCTTCACCTGAAATAGACACCTATGGTCCCTTCATAGGCAATGGAGGGCAATTGGGACTTGTTGAGACTGACTCACTTGATTTACTTTAGACACCTTGTTGAAGGTGAGGTGAATCTCACCTTAGAAAGGCTTGTTTCTCTGCACTGTATGCCAGGAGCATCCCTCAGGTGACAATTTCATCTGGAAATGTCTCCTCTGTAGAGATTCACAGCTGGATGAAATGAATTCCATCCCTCAGACAGGACTACTGCCAAAGACATGGCAAAATGTCACCCTGAGCCCGGGCTGTGCTGGGTGGGATAAAACAGAGCAGACCCAGCAGCCTGGCTTTGCAGAAGCCTGTCCCCATGCCAGGCTGGAGGATGCCATTCAGGGAGGAGCACACTGCACTTCAGGCTTTTCCCTGAGAGCTCCTGAGCTCCAGCAATGCAAGTGCCTCTCTGCAAGAGTTCAGAGCAGGATTCAAATGCAATCACATTGACTTCATACCTAATACTGTAGAATGACTCTACCAAGTCAAGAGCATTTGGAAGAACAAAATTTAGCTATCTGAGCTCAACTGGCTTACAAGTAATTTTCCTAACTACAAACTCCAGAATTACCATGGCTAGGAATGGTGCTTGCTTTTCCTTTCTGTGTCTGTATGCATCATGGGAGAAAGGGAAATGGAGGCCAGTGTGCAGTCTTGCACTCCTTGTTATTCTTGCATTTGCTTGATATTTTCCATTAATTCCTGTGTTTAATGTTTCAGTGCCTTTGTTTTCCTTTCCTCTCTTTTGGGGAGGCTAATGGTGTGGACTATGTTATTATTAGGTTTGGCATAAGTTGATTAATTTTTTTCTTCTCTGCCTCTGTGTGATTGGGATTTGGTTTTTCCTGCCTCTGCATTGTAATGCTGTATTTGTTTTTACAGTCCGTAGCTTGCTGTGCAGTTGCTTGAAGGAGAAGGAGAGCAGGCACGTTCCTTGGCCTTTGTTTTGTGGGATTCTTTTGGTTCCCTTCTGTTTTAGTAACCTGGCCTGCCTCTGTCTTCTGACCTTCTCCTCCTCCTCCTCCTCTATCACTGTTGGACAGACATGAACTAGTCCCTTCTCTAGGACTGTGTTGGTGCTAGGATTTCAGGTCAGATTGAGTTGACTGAGAATAATGGTTGCTGAGGGAAATATTTGTATGGGAAATGCCAACAACTGACACCCCCACCCCCAAAGCACTTTGAAAATACTGAAAACCGGTTTGGTGCTGGAGAGATAAAAAACTGGGACATTTTTTCATTATTCATTTCTGCTGAGATGATTATGAGCAACTGCAGCCAGTTAGAAGCTGCATTCTAAGGGTTAAACAAATGAATTTGCCCAGTTCAGATCCTGGTGTTGCAGTTTTGGTTTTGTGGGGTTTGAAGGAAGGGCTCTGCCTGCATCACCCACAGCCTCTGGGAAGCATGACCACCCCAGCTCCACCCAAAACTCAACTTTTTCAACTCATTTCACATTCATTTCACACTAGAGAACAACATGTTCCCTCCACCAGCCCAGCCCTTGGGTCTTTGTTCAGACTTCTACTGATGGTGGTATGAGTCTCTTTGCATAGAGAGTGGGTGATAGAACCTTCTATTTGCAAACCTCTGGATCCGTGGGTTGGTGCCAGCCTCCTCCATAAATCACGCCTCTCCTGCTCCCCACTCCCCACCCTCAGAAAAGCAGCCTCCCTTCAGACTCCCTGAGTGCTGCTGGGGGCTGAGCCTGGCCTGAGCATCCAAACAAGTTGCATCAGTGCTGGTACAACCCCTCTTGTCGTTAGGACCAGGGGGACTGCCAAGGTTGTTTCCCTCTAGGTGCTCTGAGGGCTGTGCTGTCTAGGAGGCAAGATGGAGGAGGAAGAAATTGTTGTCCCCAGAGTAAAACTTCCTGGATTTGCAAATCCATCTACCTACTTGGATGACCCTAATCACCATAACATCTGTATAATTAAATCCTATTTGTAACTTATCTTTTTCTCAACCCACCTTAAACTCCTTGCTGTGCCTGATTTCTCTTCTTTGCCTATCAATTATCATTTGGCTGTATAAAGTATCTGGCAATCCAGTTTTTAGAAGGTGAAGTGTTTATTGTCCCCTGAAGGGAGGGAGCTCCGTGAGGCAGGATGGCAGCCAGCTTTTTCCTGGCAGTCATGGGAATGCCGATGTGGAGCTGCCAGTCGGTGGGTGGGCGTAGCGCAGCTGCCTCCTTAGGCTGGGTCCAGCCTGTTTGCAAATCTGGGTGAGGGGAGGAAGCTGAGAGTGACCAATTCTCCTTCTGTGCCACAGTCAAGTCCCATCTCCCCCTCCAACTCCTTTCTGATAACAAGCTGGCATCTGTGCTTTGGTGTATCAGAGAGTTATAACGCCAAAAGCGAACAAAGATTTTCAGAAAAAGTTCTTTCCGTGATGCACGTGAGCAGCAGCACAGATTTTTCTCCCATTTGTCCCAAGCTGTATGTGTCAGATGTGATTTCCATATGGCATCTATATCTCTTGTACGCCCACACTGGATGTATGCACTGGTGTACCAGTGTCTGTGCTGAGCCATAGATAAATGTGTTGCATTCCTTACTCAACTGGAAGCTGTGTGTGTATGGTGTTTGTGTGGGGATGAAGCCTGAGGAATATAAAAACAGGCATATGGCATTTTTAATTTATTGCACAGATAAAAATGAGAAATAAGTATAAGGCAACATTCTAAAATGGCATCAACGATTGAAGTAAACTTACTACTGAAAGAAACTCAAGCAGAGGCTGCTGCTCCAAGCTCAGCACCTTGCCCCTGTAGTTTTTGGTGCTCCATGTATGACAAGATTTCAGACTGTGTCTCCTCAAATGAAAGCTTTGGGGCATGCAGCTTTCTGCCACACTGGCATGGTTTGGACACCCCATAATGCTCCTTCCCAAGCATGTGGACATCTCTGGTTTGGTTTACTGAACTGAGGTTGTAGTTGGTTGAGTACAAGGCTGGTACTTATTCCCAAGGCAAGGAGTGTGCTGTATACATGCTGTGGACCTGATTCAGTTGCCTAAACCAAAACATGTGGTGCCATTTGAGGCATCCTTGGGTACCTGGTATGGCCTCTGGCTGTCGCTCCAGTAGGGTATGGTTGTCACTGTGCCAATGCCTCAGATGCTGTTGGCAGCTGGCAATGGCTTATTCACCTGTACTTAGGCAAATGAATTGAGCTCTCAGCCTTGAAACAGCAAGTTGTGCTAGTGGAGAGGCTGACATTCATCAGACAAGTGGTCCAGTGAAGTGAGAGTCCACAACAGTTTTATACCGAAGGCCTTCATTACAAAGAAGGTTTTGAGCAACATATTCAGCTGGAAAGTGTGTCCCTGACCATGCAGGGTATTGGAATTAAATTATCTTTAAGGCCCTTTCTAACCCTAAACCATTCTGTGATTCTGAAAGAAGACAGAAGAGGCCACAGAAGAGGCAGGATTGGTCCCTTACATGACAGTGTGAGTTTTTCTATATTATGTCAAATTCTGGTGCTGGTTGTCACGGCATAACAGAGCTACTATCTCTGCCCGGACACACCTCCTTTCTTGGAAATACTTTAATCACATGTCCTTTAATCACGTCCTAGTAAGATGCACCTAGGTATGGTCTTGGATCAGGCAGATTGAAATGTGGGGAAATCTCTTCCTCCTCCAGCAAGGAAAGAACCAGAGAAGCTGCTTACAGATAATGAAATGGAGGTAGCCTGAGAGCGCAGGGAAATTCCAGGGCAAGAATGTCCATATGGAGTTCATGGGTGTCCTGATTTGCCCAGGCAGTGGCAGTGGCTACAGATGAGGCTGTACTGCTTGCAAAGCACTGGGGCACCTGCAAAAGAGTGCCACCACCAGCTGGCATCAGCAGGTTCAGATGGCCCTGTTGAGTGATCATGCAATGAATGACATGGTCTGGGAGATGTTTTTCTGACCTGTGCAATAGCAACACTTACAAGAACAGCCCAGAATAAGGCACAGCTGCTGCTGAGCAGAGCCAGCCTGAGGAACAGCTGTATCTTTTTGGAAAGTAAATCTTGATCTTTGGGAGTATCCCATTTTCTGAAAGGAGGATCTTCAGCCTGGGTCTTCCCCTTGAATGGGAGACAATGGCCTTTTCTGAGATCTTTCTTCTAGTTGCCCAAAGACCTTTCTCTTATGCTGCTTAAGAGAGTGCTTGGGCCAGGCTAGGTTTTACTGGCTCAGGGCTAGCAGGAGGGAGAACTGCTTGAACAAAGGCCTTTTATCCTAGGAAATATTAAATTCATTTGGTCCCTTTGGGACAAGTGAAGCTGTTGGTTCAGTGGATTTGAAATAGCAAAGGGAAACCTTTTCTGCTTTTGCCCTGGGGTTGTTTTTCTAGGCAGAGAATTTGAGGTTCACATATGGGATGTCTATGTGAGGAAATAGGCAACTCATGCAATAAAGCACTGGTCTATGTTATGATAAATGCAAAAAGATTAGGAAGCAAGAGCAAATAGACTGTGGCACCTGTCTTTATTTATTTTTATATCCCTTGGGGGGAAAAAGAAAAACAATAAGAGACAAGTGGTCTGGCTATCTTGGGGAAAATGGGGCAAGGGGCCAAAACTTGCATGCTTTCCACCACCTGTGTAGGTAAGAAAGCTCCCAGAAACTTGCTGTCCAGGACACATTCGTCCTCATTTGTGTTGGAAGTTGGAGAGAGAAAAAACAGTGTGTGGGAAATGAAAGATGCACAGGTGAGGCCGGGATCTGATGTCAGTGAGACCCATGGGACAAGGGGCATTGTCCCTGTCTGGCTGTGAGGGTAGAGCTGGGCACAGCTAGCTCACCACACAGTAGCCACCAATGCTGCCAGCATACACATTTCCCTCCCCAGATGGTCCCTGTGCTATTCAGACTGCCAGCATCCCTATTCAGCTGGCCCAGTGCTGCAGCCTGAGAGGAGAAAACTTCAATGGCAGTGTGGTCACGCAAGCAGGAGCAGATCAGTGCTTGTGGGTGTGACCACAAATCACTGCAAAGCAGGCTGGAGAGGGAAACACATCCAAAATAAAGGCTGTGCTGCAATGGCTGCAGCAGGGCATGGGACTTGGGGTCCCTGTCCCTTGCTGGGTGCAGTGCAGTGCATGGGGCTGGAGACAGCCCTGCTGCAACCATGCTGGCAGCACGACTGCTCGTCTGCAGCCACACAGCGTGTTGTGTATGGCCTGGAGCAGCTCTGGTACAACAGGGTGTCACTTCCTGGTCAGGGACTGGGGAGGGCTCCCAATGGACCTACAAGAATATGCAATTATTAACCAAAAGAGTTTTCCTTGGTTAATGCAATCAACAATAATGCATTGAGACTTTGAATACAAAGTGCTGAAACATTAACTAATTGTTGTTACTCTGTAAAACAGCACAGCTTCAAGTGCATTGATGAGTACACGGGCCCATATGGGCCTCTTTATTGGTTAAATGTCTAATTGTTTTTCTCTTTTTGTGGTGTGTGAATTCTTCAATTACAAGCAGCAGAAAGATTTGAAAATCACAAAGAAATCTCGAGGCTCGGATGCAAACCCACTCAACAGTGCCATAACAAGTTACTTGTTAAAAGACTTTGAAGGTCCATGAGTGCACTTCCAGCCTTTGACAAACACAATGTATTTTTATTATCTAACCTTAGCTCACAATGAAATAGAATTCAGTCAGGTGACTTTTCATGTGCCATTGGCCAATGGTGTCAGTTTAACTGATGATACACTGGAGGTGACTTCAACTTGGGCCTGAGCTCACAGCTTTCACTCTCTAATATTATGTGGAAAATTCAGTGCTTCTTTTATTTTTGTGCAAACCTGCTCAAGGGAAATCTTGTTTCTGAGTTTTCAGTTAGTAAGGATGGACCAAGAACTGTTTCTTTCCTGGAAGTTGCAGAATGAGTTGTAATATTCAATGTATCCTGAAATGTTTTCCTAAAGGGTCTGATCTTTGCAAAAATGCACTACAAACAACTTGGTATTGAACTCAAATTCATTCACTTCAAAAACCCCAAGAGACCAACACTCAATACAGTCATTTCTCAAAGAGCACTGTTCCTGGTGGGAATTTTTCTCACATGCTGGCAATTCTGTATTTTGCTGGAGCAGGTCCAGGACAGACCCAGACAGAGTTAATGCCCTGTGTAGTCTGTTTTCATATTGAGCAAACCCTGCTGAGATGCAGAAAAATAGTGATTTAACCTGATAAGCTTGCAAAAGGGAGCTGGCTCACTAAGTGCCATGAAAAAAGGATTCCCACACTTGAAAGCCTTTAACTTCTACAAGCCCGGTTCCCCACCCTTTTCCTGGAGGGGGAATCACCAGATACTTTGCTGGGCCAGGGTAGAAGCTGCTACCTTTATATCACAACACAGGTCCTTCCTTCTAGTGGTTGTGTCCATGCAGATGAAGATGGCCAGGGCTGGTGCTGTGCTTACAGGGCCAGATCGGACAAGACATTCCAGCAAAGCTCCATTCCTACTTTGGGTGAGAGCAGGACAGTGGTCATGTTATTTAAATTTAGATTTTATCAAGACTTAGAAGAGGATCAAACATGTGGAAGGATTTAGTTCAGGATAGGTCCCAGTAAGGATACTAGATTGCTGTTTTGAAACTAGACCCAGGAAATGCTGGTCTTGCTCTCCACCAGGAAAGGAGCAGCATATGATATGTTGGTTTGGATCTTACCTAAAGTACAGTTTGAAACTCAACAAGAGGCACTTTCTCTGTCTGCCAATGCCTCTTGCATTTCCTTTGCCTGTCTGGAGCAGACCAGCTACTCCAGTGACAGGGGACAAATGGACAATGTTCATGGTTGTGATCAAGCCTGGACTTTTCTTTGCAAATCACAGAATTATTAACATTGGAAAAGACCTCTAAGATCATCAGGTCCAACCTTTAACACAGCATTGCTGCGTTCACCAGTAAACCATAGCACTAAATGCCACATCCACACATCTTTTGAACACTTCCAGGATAGTGATTCTGCCACTTCCTTGGGCAGCCTGTTCCAATGCCTCGCCACCCTTTCAATGAAAACATTTTTTCCTTTTATCTAACCTAAACCTTCCCAAATGACAAAAATGGTCATTGATGGTACCTTGCTTCAGTACGTGGAGCATGATGGACATGACCAGGCCATTTTGACATCATGCTTCTGTGTAGGAAAATCCCTCCAACAATTAAGAGTAGTCAACAAATTATTTAATCTTGGGATGCCTGTGGGCCATAATCCAGCCCTAGCTGATATTTCCGGAGGTTTTGTTCCCATTTTGTGGACCATGCGTTTTTCAAGGGAGAACGGATCATCAATGCCCCACTCTTCCTTCATGCTCTTCATATGATAGCTTGTGTGTTTCAAGCCATTCTGTGGGTGGGAAAGACAATGTTTTGGAAATGAAGCTTAATTATAAGCAGCTGATGACAACAGGACTTTGGAGTTGTTTTCTCAACTTGTTAGGGCTCTGACTTTGAAGGTGGGTGGTTTTTGTGTCTCTTTCTGTCCTGAGTCATTTTTATGTCACGGCAAGCTCACTCCAGGGTATATCTTCACCAGGCAAAGTAGTGACAATGTTGAAAACAGCACACAGCTGTTCTGGTGAGAACCCAGCAGCGTCTCTCACAGGCACCTACCCCTTATCTCTGCAGGTAGCATAGAGGAGGAGCAACCTTAGCATTTGGGTCCTAAAAGATGTGTGATATGCACGTACCTGTTTCATCCTTCTTCTGTCTTCAAAGACTGGTGAAGCCATGTGCTGTTTTGTTTTCATAAAAATGCCCTAGCAGGGTGCAGTATAGCAAGAAGACAAAGCACTGGAAACCAAAATGTGGGGTTTGGTGCTTCTGCTCAGTGAGTATGAATGCATTAGCCTAGGCTGAAAGAGCACAAGAGGCTTCCACAGACTTAGGGCTGCTACAGAGGGACAGTGACCAGTGGCCCAGGGCTGCCCTGGAGCTGGTGGGTCATCTTCTCCCTGTCACCTTTCAGGGAAGGACGCTATGAGCTGGACAAGGAGAATGCAGCCAATACTCACGTTATGTGTTAAGGGAGGTGAGGGAGGCCTAGGAAGGGATCCCAACCTGTGAAGTGCTGGATGTCTGATCTCTGCACTTTGTGCCTGGTATGGCTGGACAGAGCAATTTCTGACAGTGGCAGGCCCTTGGTGCCAGGTCAGGTGCAAGGAAAGCCTACAGCTAAAAATCAGAAAAGGTGTTAGCAACAACACCTGGTGTGAGGGCCCCTTCTAACTCAGTTTATTCTGTGATTCTGTGTGCTCTGGGTCTTCTGGTGAATGGAACTTGATGGAATTGACCATCCATTATAACCACTTACACCACTGATGCTTGCTGTAGAAAAAAAGGAAAACGTAGCAGTAAAACCCTCTCTCATTTTTTTAACAGAGGTAATTTGCTTTTCTGGGAAACCTTGGTGATCTGTATTGGAAAAATAAACAAGAGCAAATTGTGCAAGACATCCCAAAAGAACACCAATCCAAGCTTTCTGACACACCATGTGCTCTGTGACTGCAACATATTTCATATTTTACACAAAACCTATTAGAAAAATGCCCAGAGTCTGCTTAAAAATAGCATTTTCCCACTTTTTTTTTAATGTGCCTTACTTTCTAAGACTGAAATATTTTTCCCCTCAGGCTAGCTGTCTCAGTCTGGCAGGGAATAATAGTTTATGGCCAGTAAAAATGTTAGCTCAAAACATCCATCAAAACTTTACATGTGTAAAATAAGATTATGGTTTTAAAGTCACTAAATCTGTTACCTGGAAAAGTGTCTTCCATTCTTAAAGGCATTACTTGTTTGTAAAAGGTTGCTTCTGATTAAAATAGACTTGTAATTAATTTAAAGAATGTCCATTGTATTTTGGGAATTTCTAGAAGGGGAATGGGCTGTAAAATAAAGAATTTTTATCTTTCTCTGATGTCTGATCTCAGCTCTGAGTAAGTTCTAATTCTAAGTCAGTGCCAATTTGCAGGTTGTGCATAGTGGATTATTGGATATTTCGTGTTGCATGACTTCTGTGGCACTGTGAGACACTGAAATGGGAAAAATAAAATCTTGTCAGGTAGTTATTTTGCTCTGTATTTGTATAGCTGTCGACATTAAATTTGAGTACTAATGTGTGTAAGTTGATTATTGTAGAAAGAGCAGGTAAGGCAGTCAAATTCAAGTGGCTTACTACATGTTGCATTATTATGCAGTATCTGCCTTTTTCCTCTGTAACCACAAAATACATGCTTAGAAACCAATTAGTCTGCACAAATATTTATGTTTAATTTTTATATACATATATATCAACATGTAAACATGTATCTCCCTATAATTGGAGGTGTATGCATCTGTACTTATAAATGTGCACAACTCGTATCTATAATAAAAATTGAATAAGAATCATGACTGGTAATATGTTTACCTATGCCATCACTATTGCTTCAGCCTAGCCTACTTGCTTTTCCATGATGCAGAGCATAATTTTTAACAAACTTACCTTTCTCTACCATTTCTGCTTTAAAGACCCTCAAAAAATGTTTGGGAAGTTCCATTGAAGAGAAAAGCTCCTGGCTAAAACCAAGTTTCTGGTACATGTTGTTGAACTGGGTGCTACAGTGCAGTGAGTGTTCACAAAAACTTCGCATTCCAGGCATAGCACATCTTTCCATTGG
Source organism: Hylia prasina (assembly GCA_013397195.1). NCBI lineage: Eukaryota > Metazoa > Chordata > Aves > Passeriformes > Sylviidae > Hylia > Hylia prasina. The sequence continues at coordinate 1,097,278 of VYXD01012087.1, read as the reverse complement.
TGGCAAAGAGGCTGAGGAAAAACCCAAGAGGTAATGGGGGGAAATAGCTGCAAACTAGAACAAATTCCTGGATGACTCTATTGTCAAAAGGTCACATTCTTTCTGTAGGCAAATGTGTGGAGCTCTGTTGAGGTCAGAAGAAGGAGTATGAGGAAGAGGAAGGCATACTAAGGAAATAATCCTTCCTGTATGACCTCTGGGAGCTGCTGCTTGACGTATGTGGAGCACAAAAGAAGGAAAGAACAGGAAGGGAGCACACACAGCACTCTCAAGTGGAGAATTTTTTGGGACACTTTCAGCATCCCACAGAAATGCTGGTTGGAAGGGACCTCTTCTTCTCATCCAGTCCAGCTGCCTGCTTAAAGCAGGACTGTCTCTGGTGCTTTGTTAGCTTGGTTGTGGTTTTCTTCAGTCAAGCCTTGAAGTATGTCCAAGATGGAGACCCCAAAACTTGTCTCAATAACCTGTTCCAGCGCTGCATGCCTAGTTGATAAAGCCTTCCTACTTGAACCTCCTAATCTGTGCTTCTTGTTTGTGACCCCTCTTGCTACAGACTGCCACTACTAAAAGTAGTTTTGCTCCATCATCTTGGCAGCTGTCCTTCCAGCAGGTGGATATTGGATTGTCTCTTAGCCCTGTCATGAAAGTGGCTGTTGCAGGTGAGTGCAGAAGGCAGTCGTGGGGACACTATTAGCTGTGGCCTGTGTAATAATCATTCCTGTCAGCAGGTGGTTGCTGCAGCTGAACCTTTCTCAAGTCATGCTTTGTACGTCAATTAAACTGGGCCCACCTACCCCATGAGTGTGAGTGCAAATGGAAGAGAATGATGGCCAGCCCCAATAAAAGGGATCACAGCTACTGATTCCTTCCAGGAAGTCCTGTCCAAGGCATGTCAGCTGGCAAACAGGTAATTCATTAACAACAGTGATCTGACTCAGCAGTGTGTTCTCCAAATTAATCATCTGTATTCTCTTTGCAATCAAGAGATATGTGTATCTCTAGGAGGTGGTTCATCATCCCCTAAAAGGTGTCTAATGGAGACAGAATGATCTACCCTCTTATGCTATTTATTTCTCTCCATCATCTGCAGAAACTTTTGTTCAATTACATCCTTAAAGTAGCTACTTAACTTTTAGGGTGCTAGCATTAAAGCGAAACTGATTTGTCCCAGTAGAGCTGGATGTATACCAAAGAAAATATTTACAGACGAAGACTTACAAACTTGCCTTGGCTTCCAGAACACCTTTTTCTGGTTTCCTGAAACTCTATTTCAAGTAATATTTCATATGAGAATATTTTACAAGCAAACACGTTATTGTGGTGGCAAACACGTACTTGTTTGATCCCTGCCAAAACTGAAGGTGAAAGCTTGGCAATTGGTCAAGTCTGCAAACCCTGATGCTGCCTCTAAGAAACTGGTTTCAGTCCTAGCCCCTGAAGAACTCTGGAATGTTATCATCCAGGTCAGGAACCAGGAAAACCATTGTATGTCTCTAAGGACCAGTCACTCTCTGCCATTTGCTCATACTGAATTCTTACTTCCTTGCACACAGAGAGCATTGTTTATGCATTTGTTTATGGAAAATATTTGCTGGGATGTTACAGACAACATGATATTTTCCAAAAATGTACGCCCTTTCAGTGATTGCAATTCAGACAGAGAAGAGGATGGCTTAGTTAGATAGTATGCAAACAGCTCACCTCACTCTTGTTCTTGATAACCTCAATTCTGTCTGAAGGAGTTACTGGAGAAAGATGACTATTTCCTTGACTTCTAAGCCATCTGTCCTTGATCCTCCAGCTAGTATTCTTATTAGCATGTTTTATTTTATTCTATTTTAGTTTATTCTATTTTATTGCATTTCAAAGCGAGTAAAAATCTGTGTCAAAGGTTCTCTAAAATGGATTATTACATCTCAAAAATTTATTGTCTCTACCCAAACAATCTGGAATTTTAAGAACCTTCCATACTTAGGATTATTTAATAAGATTTTTGTGATTTCTGAATGCATATTAGTGCTGAGACAACCTAGGAAACATGACTGTTTCCACTACTACAACCACCACCACCACTGCTTATGTACTTTGCTGTAACTAGCTCACATGAATATCTACCTGGGTTTTCATTATGTTCTTAGAACAGTCATGGAAATAGCTCATGCACAGAGAGCTCAGCTTGCTTGTAAGTGACATTAAAATCATCACTATTAGAATCAGTTTGGAAAAGAGATTTCATTTCCCTTTTGAAAAAAAAATACAACCCCATGAAAAAACTGTAGTCTCTCGACTTCTGAAAATTTTTTAACTGCTGTTGAAACCCCAAAACCCAAATACCAGCATGTTCTTATTCTGAGAGAATAAGAAACTTCTTTCTCATTCCTTTTTGCAATCAACATTGCTTTATTTTTGAGAATTATGTACACTTTCCATGTAAGATCTGATAGGCTTTGTGGAAAATCTTCTCAGATATGTTTTCTTGGGCTTGTCAAATTTTATTCTAGTGAAAAATAATGTAAAAGAAACCCTTAGCGTGGGTACTTGAAAATAAGTATTACTATTTTATGAGGTGCTCATCTTGCTTCCCATTTTTCTTAAGCCGTGCACACTGAAAGCTATTTTCTAGCAAATTGAAACTTTGTTAACTTCCTCAGACACATATTTCTTCTGTATTCTTCTTATTTTTCCCTCCTCCTTATTTTGCCTCTTGGTTATTTCAGATAACCAGCATAATACTGTTCATTCAGAAGAAATAAGTTCTCAAGAGCAGCGAAAAATCTCAGGTTTATCAGTCTTCCAGTAGGAAGCATTATAGTACATGATGTTCCTGGATCTCTTCAGCTTCAGAGTCACCTGCCAACCATCCTGGCCATCCCATGGTTGTACTCCTTTCCAAGATCTCCAGTTGTGAGGAGGTTCATGCCCTAACAGGTCCCAGCAGCTCAGTGGCCCTTGTCTTTTGAGATGAAGAATATTTGGTGTTCTTCCTCTTTGTCCCAATCTCTGCCCTGTCCTCCTCCTCTTTTCAGTCCTGCTTCTTCTCTCAGGGGCTTCATCCACGTGGTGCTCTGTGGATCCCTGTGCTCACTGTTTGAACTGCCATAGCAGCAGCTCTCTAAACATGGAATGGGAAAGCTACTGGCTCAGCACATCCCATGAATTAAGAAAAGCCCCAAACATGTCTGAGAATTTTTCACGGCGGGTATTTTAGTCTTCCAACAACTGATCTGCACTGGAGGCAGAAAAAAAGACATGAGCCTCTGTTTTTAGTTTTTGCCAGCTTCTTCTTACTACCTAGTACGCTTTAGAAAAAAACCCAAAACCATCACAAAACCCCAAACACCAACAAGAGAGGTTCAGAATAGTAGCTTCACAATATTGAGGTTTTTAGTGGTAATCTCTGTAGACAGCTCCCTCCACAGCCACTCCTTCTTTCACCAAAGCTTTCCCCCCTGTTTGCCATTTTCATCACTAAAAGCCAAAAGCAGGGAAAAAGAAAAGAAGGCAGTTTAACCTGAATTATGTAATTTATCCAGGGCATCACACTGTTTTACAAATAGTTGTATTGGCACAACCAAGAGGTCAGTGACCTGCACGGCAAAGGCAAGAGAAAGGAGAGAATTTCTTAAGCTGATTCTGCTGCCAAAACCAAAGTATTGTGAAACTGTCACACTGTCACATTCTGTAAACACTTTCTTCCAAACATTAACAAGTAGTTAACAGGAAAATCAGTGGAGAAGGCACCTCCAGACCAGAATGCTCTTGAAGGCTTGATGGTAGCTGCAAATGCTTGTGAGAACCACCCCTAAGCCTCAGCCATAGGTAGTCTTTCAGTGCTGTACTAAGACAACACAGATTCTGATCCCTTCAGAGCAAAGGCTCACACCAGTTCAACAGCTGCAAAACTGAAAAGTGTGAATTATATTATTAAATACACACATGACCACCCAAGTGCAGTAATCTTACTGGTTGGAAGAACTGTGCAAATGAGGCTAACATCTGACCACAAGTGCATAAGAACTGCCGGCACATACAATTAGGAGGATAAAAGTAACTGCCCTCCTGGATCACTAATTATTTTCAGTGCACACAGTGTGATGAAAACTCTTCCAAAAATCAATTCTGTATTACAGCAGTTTGACTTACAGGTGGTGCAGAATGGAACGTTACCAAGTGCATTGCAATTAATTATGCTTTCAAATGCACTGACTAAATTTGGCTGTGCAATTAGATAAATAATAACTGAAGGGAAAGGTTATATTTTGGAATTACACATTAGAATAGATAAATACACCTTTTGCCTTAGCTGCTTGTTCCTGTGTCATGGCAGGCATCTAGCTATGGAACCCTGTCTGTTGCAGATAAAACGCTTGTGTAAATGCAGTTTCCACATCCATTTCAATGCACAAGTGCCATTTTCATGCACTCAGCATAAATAAGCCCTTCCTTTAATTTATTTGTGTATCTGCCTCAAATGTCAAAGGGAACGACGTTTCAACAAGACAATGACCAAACAGTAACATCAAAGAGCCTGAGCTGGCAGCCTCTGCTCTTTTCAAAGAATATTGACTCGAGCTGTGGATGTCACTGATTCCAGTCCAGGTGTGCCAAAGTGACCCCTGCATGCTGAGAAAGTGGGCAAGTGTGACTGACACATTTGCAAAAAACTGAAAAATTACCCTTCCATTTATTCCTCAATTCTTGAACATAGCCAATATTTAAAAATGTCCCACAGATGCTCAACAAATGACCTTGAAAATATAATTTGAAATTTTTGGTTTAGCTCACACAGTCTGAAGCAGTCAGAGCAGCTGGGTAACCTTGGATAAAGGGAATGCTGCAATGATGGGAAATTATATCCCTATCACTAAGCCCTTTGTTGGTGGATTCCCACAAGAACCATTCCTTTTCTTACCTTTTTTTAATATTCAGAATATGAGTGACTGCATTAATTTTAATCCAGGTGCTAGCAGCAAGGGATTGACACCAGTGCATTTGCTGTCACCCTGGTAATCTTGTGTCTTGGAAGGGCTCAGTGACAAGTTGGCTGAAGATTAGCTTGAGCAGACAGGAAGATTGCTGAGCAGAGGACTATATTCCTGTAGCTAAAAAATGCTCTTGAATTCCTGCCTACTCAAAGCAGCATCAGTGGATAACTGCAGAAACACTGGAGCAGGTTGCCCAGAGAAGTGGTAGATCCTTCATCCCTGGAAACATTCCAAGCAGCCTGATCTGGTTGAAGATGTCTCTGCTTATTACAGGGGAGTTGGTCTAGATGGCCTTTAAAGGTTGCTTGCAACTCAGACTATTCCATGATTCCATGAAAAACATTCCCCAGGGGCCTTGGGTGGATCCAGAGTCTAGATCATACCCTTAACAATAAATGTAATTCAGTTATCCATGCTTTCACCATGCTTTGGATGGACTGTGGCAATTCAAATAGTCTGGGAATGGAGACCTCTAGCCCTTTACAGAACAGGATCTGCTGCAGAGGCTGTGCAGAGCACTTTGGACTTCCTCTTCATATTCTCCACCATGTCTTTGAATGGATCATCAAATCAAACTCAAAATCTCCTGCTAGGCCCCAAAGAATACTGAGATCATTGACTCCTATGGAATGCCTACTACTCACTGACTCCAAGCATGAGATTTATTGTTCCACCCTTTAGCTGGATAACAACCAACACTTTGTAGTTAGTGGGGAGAGGAAAGGGCATCTGCTCTCTTTGTTCCCTAAAGAAATCCATCTCTCTCTATGGGCAGTTGAAAGAGCTCAGCTGAGGTACCAAGCTTTTAGATGGATTAAATGAGGAGAGAGGATTGAATCCCAACAGAAGTCAGTATGAATGAAGTGCCCAAGCTTGCCCTTTCTGGATGTTCTTGAAGGTTGTTTGAATTGCTGAAGTTCCTGAGTGGTCACCCTTGTCACAGATTTCACTCTGCTGGAATAATGTAAGTCCTGGTCATTGAAACAAGCTTCAGCTTGTTATCTGAACATCTGGAATGAATTCCTCCAGGAATTTAGGCAAGTCATGAATCACACCTCCTCCTGCTCCAAATATATGGTCCAGTTCTTTGCAAGGTCATTTCTTTGGCCATCCCTATCATAAATACACAGCAGTTTGCTTATTAAAAAAATAAACAGCTTGTAAAAGTGCCTGTGCAAGAACAACCAAACAAGAGCAAGACAGAAACCTCCAAGCCCAACAAACAAAAAGTCACAGCTTAATTACCAGTGTGAGAAACTCCACAGATTTTACCTGCAAAGGGGATGAAAAAGAAAACACCTCGGGATGGGTATTAGTGACCCTAAAAGTCTGATGAGGAGTTATGTATGTGCAAGAGAAGAACCAGTAAAAATGGAAGAAGTACTGAAGATGGGAAGAGGCTTGACATCTTTCCAAAAAATGTGAACTGACCTGGAATTTGCATGAATATTTGTAGAGAAAGTTTTTCTTTCCTTCCAGGGCTAGAAGCTGTCTCAAGATCTTATATTTACAGCAGGTTTGGGTTTTTTGGTTGGCATTTTCTTGTTTGTTTTTAAAATATTTCTTTTTTTATTCTGAAGCTTAAAGGACATCAGTCTGATTCTGTATCTGTGGAGTACACTTGCAGGATGAAAGATCCAGAAATGCACATAAGAACCTTTTGGGTGCAATCGTAGAATTTACCATTCTCTAACCAACTGCAGAGAAATATGAATGTTTCTAATATTGTAATGAGCAGAAAGCTGTGGCTGTTTTACTGCCACTGAGCACTTCACTTTAAAAATGGATAGATTTGGAGCATTTCCCAGATGTCGCATTGTCACTTCTGATTGACACGCTGGAAGAGGAAGTCAAATGAGGAAGTGAGTTCAGGAATGGCGAGGGTGTAGTGAGTCCCTGTTGCTTGCAAGGATCAGCCAGGAATCTAGCAGCTGGCTGGGGGTCTGTGTGTGGGGTGTAGTCAGCCTGTTGATTTTGGGTGCCTAACTTAGATGCCTACTTCTTTCCATTGCCTATATAAGGAATAGAGTCTGGCAGCCGTGGAGCGTGGGGAGCCTGAATTGCCCATCAGTGTCTTACTAGTTGTCATGGCAACACAGGCAGGCACCTAGAGGAGATGGTCTGAAAGTGGTCCCGACTGACTTGCAAATACACACCACAGCTTGTATGCAAGTGAGACAGCTGTACTGAACATATCATGGCTGGACTTCATGCTCCAGCACCCTGACAACTGGAAGGAGCCATGGTTTGAAGCTGCCCTTTGCGAGCCCCAAACAATAAATCTTTGTCTTTCCCTCTGGTTTAAGGCAAACTTAAGCATGGGGTACACATGGTGCTGCAGGAGGCAAATCCTCCACCCGCATGCCTCTGGATCTGTGTCAGTGTTGAGAGAGAAATCAAACTGCTTTATTCGTGGGACACACTCCAACATGGGGAGATACCCTCGTGAAGGCAGCACTGCATCCCACACCTTCTTTTGTAAAATTATAAAATATGCTTTAAGCTCCTTTTGGAATTGATCAGTTAATTAATCAGTTTATCTGCCTCTGCCCTACATTTAAATTTAAATCTTCATGGCAATTCCATCCAAATCTCTTAAGCTATGCTGAAAAAATCAGCAAGCAGAAGAACCAGTACCCTGTCAATTGCTACTCATACAATAAAGTCCATTTAGGTTATTGAATTATTTGTGTTATTTGGAGATGCTCTTGCACCTGCAAAGACTAAGTCCACTCTTGATTGCTGGAACAATTGTGCAAGTGAAGGAATTGGGCAATCTCATGGTGATGCAAACTATGTAGTTTTCTATGAAGGCATTAGCAAAGAGTTGCAAGCTTTCGGAATTAATTCAAATAATGAGCTGGGATTTAAAATCTAAATACTCAGTTTCTAGCTACATTGCAGATTCATCCCCAGAATCCACTCTGTATTACTCACCACCTTTTGCACCTTTTGACAATGGTAATGGATATTTTAATATACTCAAAAAAAGATAACAAAATAATCAAATTTCAAGTACTGCTAGCAATGTGCTTGAGCTCAGCTAGGAGCCTAACACACGGAAGCTTCTAAAACCCAATGTTTATGTTTTGTGCACTTGTATATCCAAGGACAGCTCTGAGATTCAGAACATAGTCTCAGGGCAAGGCAGGATTCCTGGGCTGGGTCTTGAGCTCTGGTCTGTAGCTGTAGCTGTTGAGGAATCTGCGTGGGTCTAGAGGATGCTGTAGACTGTGCCCTGCTGCTTGCTTTGGGCCTCACTGTCTTCTTGCCTTATTTTGAGCCTTTACAAGAGCTACACTCATCTGAACCAAAAAGTAGCCTCTTATTATAAAGCCTGAAAAGCCTCTCAGAATAGTTTTTCAGCTATTAATTTTCAGATCATCATTTCCAAAGCCCTACAACGCCATGCATGGATCAGGTGGATATATTGCTGTAGAATGAGATGCAGTTTGACATCTCTCAGTTCAGGAAACGGGGATTAACATTGTTCAGGTTAGTACATGTAGAACTTTATAAGCCTATGAAAGATTTTTGTCTCTTTCCTGCATATAGATTCCAGTTTTGATGTTAGCAATTTGGCTTATTAATAACCAATTTACATTTCCCAGACAGAAAATTGCTCTCTGCCAGAAATTTATAAGAGTTTCATATTGTGAAATTCTCTAGCACAGTGAATCCTTTGTGATTAAAATTTTAATATGATCACTGCAGTCTCCTGAGATGCTTAAGTACAAGAAAAGTTTATTTCCTGCATCTTAGAGCTCATTGTGGTGGATGCATTTAAATGCCATCAATGGGATGCTCTGAAAACTAAACAAAACAGAAAGTCCCTCAAAGCAAGTAAAGAAACTGAAGGATTTATGGTCTCTGCTGAAACATGAAGGCTAACCCACGACACAGTATTGTCTTGGTTCAGTTGTGAATTGTCAGAGCAGGCTCTACAGTTCACTGCAGAAGCTAAAGATAGGAGGGGTAAGACAAAGACAGGTGTAAAGCTCCATTCTGTTCCATGGAAAAGCCAGGTTTGCTGGATATTGTCCAGCTTACTTGAATAAATTGATGAGCTGCTTTGCTGCTTATATCAGCTGTTAATTCAAAGCAGGGCTTATGCCAGTATCTGGGCTGATGGATCGTCTTGCTGCACTGCCTTCCTCACAGCCCTGCTCTCTGCAGGGGTTGATATGGAGGGGCTGATATGGGAGCTGTCACTGGAGGTGATCCTTCCTAAGGGAAGTTCTCCATCAGACAGACTTGAAGCCTGTGCATTGCTGAAGCCATGGTAGTGCTCTGAGGACATGAATATAAAGGACAATTAAAGAAACTGAGTGCTATTATTCAATCTACAATGCCTTTCCTCTACTCGTCCATATCTCTGTATTAGTCCTGTTGTGACTGGCTCAGATTTAGCTTTTCTGGGAAACGGTTGGAGGATTTCCTATCCACATCTTTTTCTTGGTGAGTACATGATGTTCAAAAGCTCAGAAGATTTGGCTTGCCTCAAGCAATGTTGTCCTGCCTGCTAGGGAGATGGTTGGACACAACATCTCTGTGCACACTCAGCGCTGTTACTGGCTGGTGTTGGCCAGGACTGTCGCTTGCAAAGTTGATACGTAAGTGCACAGATATACCTGCAAACTGAGCAGGCCTGTTCTACAGGGTGAAGGCACAGGCTTTAGCATGGTCCAGTGACTGTCCTTGTCACAGGTTTGGCTGGCTCTCACAAGTGGCATCCCCACAAATCCTGGAGTATGACTCATGGGACAGCACAGACTGCTATGCATGAAGCCCTTGGGGAAGAGTGTTTAGTTTGATAAAAGCAAAATCTTCTCTGTCATTTGCTTTTAGAGCCACAGATAAATCCTGGGCCCTTTTCTTTACTAACAGAATCCAAGACCTTCAGGATAGTTTCAAAGCCACATTTAGACAACTGTGATCACTGTTGAGTCCCTGCTCCTGCGTAACAGCTATAACCAGCTCAAATCTTTTGATGAAACCGGTCTTGTACGAAATGCATTTTTCTTTTCTTTTCCCGAGTAAAAAGTACCTGTCATGTTTCAGATGAAAATAACTCTCTCTGAAGTTCAAAGTCCCTTTTTCTCCACTCTTTTTCCTTTCCTTTTTGCAATGGCAGATGGCAACAGGATAAGGGGCGGTGTAACCACAAAGGCTTTTCAGGTTTTGCACCTTGGTCAAAGCAGTGTCAGCCACAGTGCAGTCCTCTAACATTTTTGACTAGTTTTCCGAGTAGTGACTATTGTAGGACCATGCTGCAGACTTCTGAAGTCACCTTGAGGAAGGTCAGGACCAACATTTCTCTGGCAAAGAAGGATAACATGGGTAGGGAAGGGACAGCCTGTCCCTGCTCTCTCATCACGTGAACTATGGCAGGGCGGTGCACAGGATCAGGCTAAGCTGTCCTGATTGCTGATCAGCTAATGGTCAAATATCAAAAATGTAATTTCCACAGGCTTATGGACTTTCTACAGCAAAGATGAACTTCAGAAGTATTTTTAGGCTTGAATAAGCAGTTGAGTGGAAGATAAAATATTTTTATGTGCTTGCTTACACACGCAAATGTTGTTTTCTTCATCAGAGTAGTTTTTTTAACAGACTTTTAAAGTCATCTTAATGAACTAAAACGGAAAAATAATAATCTTCACCTTGGAATCTGGTGGCATCTACACTGAAAAATGGCACCAGATATTACCTGTTGACCACATTTGAAGAACCTGAACATGGTTCTAGTTAGCTTGAAGTATGCTGAAAATAAGCCAAGGGCTTCATTTTCAAGTTACATTATCATGGTCATGTCACTCTCCAAAGTATCGCTAAATTGTTCCTTTATTTTTTCCTTTGCCAAAGAGGTAGGAGAGCATTTTGCTATCTGGAAAAATGCCTGCATAGAAGTAGAGGTCCAGATCTTTAACAAGGGTAAATTGGCAAAACCCCACTGATTGTAATGGAGCAATGCCGATTTTTGTCAGTTCAGTATCTGGCCCATCAAATTTTCAACTGTTATCACCACAGGCAGAATTCAAATTGACACGGCGTGGGCTAACATGATTGAGTGCAGAACAGGCTTCCTGGTTTCCTAAATTATTTTAATAACAGAAAGAATGTAGATGGAATGCCAGGCTAAGATCTCTACCTGGATAAGGGCCCAGATTTTATTTAATTTTTTTTTTTCAAATAAGCTTGTTCCAAAGTCATTACTTTTCCATTATAGAGTTTGTCATGATGTGGTCCTCAGGAACAAAAGTCTCAGATTCCCTTCAGAGCTGCAAAATCCCATAGCTTTAGATAGGAAGTATTGTCTTGAATAGGTCCTGTAGGATATCAGGCTTATGGAAACAGAGAAGGAACCTACACCTCTCCAGAACCTGTGATAGATCAGCTTCTAAATCCATCTCTGACAGATATCTGCTCCTGGTATTGCATTTCCAGTGGCTCTGGTGGGTCACTTCTTCTGTGAACCGCCCAAAGCCACCTGGCACCCTGGACCCTGCTGGCTGCCAGGGATCACACTGGTCTCAGGATCCAACCCCCCCCATGCCAGCACATTTCAAGGTGTTTGTTGGTGCCTGTGAGAGTCAGAGACACACACACCTCTGCCCTGAAAGCCCTGATACCCTGTGAGCTGGATGGCACAAGGAAGGGTGTGTGTCCTGATGGTGTTGTCCTGGTGGGACAGAAGGAGAAAGTGTTATCCACTCTGAGCTTCAGGCAGAGGTGCCATGGCAAAGCAACCGTGAGCCAAGCCCCTGTACGAACAGGGTGAGCTCCAAACAGCGTGGGCTGAAATGTCTGTAGGGATGGTGGTAATCTACACATAAATAAATTTGCTCATTGAAGGAGCCAAATTGAAAACAAAAACATAACAGTTTGATTTTTCCCCCTGGGGGAAGGAGTTGTGTTTTTCCTCACTTGAAAGGATACTGACATTTTACTTTCATCTGCCCTTGTGTCTGAACAAAGGTAGCTGATTACTCGATATCTCAACTCTGATTTGGGGTGTATTTTTTATTCCTCTTAGGGATTCAGAGGGTGGTAAAAAGTCTCTTTCATTAATTAGTATGTCTCCTTCTTCTTTTGACCAGGAATGCAAGGGTATCCTTTTCTGTGAATGTCGTTTTCTCTCTGGGCTCTTGTACTTTAATTTCCTAGATGTGAAAAAAGGAACAGAAGATAAATTAGGTATTGAAATGAGAGGATATGAAGATGACTCTCTTCACCTACAGAACTTTTTCTTTCAAAGAGGAAAAAACTTTTGTATCTAAGCAAAACAGAATAAACGACTTTATAAATGAATTTTAATGAATAAAATGTTTTAATCACTCAAAAACTTTTTTTGGGAGAACAAATTTAGTTGAAAAACAATTCCAAGTCTTGGTGCACTTACTGTTCCTGTGTATTTTCGGTTCTCCCACATACTATCCCAGCAATCTGGCTTTACTTTTCAAGTTATTAATCTAGGGTTTGTGGTTTTGGTGGATAACTGACTATTTTATTATGCCTAACACAGCAGTGCCTTGATGTTTAATATCTTGCTGATACACAAATATTAAGTTACAAAGACAATGATTGGTATCTAGATGAAGGGGTCTTAGGTGAGATGAGCTTGACTACCTCTGCTTTCAAATATACAAGGATTAGAGTGAAAAAAAGAAAATTCTCTTCTTGATGAAGGAGGGAACTCATACATTGCTAACATTTATTCTTGGACAGTTGGGTTTTTTTTTCTCTTAAAGGTTTATTTGTATTCTATTATGCCTGATGGCACAGAGGGTTTTGTCTCATCCAAGTTTTGTTAGTGTATTTCTTTCCTACCTCCTGCTCAGTGATGATTGAGCTGTTCTGAGGTTAAAAGGATTCAGTGCTAAAATGCAACTGGTGGTGTGGGAGTGGGACACACACATCCCTTGGCACTGCTGACCTGTCACCTGCTCTTTCACTGGCCTCCTACGCTACCAGGCAGATGTAGTCACCTTGGCCAAAGGGCTGGTGTTTGCGCTGCTGAAGGATCATGTTATTTTGTAATAATTCTTCAATTCCACTCAATCATGATGAGTGCTTTCTGATGATGGTAGCATTGCCTGTTGTGGCAGAGATCATCTTTGTGAAGGAGTCAGGCCATTCTCAGAGCTACCCCAAAGAATGTGGAACTCAGCCCAGGATGATTGCAAACCTCACTGCTTTTCAGCATTTACAGATGATAAGTCTTTGCCCTCCCATCCTCTGGGATCTACAGAGGTTTTTTCTTCCCAAAGATTGAGCTTGGACTTGACCAGTGTTCATCAGTTCTTCATTTTTCTCCTTTGGAAGGTGCTCACATAGGCATGAAGACCTGAGCAGATGATGGGGAAAAGCACGACCACCACTTTCCTCAGCTGCACGTCCCATGGAGGACTCTGGACACCTGGATGCCAGGAGATGGCCTACCCATCCCAAGTCCAGTGTTTGTTCCACTCATCCAAGGGCTTCTTGTGACATCCTCCCTAGTAGCCAGAGCAGGGAGTTTTCACAGCCATGCTGCTCAGTAAACACACATTTCATGGAAAAAAACTGAGAGACTTTTCTTTTGTTGGAAAATTTTCATGAATTATTTTTATTTAGGAAAACATGATATCATTCTGATGGTAAGAAAACAAACTGACAGGCCAGCTTTCTGTAACTCCTAAAATATCACCTCTTATTTTTCATTTAGTAATATAAAAGAAGGAAGTGAAGAAATGGAATAGCCAAGACCAAACCCTATGTCTACTTCTTAGCTTTTTGCTTCTTTTTCTGCCTTTGGCCAGTGCTTGTAAAACAGGAAAGATGAAGACGAGAGTGTGCAAAGGAGCATGTTTTCCCCTTGCAATATCAAAACTCAGAAACTGAAAAAAAGTAGCTGGGTTTTTTTTTCTGATTTGAAAAATTTTCTGGGGGGAAAATATCTTTTAAACCAGCCTTCTGTTTTTCAGTGAAGACATGCAAACTAGTTCGGCTACCCACATTTCATGGCTTCAGCCTTCTCAGACCACAAATTATAGATGTCATAACAAATGTCAAAAATACAGCAGAACATAATAAATTATATATGCAGAGACACAAGTGCAGTCAGTCATATACACACAGGCATCCATGTGTGTATATATAGTCACCTGTGTGTGTATGAATGTGTCTTTACAAATATATCTCTGCATGTGCACACCTATGTGTGTGTGTGCGCACAGACGTAAAGTAGATGTGTCTGTGCTTGCCAAGGAAGTCACACAGAGGTTCTGCTTCAGGAAGGTCTCCTTTGTCTGTTGGGGAGATACATTTGCCATGCAATGTTTACCTGTGGTTGTCTCTGTTTTCACTGGCCCTGTAAAAATGTTTTGACCAGAATAAAATCTTCCCAGCAGCACCGTGAACCTGCGTTTCCACCAGCTGTTTGGCATATTTGTTACCTGTATGAGGAAATCTTGAAGCCTGTTTCATAAGAGTGTGGCAATACTAGGAATCACTCTTGGGTTGTGATACAAAAACTCAGTCCTTAGAAGTGACCCTTTCAGGTAAGAGTGGAAACCTTTCACACTTGCCAGTACATTTCATCAGGCCACGAGGAGACCAGGCAAAGGTGGGAGGATATCTAAGCAGCATTCTTCTCACTGAGAAATGCTACAAAAGCTGGTGTAATGTTTTGTGCAATGCTGTACAGCAGCCAAGCAGAGACAGTAGGGAGGAAATCTATACTTAGTGGCAAAATAAATTTAAATGAGTTGAGTTGTCCAGGTTTATGTTTTGGCTGTTTTAGCAGTTAACCACTGCCCACACAAAGTGTTGAAAAAAAAAAGGTCCAAGTTAGTCTTGTGTACAAGGTGATCTCTCACACTGCCCCCACTACCAGAGCAGCAGTTCAGCACTAATTCAGACACTTTTCTCACTTGGCTCAAGGCAGAGGGAGGGCTCAGGTGCTGGCCCCTGCCCTTCTCACCAGCTCCCCTCTGTGTTTCGCAGGTCTCAGCTCCTCACCTCCCAGATGTGCTCTGGATGCTGTCACATGCTAGTAAAAGCTCTGCATTTTATGAAAAGTCTCTATGGGTTTTGTTGCAGGCAGGTAACACCTTGTCAAATGGACAGGGGGGTTTCTTCACCCTGCACCCCCCATGCATGAGATGTGTCCTGAAGAACAAGTTTCCCTGCCCCTCACGCCTGATTGCTCTGCTGACTGCAAATGTCACATCCCCCTCATCATCCTCATGTTCCTAATTCTTCCACGGGACAGCCAAGCAAAACGTGATGTGGAAATCTTTGGCTGAACACCGAGTGACCCTGTGTGTCCTCCCAGCATGGCTCTGGACTCATGGGTTGCTTGGCAGGGCTCTTTCTCTCTGGTAGTGATGTGTTTACACTGTCCCAGTTCCACTGCAACTTCAATGGTGTTTGGTCCTAGGATGTCTGCTCTGCCTTGCAACATCTTCAAGCCCATCCTGCTTCCTTGCAGACACTGTTTAAATGCAGGCTAATTGTAATCCCAAACACACTGCTCTTAAAACAGCAGCTGCATCTCCTTTTATCATTGCAGGGATGTCTCACTCCTAAGGTAATGCCTTCCTATGTGGGATCAAGGATCAAGGATCAAGAGAAGATTTTATGAGGCACTGACAGAGTCTGCCCTCAAATAGTACAATTTCAGTCTTCAGTCTTCCATACTATTCCCAGCTTTGAAACAGTTCCTTCAGTTTTCAGCTTGGGGCAGTGGTAGCTGACCTCCTTTCCACACTGCCACTACTCTGACTAACACAAGCTCTTCAGATAACAACATTGGGAGTGCTGGTCTCTCCCATAGCAACCTTTATGTCTGGATACTGCCTTAACACCCAGCAAAAGGGGAGATGGACTTTGCAGCATGATCTGAATGTGCCTGACCTCTGATGGCACAAAAGGAAGCGGAGGGATGACTGATCTATCTACTAACATGCTCAATTTCAGAGGCTACAAGTTCCTTTACAGGTACATCTGTTTTGATAGGGGGTGGACTAGATGACCTTTAAGAGTCCCCCCCAACTCAAACTGTTCTATGATTCTATGAATGTACCCTTAGAATGAACGGCCTCCATGCACAGACTGGTTTGCAACGTTGTTATGGTGTGAAAAGTTCCTGTGTCAAAAAAGGTTCCCTTGATTAATTGTATTTCTGCATGATGTTTATTTTGTATTTTTTTTTGTACAACCATCTATTGTCAGACATGGTCAGAACATTTGCACACCTCTTGCACTAAGAGGTGTGCAAGCCTAGCACTTTTTATTGCTGTTAAGTATCAAAGAGGAATGTGAAATTCTATCTGTTTTTAAGATACTCGTTGAAATCTATTTTTGTTGCTGCGAAAAATACGCCTTTATTGTGTGGTAGGAAAGAACTTCTTCTGGCTGAGCAGCTGCTCCAAGTGATCCGTAAATGTACTCTCAGCCTCAGGTACAGAGCAGTGTCCCATGGCCCCTGGTTTGACCATGCAGAAAGCAGTGAACAAGCTGTTGGCAAGCCTGATGTACAGTGATGACATTTTTCCTTCCAGCGAGTTGTTTTAGCTACTGAAAAGGAGTTCCTGTTTCCAGGCAAATGCTACAGTCACCAGTCTACCCTCCCATGTGTAAGATAGGTGCAAACCTACTGGAATAAATCTGAATGGCCTGGGAACAGCAGGGCAGGACTGAGAGAACTGTGTGGGTCAAGAAAACAGGAGTTCATAGCTCCAAGAAAAAAATGAAAATAATATTCATCCTTATCTGACATGCAAAGTAACCCTCCCTTAGAAACGCAGGTCAGCTGAGCTTTGAGGAGAGCCTCCATAAGGATCTTGAAGTGGCTGAGAAAGGCTTTCCTTGACAAGAGAGAACATGGAGCAGCTGTGTGCTGCACCAGACCAGGCTCTCTAGAGAATGGGGAATCTGACTATTTCCACCTTTCTGGCTTATACTTTCTAGCAGGTGTCTACCCTGGATTCTGTCTACCCTCCACGTTTCACAGAGCAGGTACATCTGCAGACACCTGTGGCAGCTTTGGAGGGACTCCCGCAAGGATTTGCAGTTTCCCGTGTTTCTCAACTATGCTTCAGGATTACCCAGAAATCCAGCCCAGGTAATACATGGGTCCCATGAGAACACTTTCCATTCCCTGCTCTTAATAAATCAGAGAGTATAGTCGGATAGAGGAAGTGCTGGAACTTACCCGGAATCATGCATGACACAGTCATCTTCTTAGGTCAGTAGGATGAATTTTCATTTGATCTAAAGGTGCTTTATTAATATTACTGGCTGGTAGAACACTAGTTTTATTAGTGGAATAATGAGGCTGTAGAGTCTCACAAAAGCAGAAAAAACACTTAGAGCTCTCTTCACTGAGGGCCAGTTTGGAATGTAACATAAATGCTGGGCCACACTTGGAAATCACTCAGTTTATCACACATGCTGAATGTGCCAAATTTGTAAAGTCAGCTGGAATGGGTGGTGCTTTTAATTAGCTTAATGCTACACTTCTCTCCAAAACAAAAGGTAGTTTTACTCAATTGAAAGTGTTCCTAAGTACCATAGGCTAAGTAAAGATACCTTTGTAAATATTCCTTTGTTGAAAAACCTCTAAGCAACTTCAACCCCATTTAAACTGCTTATATAGGTTAGGTGGGAAACACTGCTTGTGATGCCAAACCCTAGATTTTAAGATTTCTCATTAGGTCTGTAAGAATTATGTTTTTAGAGATTTAAAACAGTTTGCTATTTCCAGTTTTGCATTCTGAAGGGGATGAGCCTGCATGGCAATGTCATTTGTGTTGTTATGTGGCTGGACCATGAACCTTACAACACCTAGTTTGCTCCACATTTCAGTGACAGCTCTGATGAAACAGAAAAGTCAGAGGGCAATACACACATTGTATGCAAACAGGAAAATAACTTCTCCTGGGATCTGTTAATAAATGGTAAATGGCTTCACACCTTTGCTACAGCCTGTGTTCAGTGACAACAGGGTGCTGTAACAAGAGCTGCAGTCAGAGAAAGGTTCTTGGTTGAATTAAGTCTTTGTGAGCAAGGACACACTGAAGGCTCTACCTGCCTGCTCAAAGACAGAAACCTATCAAAAAGGAAATATGGGAAATAAAGAGCATGAATAAGCAACCTATGCCATCTAATACTAAGGAGTGGCATGACTGGCCTGGTGTAGAACAAAAGCTATTTAAGTTTATACCTGTTTATAAATTAAGTTACTTACAAACTACAGAGAGAGGGAAAAGTAAATCCTGGCTTGAGAAAAGCTCAGTGCTTCAATGTCAGGGGTTCTTTGGATGTTGGGAAGATTATTACTGTTTACACTGTTCCCTCTGCTTCTGGATCATGCTATTTAGTGACCTCTGAGGTGGCACACAGTCCCTGTGAGGGATCTCCTGCATCCCTGAATAAAAGAGGGCAGGGAGTACACCAAGGATCAGGCCTGGCCACCCACACTGCAGAGAACAATCTGGTTAGAGCTCTCCCTAGGACTGCTCCCAGCCAGACCCAGAAGTGAATCAGTGTTGGGTAATGTTCCCCCCACCTCCCATACTATCCATCCCAAATAACACCATGCCTTCAGCACCTGCAGCACCTTCCTCACTTCTGGGCATGCAACACCTTCCATCCACCAGGTCTGGGCTATAGAAACACCACACTGCTGGGAGTCAGGACAACATTTGTGTCATCCAGAATCAATAGTTTTATCTTAGGGCCAGTGGGGCACCAGAAAGAGCTCAGGAGCAGCTCATGGCCAAGCACTCGGTGGGGTGGTGGTCACAGGCAGGCTGTTTAGTTAGCAGCTTCTGCATGAGCCAGACTCTGCCCCTGGGCCTGGCAGGAGGCAGAGATGTCCCTCATGAATTTACTGGTATAAGCACAAACTTTGTGTTCGATCGTAGCTTTCATCTGTCATCCTTGTGTCTCACTTGAGCGTTCTGGCATGGCTTCTCTCCTGTGAGATCAAGATGATATCTGTCATCTGCTGCATAGGCAAGGGCAAACCTGGTTCCATGCATCACAGAGTTGAATGAGAAAGGAAAGGACTAAAGTTGCTCAAGCACAGATAAATCTGGTGGTTTTGAATTTTACAAGTGAAACACTGTTCTTGTGGTGTTATTGTTACAAATGCTTTCCCAAGCAAATGCTGAGTATGAGACCAGGTCATACACTGCTTGACCAGGCAACACTTTGTCTTTGACAAGAAGTACTGTTGCTTGAGTCATTCTGAAACAGACAAAGGAAGCAAGAAAGAAATCATGAGGGAGGATGCAAATAAGGGGTATGGGTCACTGCTGGGTTCCCACAGACTCTGAGCTCTTGGGCAGGTGGCTTTGGATACCCTTTTCTAGAAATGTACCTTTCATGCCTGCTGCAGCTTACCTGGGGATTTGGAGCCCAAATAACACTGAAGTTCCCCCTCTTTTCCACAGAAACCATAGTGTGGGAAGGCAGAAGAGACTTGCTGTACACTCCACTGTTGCCCCAATATAGTGCTAAGATGTAGTTGGAGTATATGCTTGAGTCTGGGTACTGTGGAGAGACACACTTGGTGTGATAGGGGGAAGCAGGAAGAGCAGCTGACTTGTTTTTGCTCAGTCTCTAGCTGTGGTACAGCAAAACCCAACCTTCCTTACATGAGTTTAGTGTCAGTTACAGTCACAAACTTGGGAAAATTGGATTTAGTGTAGAAACAACACTAATAGCAATCTATGTTTTCTGCTTCCTTCCTTTACTGCTTTGTTGAAAGGTCAAAGACAAATGTTAAAGCACTGAAGAGTGTGCAGTGTTTCCTTTTCTCGATTTCACACCTTCAGTGCGTTTAGACAGCTCTGTGCTCACCTGAATGACTTGCCAGAAGATGCTGCAGTTTCTGTAAGTAATGGAAGAGCTGCTTAGAACTGATTTGTGCAGAAGATTTTTGGTTTAAATTGAACTAATGGAAGTAACATAATTTAGTTTTATGAGCTTTGACAAAAATAAAAGCAACATTTACAGTGTTTATTTGTTAAAGAAGTTCTGAGTTTGGACCAAGGATGCTTAGGTTTTGGCAGTTTTGGGGTTGCAGTTTTTCTGGTCTTGAAACCTTCAGTTTTTCATTGGGAGAGTAGATGTCTTCTGTGCAAATTTTTGTTAGGTTGAACAATCCCCTTTCCTGGGGCAAATATTTCTTGGATGGTCTTCCTCAGAGGGTATCTACTGGCAGGTGGTCTGACATGAGGCAGGAGGGTGGAAAACTCTGAAGGAAATGCTTGTGTCTCAGATGCCAGCGGGTGAAAAAAATCCCTAAAACATCACAGAATTATAGATTAGTTTGTGTTGGAGGGAACCTCTAAAGATCATTTAGCCCAACCTTCCCTGCAATGTGCAGGAACAGCTTCAGTTAAATCAGGTAGCTCAGAACCCCATCCATCCTGACCTTGAATGATTCCAGGGATGAGATATCCACAGCCTCTCTGGGAAACATGTCCCAGTGTTTCACAATCCTCATCATAAAAAAAAATCTTTTTATCTAGTCTGAATCTATCCTCTTTTATTTTAAAACCATTACTCACTGCTTCGCAGCAAAATGTCCTGATAAAAAGTTTGTTCCCATCTTTCTTATAAGCCCCCTTTAAGTATTGAAAAAGTGTCCAATGCTTCCATCTCTTCCCCTGACACACAGTCCATTATTCTGTTCCCTGCTCTTCAGCTGTTCCACCGTAGCATGTAGGTAAATACAATCTTCCAGTACTTCACCACCCACACAGTAAAGAATTTCTTTCTAATATCTCACCTAAACTTACTCTCTGTCTGTCTAAAACCATTCCCCCTTGTCTTGTCACTATAAGCTGTTGTAAAAAGTTTCTGTCCATCTTTCTTGCAGGCTCTCTTCAGGGAGGACGCAATCGGGTCACTGCAAAGCCTTCTTCTCCAGGCTAAAGGATCTCAATTCTCTTACCCTTTCCTCATAGAAGAGGTGTTCCTCTAATAAACCCAGTGATCCTCCTAGGACTCATTCCAACAGGTCCATGGCTCTGTATGTGCTGGGACTCCAGAGCTGGACACAGCCCTGCATGTGGGGTCTCACCAGAGCAGAGCAGAGGGGCAGAATCCCCTGCCTCCCCTGCTGCCCACGCTGCTTTGGATGCAGCCCAGGACACGTTTGGCTCTCTGGGCTGTGAGTGCCCATGGCTGGCCTCTCACCCACCAGCGCCCCAAGTTCTTCTCCATGGGGCTGCTCTGATCTGTTCATCCCTCAGCTTGTGTTGATACCAGGAGGTGCAGCACTTTGCACTTGTCCTTGTCAAACCACATGATATTCTTTTCTATGGGCCCACTTCTCGAGGTCCAGAAGGCAGATTCCTCCTGGTTTCTAGATTACTGTTACATTTATGCAGGCCTCTTCAAAGGTTTTCTGCTAAGCTTTCCTGTACTCACTTTTCCCATGATCCTTTCAGATATTCAACATAACCCACTGCAATGAGGATGGATCTGTCTTGCATCTCTTTTTATGCCCTCTCCCCTGTCTCCATTTCATGCCTGTGATTCCTCTTTGGGCCTCCGTTGTTCCACATGTGTCCAGGGTGTGGAACAAGAGAGATGCAAAGATGGTCTGGAAGGTCCTGACTGCTGGTAGAGATCAACCCAGACTGGGCACGATTTAGAAAATACTGTGGAAGAAAAAGACAGGGACAGAGCTGAAAAACACACCTACAACCAAAGGGCTGTTCCAGTGGAGAGGCATAGCTGGTCCACTTTTGGGTGAGATCTGCATGGTTTTCACTTTTTCTAATTTTTCAATTTTTACTGTCTATCTGGACTGAGATGCAATCCCGCATTCAGATCCCAGTTCCATTTTTTGTGTTGCCTCAGATTCACCACTTCCTGTGTAATGCTCCTTTTCTGTCAACAAAAGACTGTTACCAGTGGGATTTTGGGTTGGCCTTAGTGGTCAAGGAAACCAGTGCTCTCCTTGGTTTTGTTTAGGTGTCTTCTGTTGTTTCTTTGGTACTTATTTCAGAGAAGATTGTGGCATATCACTCAGACAGCAGGGTCAGTATTCTCTTGTTTAGGGGTTTTAGGGAATAAAGAGGTGGCAGATTTAGAGAAAGAACTGATAATGATTTTTATCTACACTACACTTTTTCTGCTTTCTCTCCCTTTCTTATTTTTCAGTCATTTTCAGCATTTTTGGTTTATCCCTGGTGATGTCTGATCTTGCATTTACCATAAAGCCAAGCAGCCACTTACCACCAGACACATGTGACATCTGTGTGTCTTTTATCACCCAGTGCCAAACAGGCAGCAGTGCAAATCCGCCTGCTGTGAGAGAGGCCTCTCCTCACCTGGATGATCCCAGGTGCCAGGGAGCATTCTCAGCCAGTACACACTGCTTCTCAGGAGGACTGGGGAACATGTGGTGTCACCTTGTACCTTGTGCATCGTGACAGTTGAGCCATCATGCGTTGTGTTCCCAAGTGCAGCTTGTTGCCTTGTTGGAAATGTACTGTCTTCAAGTGGATTTGGGATAGCAGTGGTTACCTCCAGGTTCTGGCTATTGCCTGAGATCCTTGATGTCTTTGGGAGCAATAAACAGACTGAACTTTTCTGCTCTCTGCTGGATGGCAGTCAACTGATACTGGACTTTGATCAAGTTGCATGTGATTATTTCTGCTTGACCTTGAACGCATTTACAGACACAGGTTTCATCTATGCCTGGTATGGCATTAGCATTTCCAAACTGTCTGATTTTGAGATGGGAAAGCTACATGTGTCCTTCAAGTACGAAAGAGTCTGGGCTTGACTCTCTGTCTTACCATGGAGACTGTACTGCAGCAGAAAAATTCATGGAGGAAAGTGTAGGGTAGGAAGGAGGATGAGGGCAGCAAGTCCCTAGTGACTCACATGGAGGTGAAATTGAGCCTATGTGCAAGGCACACTGTGCAAACCTGTGCCATGCCCTTGAGGACCATGTAACTGGTTCCTGCCCTATGTACCTCAGCCTGAAGTTCATGTATTTGCAGCACAGAATCTCCATCATCACTTCAAAGTTCCAAGGAGACTTTAGTACCTATATGCAGGTGAGGATGAGTAGCTTGGCTGCCAGTCCTTATCAGCCACCTTCTGCCACTGAATCCTGTTGCATGACCTGAAGCACAGAAAATGCATCCACTGTGCTGCATGGGTACATGGAACAGGCATCTCAGATACTATGAAATTTGGGAGGTCTCAAGAATGCAACAGACTTTAGATGACCTCCTCTTTCTTCCCACTCAGGTATTTTACCCTGCTTGGTTTCTCCTCCAGCACTCATCCCTGGAAAAGAATGAGTATAATTCAACCAAAATGTATTTTTAGACACCCTTTTCAGAGGATCCTTCGGGTGCAATTAATGAGGAGAGAGAGAAATTATTATGGTAAGTTTTTATTTTTCAGTAGAATTCTAAAAAAAGAGAAGAAAATGGAGGCTGAATATCATAGGTAGAAAAAATCCTGGCCATGAAACTTATCTAATCTTCCAAGGGAAATGGTGAAAACTTTATCACATAGGACATTAAAATAGGCAACACAAAGCACTAGAAAAAATGTTGTTGTGAAATTCCCTTCACTGGCAAGTAGGTGGACTGATATTGCTTTATGTATCTTTTACATTTATCAATCCTTCTCAGAGCTATCCTCTGCATCCTAAAGAAATATCCTTTGGCTGCTTTGTCTCACAAGTAATTAAGTAGAAATAAGTATATCACTAAGTACATTTCAATATGTGTCCTCAGCTGGCTGGAACTCAACCCTGGGATTCAGGATCTGCTTGTAATTAACATTCCATAGTAAGACTCCACACCCTCTATTTGTCTCTTCCTAATTATGTGTTGGAAATAGACATTTCTCCTACCATTAACGATTTCAGCAGAGAAGTTTTAGCTGGGCTTTAAATTGCCCTCTACCTCAATTTAAATATTCCCTGTTATTTTAGGTTTGTAGACATTACACAAATAAACCTTTTCTCAAGGTGTCATAGGGAAACAAGCCAGTGACTCAAAAAAAAAAAAAAACCAAAAAAACACCAACTCCAAACCCAACTGCTGAGCTGCCTTCTGGGTTGACAATATCATGGATTTAGGCTGTGATCTCTTGGCTCTTGAGGGTTTCAATACTGGTAATTAAAGGTGTCACTCCTAATTAGCATGAAAGCCGGAGGATGTGAAGAGTAATTGTGATTTGGGCTGCTCAGAGATCTTCTTTCTGAGAAATTGTCTTTCCTGCCAGTTCATTAGAGCAACATTTTCATGGCAATACATCTGCTGGGTGTGCTTTTCATCTTGACTGAATTAGAAAACGGACGAACAAAATGCTTCAGCTGAGGATGAATGAGGGCTTTAACTTGGGTCTGTCAGCAAGGGGCTGCATCTCCAGGTGTGATAACAACCTTGTGCCCGTTGTGAACCAGTCTTTAACAAATCCACCTGTGATCATGCTGCTTCCCTGTTCTGTCTTTCCATCAGCTTACCCTAAGGCTCATGTTCCCTGAGCCTGCTGTGCCCAAGGTGAGGCACAGCTCTCACATCTCTCTAGGGACAGATAGCAATAGCACTCACACTGAACTTAGAAAGAAGCCAGAGCATGCAAGCCTGGATTTTCAGGGAGATACATCAATCCCTGCGTGGGTCCTAAGAGAGTGCCCAGGGATATGTGAGGAAGCCAAAGTGTCAGTCTCCCCTCTGGTAGGCAGGAAATGGATGAGGTCCCCCTGGTTGCAGCCCCCTGCCTCTGGTCCTGCTGGAGCTCCTCCAGCTGGGTACCACCACCATGCTGCTTGCAGAGCTGTGCTGGGATAATGTGTGTCTGAGGGCAACCAAAACAGTTTGTTCCCAGACTCCACAGAGTTTTGAGTGCTCTTTACTGTAATGGTAATTAAAAGCAAACAAATCTGGATGAGTTCTGTGGGGCTGCCAGATCCCGCAGAGATACCTCAGCTTTCCTTTATGTTTTATATGGTAATGGCAGGCCTGGTGGTGAGCCCTCTGCTGCTACTAGTAAATGGTGACATATGAGATGTCACTCTGGAGACAGTGGGTGAAAATGTGGCTCTGCTGGAAGCAGTGGCAAAACTCCTGTTGACTTCAGTAGATCCAGAGCATTTTGTGCACTTATTTTCCATACATAATTCACTCGGGGGCGACAGGACATCTACCCTCCCAATACTTCTCTTTTTCTCTAATGATTAATAAGTTAATAGTAGGAAAAATACTTTTTTTCTTGAATGGTTCATATTTGGGAAATCCAACTCTGACCTACTAAGCCTGCTCTGACTGTTTTAGCCTTGAGGCAAATTTGCAAACTGGCCTAGGGAAGCTGGTACTTGTTATTGTTGCTTCAAAGACTGTCTATGTGGGAGAGGGAATGAGATGTGTTGGGATTAAAATACCCTAGCTGTAAAAAGCAGTAATAATTACCATCTACATGTGGGCAAGTAGATGGTAATTATTACCAAAAGAAATTTAAACTCCTGTTTGCAGAGAAAAATGCCTAAAATCCAACATTATTCATCTGTCCTGTGTAAATTGTTTTTAAGCAGTTTTCTTCAAACACCACTTTTGTAAGGCAGAGTTTAAATGGATCAAGACAACATTAAGAGGCTTGGCATCAGGTAAGTGATGGTGTAATGGGAATTACAAAAGACAGGTCTGCTCCCAGGAGCCCTGGGGTCTGGGGGGCCAGCAGAGCTGCCTCCCATGAGAGTGCACAGCACACACCCTCCAGTCAGGCTGTGTGGGGTTCATGTGGTCTCAGTCTGACTGCTTGAGAGCATCAGTGTGCTCACAGAGCATCTGATCTTTTTAATAGAGCCTTTTGCTGTACTCTCCTGAAACAATTAATAGATTCATAGACTTGAAAAGAACTATCAAATCATCTAGTGTGATTTTACATAGATACTGTGCACTTCCATGTATCTCCACCTGCATTCCAGTACCTTGTGATACACTAGTTCATACTTTCCCAAAACGCATCTGCCCTTCTTCTGAGAATATTGCTGTTCAGTACATTACATAATTTCATGTTAATTATTTTCACTCAGTCTATTCTCATTTACTTTAATGAAAATCCTCTTCAGACTTGTTCATGAAAATGGGAGGAGAATCAGTCCGCCCTGATGTCTGTGAGGATAACTTTTAATGGAGAGTAGTTGGCTTGTTGCTCTCTGGTCTTCTGCATGGGCTTTCACAGAAAGAGAGGTCTATAATTTTGGGGGGGGGGAGGGGGGGGGTGGGCTGCTCTGCTTTTTCATAAATTCACCATTTCAATCCCAATCATGAAGATTGTCCTTTGTTGTTGAAAATACTCATATCAAGTGTTTGGAGTATGAAGAGAAGTGCTTCTCCATCTGCTATAATTAAAAAGAGAGTTTCCTAACCTACAGTTGGATGTGTGAGAAAATTCCTGTGCCTGAAAAATACTGGCTGATGATGCCACATGCCATTTCTCCAGCCTCCAGTTCTGTGTTAGAAGTTCAAAGAGGTAGTGTGTGCATGTGTAATACCAGTGCCTCATTAAAGCTTCTACTGACAGAACACCATGCCACAATTCTGTCAGCTCCCAGATTAAGATATTTAATAGCATCATTTGAGTTGTCTTACAGCAAGATTCAATCAGTTTTTCATTGCATACATTGTTGGCTATCATTTGATTGGGCAATGCCTCAATGTACATTCAGTTTGGAAAAGCTGTTGCACAATGCTGTATTCCCTGTTGCTTCATGGAAACTTGGACTTCCTCTTAGCTTCACTTTCTGTGAGTTATACGCTGCTGGGGAACTGTCTTTGAATCAGAAACCAGTTAGGATGAGAGCATCTGTTTTATTTGTGGTTTTGGGTTTTTTCTCTATTCCAGGTCCACAAACGCAATCCAGTGACACATGGTTTTCATTTATATGGTTATCAAAGCCTATTTCTTTATTCACGGGGCAGAAGCAAGAACATTTTCCTTCCTTAAGATCCTTGTGTGTAAGTTTGGCAAATAGCTGCCTTTTATTTTACTGTTATACATTCCTTTTTCTTACCATCTGCTAAAAAGATTTAGCTTATATAACAATTGTTTTCACAATTTTTATCACCACAAGTTAAAAATCACCTATAGCCACAGAGGTTTTCTTGCAATCTCTATCTATTTCACACCCAGCTGTATATGAAGTGCCTTCAGTACATGTAACCTTGGCAGCTCATGGATCCAAAAATATCCAGCTGTTTTACCAATCTAATGAGAGCTGTATTTGTAGACATGAAGAAGTACTGCCCACGAATTTTGCTAACTTTTCACAGATTCTGCTGATTCACACTGGGATGACCAATGAGGTTTCACAGAGTGGCTGCCTTCTTTGCCCTCTCCATCCAGCACTGGGGGATGGATAGGTAATGCTCCTGCTCTTCTGAGTACCCATGAGTACCACTGCCTTCTCTGCTGCTGTCCATGAAGAGAAATAGCATCTCTTGGGCTCAATTTATCACATCCTCACACAGATGACCAAAGCCACCTAGACGACTTGCTTGCTAAAATATTACTTATATCCCTAACAGTGATTATAAAGGGATATTAGGTCAATACCTCATATTTAGGTGTCTTTGATGTTGACAAGTTAAGCAGAGACAAATCCTGCCTAAGCATCGCAGCTGAGTAGACTCCAAGTGCCTGTTTATTCTTTATACCACCGCTAGCAAACTCCTGGGTGCCCCTTGTTCTGTGGGACCGTGGAGCCTCTGGAGTTCACAGTCTGACTCACAGCAATTGATGAAGGGCAAGAGTTGAACCATGAGGCAAGGAGCATGGAAAGATGGTAATTTCAAGTTCGTGACTAAAGCAGTCTACACTGTGCTGACTCCAAGCCATGTGATGGAGATTTTGCTGAAAGCAAACTAAACAGCTATTCCTTCTGAGCTTCTCCTGTCCAGGCTCTCATACAGAATCAATTAGGTTGGAAAGGACCTCTGAGAACATCGAGTCCAGGCTTTGACTGAACACCACCCTGTCAACAAGACCATAGCACTTAGTCCAGTCTTTCCTTAAAAACCTTCAGGGACAGCGACTCCACCACATTCCTGTGCAGTTCATTCCAATACCTATTATTCCTTTTTGTGAAGAAATTCTACATAATATCGAACCTAAACCTCCAGTGGTGCAGCTTAAGACTGTCCCCCTTGTCCTATCACTGATTGCCTGGGAGAAAAGACTGAGTCCCACCTGGCTACACCCTCCTTTCTGGTAGGTGTAAAGAGCAACAAGGTCTCCCCTGGACCTCCTCCAGGCTAAACACCTCCAGGTCCCTCAGCCTCTCCTCAAAGGAAATGTGCTCCAGACCCCTCCTCAGCTCTGCTGCCTTTCTCTGGACTCTCTCCAGCACCTCAATGTCCTTCTTGTACTAAGGGACAAAAGACTGAATACAGGACTCAATGTGTGGCCTCACCAGCGTCGGGTACAGTGGCACAATCCCTGCCCTGGTCCTGCTGGCCACACTGTTGCTGATACAGGCCAGGATGCCACTGCCCATCTTGGCCACCTGGGCACACTCTGGCTCATGTTCAGTTGCTGTTGACCAGCACCCCCAGGTCCTTTTCCATCAGGCAGCTCTTCAGCCACTCTGCCCCAGCCTGTAGCAGTGCGTGGGTTGGGTGCGGCCAAAGTGTAGAACCCAGTGCTTGGTCTTGTTGTACCTCATACCATTGGTCTCAACCCCTCAACCCAGCCTGTCCAGGTCCTTTTTCAGAGCCTTCCTGCCCTCCAGCAGACTGACACTCTGACCCAACTTGGTGTAGTCTGCAAACTTGCTTCAAGGTGTGTTTTGCCTCAAGGTGGCTCTATTTTGCAATGGGACTTGCTATGAATGGCATTGGAGATCCTCTTCCAGTGACCACATGGCCAATCGTGGCAGTCCAGTTGATCTGTAAAATAATGCAGTCACTGGTTCAGCTCTGGGTGCATCTTGTAGGTAGCAGTTCTCTCATATAGCCTTGACCTTCTGAGGCTTTCTTTCCTCTCATGAGTGTCACAGTGTGTGTGAACATGGTGAACTGGGTTTTCTCTTGTCCCAGCATCCTTGTCATAGGTCTGTCCCTTTTGCAGTCTGACTGTACTATACAAAGACTTCCCTCTGGTTGTCACTTGCAGTGTCTCTTGTCTGAGTAAGTAATCCCTTACAGTACTGGAAAATTGCCAGTAGGTCCTCAAGGGAATTGATGTTTGTGTCATCATCTGAAGATTGCTTAAATGGATGAAATATCAACACTTGCTGCCAGCTGGTCAGTTTGAAATCAGCGGGGCCTTTAAATCAACAAACATTTACTGTCTCCAGTGTTTGCCCTATGCCATGAACTGAGAAGCAGTTGTTTGTTTTTCCTACTTTCTTCCTCAGCTTGCATTTGTGCCCTAGCTGTGCAGTTATCATGCTACTTGCACTACACCTGTATGAATTTCTTCACTGTCACATCGTGACAACTTTCCTGGGTGCTGGTGGCTGGACTGCCATGAGTGGTTGACAGGTTGGAGAGTACCGTCTGCTGTAGGCAGGAGGCAATTCTGTAAGGCAGAAGTGAAATATTCCTTGGTGTCCACCCCTGTGGTATTAACGCTTTCTTCAATTAGAGATAAATCTGCTGGGAAGTGGTGATACATATACAAGATCCTG
Organism: Hylia prasina; assembly: GCA_013397195.1. Classification (NCBI taxonomy): domain Eukaryota; kingdom Metazoa; phylum Chordata; class Aves; order Passeriformes; family Sylviidae; genus Hylia; species Hylia prasina. The sequence goes on along the minus strand of VYXD01012087.1, from coordinate 1,067,626 downwards.
TGCTGGGTTAAGGGTGATCTTTCTCTACCTGCTTAGGTACTCTGTGGTTCAGTACCATGCTAATGACTGTGTTATATGTGATCTGGACTTATTGATGGTCACTAATTGCTAAAAATAGAGCAAATCTGGAAAAAACAGCCATTACTTTAGCATTCAGTACTCCTAACTTCAAGCCTTTGTCTGATGAAAACAAAAGCATATGCTGCAGCTCTTGCTCTGCACGTTCTGCAAAGTCAGGGCATCCCTGGCATAGATTGCTGGAGGCCAGGTTGTTTTAGTTAAAAATAAATCCAGAGCAATTGTGACAGGCTTGTAAATTAATGTGGTGCATTCTCTGAGCACCAGCTCCCATCAGGGTTACTCTGGAGATCTCTCAGTGTCGTCCATCATCAGAGTCCTATCACTCTAATGATGCATTTCATATTAAAGTGGCTCCAGTTGCTGGGAAGGGATTCTGCATGCTCAAATTGTAAAAAGTATTACTGTTGTTAACCTCAGGTGTTCTCTCTCTTCTTCAATTCTGTACCCTGGAGAATAGGGCAAATAGCTTCCACAGAGAGAAATCCTATTTCATCCTTTGTCTGCATTCAAAACAAAGTGTTTTCCTTCACTGCAGTCTTTAAAACTCCATCAAGATCTTCTGATGATGTTTAAACAATGAACTGTTTTATAAAGTTGACATTCCCATCCATATTAACCTTTATTAAAAGGCTTTCAGGCTGGACTTAAATAATGCAATCTGCCCTTGAGACAGAGGTAACCCTGTGATTGCCTTGGCCAGCAACACCATGGGAAAAGAGCTCTGACTCAGAGTCTCACTACAGTGGCTGGTTCTCCTTCAGTCCAAGGGGAATTCCTATATATGAACTCTTTCCCAGACCTAGGTTACTTCCCTCTTCACACGGGGTCAGCACTGCTCCCTTGCAGATTTTGCTGTGTTTTTCCTCTCTTCCCCTTCTCCTGGGCTCTGTGCTCCTCTACCCTGGTGTATGAGGCTTTGTATCAGTGTAAACTGTTACCACTCCTTTAGACAAAAACATCTCCTCTCTACATGCAGAAGCAGGAAGTCAGACGTCTGAATAGTCTTCCCACAAATTTCAAGAATTACTCACAATCATTGTTGTCTTCTCTGGGTTGCACTGCCTGGGGCATCTGTGGGTTCTGACGAGAGCTGGGGTCACACCCACTGACTTGAGGAATCGCTGAAACCTGTTTAACCCAGGGCACACACTTGCACTAGTCACCTGCACACCACAGATTTTGTCCCTCATCCCCATACCCCATGAGGTCCTGTGCATCCTCCCAGACCACCTTTCCCACCTATTTTCCACTTTGTGCAGTAAAGGGCCTGAGGGCAGGCTTAGATGTGTTTAGAAGTATTGCCCTTGTGTTTTCTGCCTCCATGGCTGGCACTGGGCTGGCCACAGCTTCTCTGCCTTCGTGGTTTAATTGCGTAGTGCTCCCCTGTGTGTTGGGAAAATCCCAGCTGTGCTTCGCCATAGAGGACATGAGGCCACTAGCAAAATGGGCATGTGGGATGTGAGTCTGTGTTTGACCCCTACAGGCTTTCCCCTGCATGGGAAAGCATGGATGCACATATGGGGCAGACAGGCTTTGGCTCCTCACCTCCAATGATCCCGATGTGGGGCTGGTCCTCAGAGGAGGCTTGGAGCAAGACCTTTGGGTTTTGTGCAACCACTCCTGGGCTTGACTGTAAACATCTGCCTGCTGTGATCAGTTTGAATCATGACTGCCCTCTTACCTCTGAATTGGCCAGCAACCTCAATCACCCTCTTCTGAATGTACCTTTGATGCTTCAGAAGAAATATCTGGTTCAGTTATTGCAGATATTCCAGCTGCCCTTGCTGGCCCCCTACTAGTTTTGTGTAGGTCCAGCAATGAGGAAATCCTTGGTGGATGTGGCCTGAGTGTCCACAGTGGTCTGTACCAGAGACCTTGATTATGTGCAGCTGATTGTGGTTCTTCATACCAGAGGCAGAGTCCCTAGCCTAGAAGGATCATCCTTCAGAGAGAAGGTTGACTCCAGACCTGCTGTGCATAAGGTAGCAGACACGTGCTGAGTAGCATCAGCTGAACATCACTGTGTCAATAAAATTGTAGCACTAGGTGCCATATCCAGTCATTTCTTGAACCCTTCCAGGGATGGCGACTCCACACTTCCTTGGGCACCATGTTCTAACCCTTGACCGCCCATTCCATGAAGAAAATCTTCCTGATGTCCAACCTGAACCTCTTCTATTGCAGCTTGAGTCCATTTCTTCTTGTCCTGCTGCTTGTTGCGTGGGAGAAGAGGCTGACCCCCACCTTGCTATAACCTCCTTTCAGTCACTTGTACAGACCAATAGGTCTCCCTTGAACTTCCTTTCCTCCAGCCTAAACAACTCAGATTCTCTCAGCCACTGCCCATATGACTTACTCTCCAAGCAGTTAGTCTTATACATCACGGACTTAAGGCAAGAAATTCCTCAGCTCTGTCCTTCAGGCTGCCTTCCTGGAGCAATCCTGTATTTCAGACTTCTGACAAACACAGTGACGCTGGGAGTGGATGGTGGCTCAGGCTGTCTCTGAACATCCTGCTGTCCCTCTGTTACCTTTTGCATGAGAAGCTGCTATAACATACATTATTTGGAATGCAAGGCATCTTTGTTCCCCATCCAGTGCAACGACCCTGCCCAAGGCCAGCACACAGGCACTGACCCATGTTGCTAGAGTAATATAAGTAATAATTATGTGAAGTTTGTGAACCCACGGGATGAAAACCACATGCAGTATTTGCTACAAAACTGTTTTGATTTGAGAGATTCAGTTAAATACTGACTCAGTGGTTAGGATATGTAGGCTGGGATTACGGTGATAAACAGTTCAGCATTACATCAGTTAGTCAGAAGCAGCAATGGAAAAGGGCCCACACTATTTGTAATGCCTCCCTGATGTCATTTAATTGGAAGGACCTGGGTTGCCAGAATGCATGTTGAGATGGCCCATGCATAATCTCTGGCGGGTGGGGGGCAGATTTCTACTTTTATGCCATTGTTTTAGTCACAAGTAATGTTATAAGTGACTCCTTTATCCTTGTCTATCAGTTATGTTTTGCATAATTAAGGCTAATTATCAGGTATGTATAAATCTGATTCTGGTGGGAATAAGTTGTACTTACCATATTTACTCTCCCCATGACTGACCTTTTCTGTGAAAGGCTTCAGAAAAAAGGTGTGCTTGCCCCTGTGCTGAATGGTTTGTTGTGCAGTCCAACACACTCCCAATTAGGCACTAGAGTGTAAAAAATCTCCTGTTGACTTCAGGTCTTGAAAGAGAAGAAAGATGAAGTTGGCACAACACTCTGAGACACATGGTGTGATTCTTGGGGTTGTGCAGGGCCATTTGATTCCTTGTGTGTCCCTTCCAACTCAAAAGACTCCATGCTTCTATGAAAGGAGACACATGGTTCTGGTTTACAGGCTGCCCACCGCCTCACTGGCTGGTAGAGAAGAAGGATCTTTAGCTGCCAGCCTAGGAAGCAAAGCTACTCTGCCAAAGACATTCTGATTGTTCATACGTCTGCTTTCCATTTCCAGCTGTTAAACAACATGAAAAGACAACTGTCAACAGTGCAAATATTTTCCTTGTTTAGTGCTGCATGTGGTCTGGGGCTGCTGGCATCACTGGGATGTTATCCCTTCAGAGGGGCTGTGGCTGGAAGAAGCTGGCATAGTGGAAAAGAATTCTCCGTGAGATGCTGCATTTTTTAAAAGGCATTCTGACACCTGATGTCTGTGAAAGAAAGTGTAGCTATGAGGGCTACTTCTCCCCAGTGCATGGGTGCCAGAGTCCATGGTCAGTCTGAGTCAGCAGCATTGGCCTCTCCATGAGATGAATCTCTTGGCTATTAGGCCAGACCCACTCGGACTCAGAGGGTAAGTGGTACCACATGGCTTACATGTGGCTGCCTATATGGCTAAACTTTGCTGTCAGAAGCTGGGTGGTCTCACCCATGTTCCCTGTTAGCAAAGATACTTAGTCTGTGCTTAAATTATGCCCAGGCACTGCCTGAGAAAACACTAGCTGGCAATCAAGCAAACGGTAGTAGGGAGGACTGGAGCCTTTAAACTCTTTTGATAATTTCATACTCATGTTTGAGCTATGCCCTATCCTGCCTGGGTCAGCTGTCCAACACAGGTGTAACCTCTGAAACCCAGGATGGCCTTTCTCCTAATTCCAGCTTGCAGGATATAGCAAGAAGCTCGAAGAGGAGGGTGTTGGGTCTGCTCCAAAAGCTAATCATACCTCGTGTGACTAGGCAAATTTTGGGGGGATGCCCTTCTGGGAAGAAGGTGCTCTGTGATGCCTGACCTATTTTTGCCTAGTCACCAAGGGGTGAGGTCTTTGCTGTATCCTGTTAAAGATGAGAAGTCTGTGTGAAGAAGAGAGGGAATGACCACGTGGCTAAGGCTTTAAACTAACTCCTGTGCACATACATATTTTTACAGATTTTGGTCACAGAATATCCCCAAAGTGTCTTGAAATAGAGAGTTTAGAGTGAGACAAGAATTTTTGGGACTCCATTGCTTAGTGTTTGACATTTTTTCTGTACTTAGACATATGTATTTCTTAGTGCTGTCTGAACGTGGCAAATAACCCTGGAAGTGAGAGCTGAACCTAGGAAAGATTGAGAAATTCAGATTGGGCAAGCAAACTCCCAGTCCTCTCACCCACTCAGTTCACACTGTCTTTGAGGTGTCTTTTTCCCCTTCATAGATCCACTCTCACGTGGGTCCTCTCTGTTCTTAAGGATGAGACCCCAGCTGACTTTTGCTCTCCTAATTTAAACTGAGGTTCTGTGATAGGAAAATCTACATTTGCTTAGCCATTGGAGGTGGAAATGTGGAATTTTCCTTCTATCTGATAGCCTGGTGAGCATGGATGCCTTCAGGAGAGTAGAGGCAGTCTTATGGCAACTAGGTGAAATCTTGACTGGTCTCGGTGTTCTAGCTCTGCATAACCTGGGAGGGAGTCTCCTTGCAAGGAGTCTCCCTGCAAGGTCATGCTGCACCTGACCTTGCAGCTCTGCCAGCCCCTGAAAGGTCCCAAGGACTGCTGGGCTGTGCCCTGGGGCTGAGCGTGCTTGTGAAAGTCCTGAGCAGGCAGATGAATGCTCCTCCAGCCTGTTTCATTTACCATAATGAAGATTGTTCTGTAGGAAGAGAAGCAAGCCTCTTGCCTATTCAGAAGTTTCACAAGCGTGGTGCACTCATGTTTCTGGTGGTGGGAAAGCCCCAGAACGTGGGTTGGAGTGAAGGAACAGTGCAGGTGATTTTACAAAAGTCCTTTCTAACTCTTGGGTAAATCTGAGTTGCATGAAAATCTGATCTCACTTGAAGGATGCTATATTCAGCATTCAGATACGTGATGACTACAAGGAGTGACTCAGGTCTCTCTAACCACTACCCCACCTGGTATCTGAAAATGGTCTGAAGCAAGAGGAGACCCTGGGTACAGTTTCCTGAGAAACATGCCAAAACCAGGTGGGAATGCGGGTGGTCTGGGCTGGGTGCAGCCAGAGTGACAGTGGCAGTGCTATGCAGGCCCTTTACCTTCCTCCCCTCTGCCCACCCATGGCAGTGAGTCTGCCTCTGACATACAGCACACACTGACCACATGTGCCAGACTTAGCCAACAGGGCAGCTGGGAAGAGGCAGGAGCTGGAGAAATAAAGGTTCAATTTGAACACTTAGATGCTGCATTGCATGGGATGTGTAACTTCATGACACAGGATACCCAATCTGTTACCCATCTGGAGGAAACTGGTGCACACAGAGCCACATGGAAGCTGTTCCTGTTGATGCCATCAAAATTGCCCATCCCCAGCACAGCCCACAGTGGGCTGGATTTGGGGCCAGAAGTATTCCCAGAGACTAACACGGCAAATGTAAATAACTGAGACTGCTACAAATAAAGAGTGTATTTGATCTAGAGACGTCACTTTCCCTCACCTCCCTCCTTGAACAGTCGGGGAGAAGGGTGACTCTGAGCAGGAGCTGTGCAGAGCTGTAAGGAAATATGAAATTACTGCCAAAGCTGCCTCTCACCCTTCACTGACTACAAGGGAAACTTGTGGAGACTAGCCTTCCCAGGCTAATGTTAGCCTTTGTGATTATTGCTCTAGGCTCCCTCCATAGTCATTGAAGAAAGACAACAACCCACCCATGAGCTGCTGTTACATGACCTTTGGAGACTTCATGTCTTTAGGTTGAGTATAGAGGGGAATGCTCAGTAAAGGCAAAAAGACAGGATCCTCTAAGTCAGTTGTATGAATCCTCCCTAAGATCTATTGTGGTGTCTTTGTATCTGTTTTATTCTGTTGATCATCCTCCAGATTAATTTAAGTGACTAACAGAGCTTTGCATCTCTGTGGACCTTCTGATAGTTTCAGGCCAGTAGAGCATGACAGACACCACCATGAAGGAAGAGTGGTTGTAAAAAGCAGACTGTGCCTGAACGTATTCTTATTTTAGCTTCCAGTGCAGAAGCAAACTTTTGGATCAGATCTTCTGGAAGAAAAATCAGAGACATTCAAGATTCTCTCTTTGTCATCTTGACAAGCACAGCTCAGTTTTTTCATCAGTCAAGTCAGTTTTCAGCCACTGAGGGATGATTTTATGCTCCAAAGTGTGGAACAGATTGTGCTGGCTGTGTGCATAGGGCAAACTTACAATCACCCTAGGGGATAGTCTTGGAAGACCTCTGAAGAATTTCCAGGAGGAAATGAGACACTGTCTCTGTCTTGATTCAGCTCATATTCCAGGTCTGAAGGACATGGTGCTTGGTGTTATATCTGTGTGTTTTTCCACCAGATTTGGGAGGCTGATGTTCTTGCAAGCTGTGGGGACAGCCGTATTCCTGTGTCCTGGAGATCAGCGGGGCCTGATGAAAGATGGGGAAGATTTCCTTGGGGGATTCTTCATGCCTTATGTGTATTAACTCTGATTTCACTACCTAGCCTGCCCCATATATCTTGTGTTTATTTTCTGGTACGGCTCATTCCCAGCCCACGTGCCTGCTTACATACTGCTGCAGAAGGCAGCTCACAGACAACAGCGGAAATAGCTCTGTTGGCATGTCTTTCCTATCTCATTTCCACCCTCACATTTTTCCCTAGTTTTAATCCCTGTGGTCTGGATTCCTTAAGAGTCTCTAGAAAACCTCAGCCTTCGGTACCTCCCAAGACTTCTCACCCAGAAGTCCAAGGGTTAATATGCTTGGAGCATCGCGTTGGGAAGCAGCGCAAGCCTGTTCATGCAGTTGACAGTGCCCTTTTATTATTGCTTCTATCTCTCCTATCAGATGTCTCACTCTTAACAGAGTTGTTATTAAGATAATTAGTTAATGTGGGTTATTTTATTATTGTAGTCTTATTTGGTTTGATAGCACAGTCAGCTGACACATGTCATAAAAGCAACAAAAGCATTAAAAAGTTGCATAATTGGCAAAACTGAACCGTCAGTTTTGTGGAGTTCAGAGATTTGCAGAGAGAAGAAATATACAGACTCCAGAGAGACACGGGTCCTTCTGTGAACCTTGGATTTCTCCTCCTGGCATTTATTAGTCAGGAAAATGATTGGCATTTCCTCTTCTGTGTTTTAATTTTCTCTGCTTGGGCTGTATTTTCTGATCTTTGCTTTAGCCTGCAGAGGAAGGCAGATCGGTCTTGTTTATCTTTGCCAGAGATTCCTTCGTTTTGGGAACCACATAGGAAATAACTTTGAATGAAGGCAGACAAGAGGCTTTAAAAAGCATCTATCAAGCAATCAAGTGGGTCCATGTGTCATATTTCCTGACCATCTATTGCCTTGGTATCTGCCATTGGCACATGTCCCAGTGCTGTCAGAGTAGTACAATCCTATTTTTACTTACATCCAGTAATTCCTCTATTCAAATACTTTATCCAGCTTTGTCATTGCAAAATCCTAGCAATTTTCACCTTCTTAACCTTTTGAATTTTCCTTGTGCACCCTCCTGACACACAAGCTCATGAAAAACGTTTCTTTCTTCAGCCCTGGTCTGAAAAGCTGCTTTTCAGCCCATCCTAGCAAGACTGTTCTGAGACCTAACCAGTGTTGCCTTTGTTTGTGTTGGTCTTCTCTAGGCTCGGGTTGAAGTTGTAACTGGAACATTCCCCAGGGTCCTAAATTCTGCCCAATTTGCAGCCATGTCGACCTGCAAATATTTCCTCCAGTTTGAGATTTTTGGCATCCCAAGTTTCCTGGATGTGCTTACATCATCCCTGTGCGGAGGAGGACTTGGCTGTATGGCTTAGAATGTGCTCTGTGTAATTGAACAAGTTCTCTCAAAAATACCCCAGCAATTTTACCAGTTCTTGTCTGGGGTTATGAGGTATGTGATGTAGCCCTGTGGGCAGGAGAGGAAAAAGCCCTCCCAAGAGGCTGTTCCTGAGCTGACTTGATAACTTTGGGGTTTGAAATACTGGAGAAAGAAAAATCTGAAGTGAGAAACAAGTTGTTAAAACAAAGACATGCACAGACATATAATAAATGATACATCTAGATTTTTTAGAATGTGGCTAGAGGAAATCAATCCTTAATGGAGTAAATATGCTCCAGTGGGTTACCAGCAGACAACATCCAGAGTAACTCCGTTCCAAACATGGGCACTGCGGCAGTCAGAATTTGGCCCCGGAAATTTTGTTTTGCAGTTGCTGCTCTAAAAGAGGGATCTTAGAAACAAGCCCTGCTGCATGCAAAGAATGCTTGAAAGTCCCTTCACACACACTGCCTTTTCAAGGTGCACTGCTAAAGCTCAAAGCACTGAAGAGGAAGGCTCCCGACAGCTTTCCAAGGCTCTGAACTTTGGACATAATGTTTTTAGGTCATTGCTTACAAGCCAAGAGCACCAAGAAGGGCAGACAAAGGCGTATTAGCTGGACCTCTTCTCAGTCTCCTGGGAGGGACAATGGGTGCAGTTCACAAGCAGAGGCACACAGCTGCAGCTTGCTGGTTGGGAGGCTGCACACAGAGGAGAGATCAGAATTCAGAGCAATTAAGCACGTCGCCTGATTGTTACCGACAGATTAAAAAAACCCCTCTGCCAGCTTTACACATTTGAGGCCTCTTGTCTTTGTGAGTCAGGAGGCAGTTCCCATCGTGAGACACATGCTCTGTAGTACAGGATGATTTTTGGCGAAGTCCGGATGATTGTGAGCCAGGCGGGGCGGGGACAGCATTCCAGTTTTATAACACAATTCCATAATAGGAGACAGCATTCTTTTCATATTAATGTTCATACAATAGGAATTTTAAACTCCAGCTTTTGGGTTATATGGGCGGGGGGGGAAAGCCTCTTTTAAATGCCACAACAACTTTATTCTATAATTCAATGAACAAGGCTGCTGGTGGGCCAACCACAGAGAGTGTAGTGGGTATTTTGAAGGATGTTTTCATTCCAAGAACCAGCAAACTGAAAAGCACTGATGTAGTTATGCACTAGCTGATGTCACCCTGACCTCCTCTTTGGATGGGTTACAGACCTTCAGCTTACCTGCTCTGACCCCAGGGGAAATTCATGTCACCACTCTGCACACTCCTTGTGAGCACAGTGAAGTACCTACCACCGCTTCTTTAGAGTTATCAGACCAAAAGATGTGTAGGCATTTCCATGCCTTTTGGTAGCAAGGTTTTTGCAGAGCGCAGTGTGGGGCTGCTCCAGGACCATCCATGCCTGCAAGTGCAGGCACATTTTCTGCCTCACCTGTTCTGGTGGCACAGAGAGGAACCTGAGGCTTTCAAGATGTTACTCATCTCCTGACTTATATCTTGCAGTGTCTTGCTGGGCAGGTAGAAGTTTCAATGACAAATTCCTCCTACTGAGGTTTTGACCAGTCTTTGAGTTTTGCACCAAAAATAACCTTGTAGTTTCAAGAGCCCTTGCTGCTGTTAGCTTAAGGCTGCAGTTTGTGCCCTCACTGTAATTCAGACAAATACCTTGCTGCTGGCATCACTGTTAAAGGGTGAGGAGGATGAAGGGACTCTAGGCTTTTTTTCCTTTGGAGTGTGTAGTAAGAGAAAACACTTAAAGGCCCCTAGAAACACCTTGGACCCTCTATTGGTCTCATGGTGAAAAGGGACACTTCATTAAAACCTAGTCTTGGCCAGCCTGCTGACACCCCTTAAACTAGTGTTTACCAGGATGTCTGGTGATTATATGAAGTGTGTTCCTCACTAGTGGCATGCATAACTGAGATTTCACAGAGAGCCTAGTTGAACCAGGCTGTCCAGAGCAGATACAGGGAATGCCACTACTAGTCACTAGGAGTTTACACTGTCCTAACCTAAGCTATGAGATTCAGCTTTGTTATAGGTGAGCAAAGACGTGCTCTGAAAAGGGCAGAAGGCTCAGTACTATTTAGAGACAAATTGGAACATCCCAAAGAGCAGAAGAGGGCTTGGCCTCCTGAGAGGTTTCTCTGTGCCTTGCCTGAACAGCCATAGGGCTGTGGGTATCGGTGAGGATTTACATGTATTGGACATAAAATGACCCTTGGAAGAATGGAGGAGTGGCATTTGAAAACAGGAGAGGGAAAATCTCATTAAGCACACACAAAATCTGGTGAATACCAAGAGTGATCTAGCATGTGTGTCCCCACACAATGCCAGCCGAAAGGGGATGTTCAGTAGTGACCATTCTATGATGCTGGTTTGATATTTGGATACTGCCAAATGATAGAGAAAATGGAAATTCTCAGGGTGTAAGTGGATGCAGGAGAGTGCAGCAATAGGGCAGATTTTGGCTTTGAGGCTTGGTGCTGTGGGTAGCTGCAGTTTTGAAGTGTGGTAATAGAGACGCTGATCTGCACTCATGTTCTTGACTCAGCCTTAGCTCAGGAGAATTTCTTCTTAAAGAAGAGCTTGCAGAGCAAGGGCTGTGTGAGAATTTTTCTTCCTGACAGCTTGGCTGTGTTCTTCAGACCAAGCCTGGCTGTGGTGGCACTGAGCTTTTCCACAGGCAGTCCATTCTCTGAGCTGGTGGTAGCCCTGGCCCAGGGTGAACTGGGGATGGCCAGCTGGGGAAAGGGGTGGATTCGAGGCCTGGCGTGAGTACAACCCAATCCTTAACAAAAAGGCTTCCTGCCTGAGCTGAAATGTCTTGGTGTGTTTCCCTGCCTTCAAACAAGAGCTGTGTGCACCTGACGTCACTTCCCCCGGCTGCCCGGCAGATCACAGGATGAACCTGCACGGAGTCTGAAGCTGACATTCCACCCTGCCACTGGTTATTGTGCTCTACGACGGGGCAGGAGATTTTACCAGCAAGGCTGTTTTTGTAGCTTGTGCTCCACACACGCTTCTCCCCTCTGCTGCCCAGCAGTTCCGAGGGAAGCGGCGTAGGAACTTGTGCGATGTGCTCGCAGGCACACAGCAGCAATGTGACTCATCAATAGACCAGGCTTTGGGAGCTGGTGCCTGTTACAGCGTGAAGCCAGCCTGCTCCTTCACAGAGCTCCAAAAGGCAGCTGGCTATGTCAAAAGGGCAGAGAATAAAGAGTGTAGTGTAAAATGGAGACACAATTAGGCAAAGATAAAAAGAAAAAAAAAAAAAAAACAACCCTATAACATTTTTCATCTCTTTACTGAAAGTTCCCTCGGGTGGTGTTTGCTGAAATGAATAGTTATGCAGCTTGCTGGTATAAAAATGGCACATAGATTTTGCAATAATGCTAGGTTATTTTTAAACATCTGAATGAACAGTCATGAAACATTTACCTTGGTATGCACCAAGTTCATCACAGGATATGTCTTTATCACTTTGTAGCACTGAGGAAATGGCATTTAAGTGATATCTCTATGAACCTGTTCCCTTTAAACCTTCAAGTGTTTCAGCCTCATCTTATGTCTTTTACTAAACAGTAGTCAGTGAGGAGGGAGAGGCTAATTTATTACAAGTCATTAATCAGGAATCTTGATACAGTTTTTTATGTTTCAGAACATTTTAAAAGGAATCCGGCTTAGCACTGTCTGTATTTTGGAACTGGGAAAATTTAGGCACTTCTTTGAAAAGACCAGTAAATATTTGGTGCCTCCATCTGATTTCATAAAACCACAGAAAAGATGTAAAACTTGGACAATGACACCATTGCTTCTGCTTATCTAGCAGGTGATACTGCAGTGAGTCCCAGTAATTTGGTTATTTTGGGTTGTACAGATGTGCCTGTAGCTGTGGGTTGCTTTTATATCACTGGGAATCTGTGCTGTGCTGTTTCCACTCAACAATGGAACTTGGAAGACATGGAGAAAAGTGTGTGTCAGACACTTGAAAACAAATACTGTCCTCTATTTTGACATTGCTTTAAACAGTATTACTCTGAAATGACCACAAGAGTCAGAAAGATGTAGATTTTGACATTTCTGATTTCACAGTATGCAGAGGTTTTTGCAAATATGATTGCATTATTTGATTTCTCTACATTTCTTTACATTATTTCAAAAAAGAAGGCAAATTCATGAAAGTGAGTGCCTTCTTTCAGTTCCTAGTTTTTACTTAGGAACTGCCCACACCTGTGTCATGGGATGGCAAGGTCAAGTTGCAAACACAACTGATACCGTTGCCCAGGGTTATCACCACCTGGTTATCATTCAAGGTCATAATCTGCTTGTGCTTTATCATATAACAATACCAAGAAAATAGTGTCTGTAAGAATAAATAAGAATAATATTAATACTAATAATTCACCACACTGCAGAAGCCATTGCATATTTTTCCACATTTCCAAGCATTCATTAAAAAAAACCCAAACAAACATGTTGTTCTCTTCAAAGGACGAGTGTCAGGCTGCTCTGTTTCTGGACATCCTAGACAGTTTGCAAGACCACTGCCTTAGTGTGCTGGGTGGTCCTATGCCTTTGATACTGACATTCAGTAGAGAAAACTCTTCAAAATATCCAGAAATATTTTTTTGTAAACTATGCTGAGTCTTGGCCCTACCACATAATAAAAAGAGTAAGTCAGCTGCTAGGAGAAAATCTTACTCATGAGTAGTTAGTTACCTGATATGACAAATGACAAGGTTCGAAACATATTAGTCAACCAGTCATCATCCTGGTTGCTCCTTCTGACAATTTTCAGAGTCTTTCTGTGATTATCTAACATTATATTTTGTCCATAAGCAACATCTGGTTGAGATGGGTAGTCTTAAGGGTTTTTTTCCTCCTTTTGTTCTGCAGAACATAGTTAATTTTCAGTCAGTGTTCATGATGGAAGACATATCCTTTGAATAAGCCTGTTTATCTTTTGTGTACTTCACAGCTTCTACTTCATTTTTATCTTCCTTGAAGGATAACAACTTTTTTTTTTCAATATCTGTTTGTCACTGGAACTGGAGACAATTTACATTGACAAGATCTGTAATATTCCACTGGTAAGCAACTTAAACCTAGATGCTTTCCCTGGAGTGAGTGAAATGGTGTGATTATACTGTATATTTGTGTACCCTTGTGATTTATCTCCTTTTCTAGTCTGCTGTTCCCTCTAGTTCCCTTGAGATAACTTAATGTTACCCACAAAGGAGCATGTCCCAGCCCATCTGCTTGTGGGGTGTGACAATGATATGCATCTGAATGATGAGTTCAGTGAAATGGGGCCCAAGGAGTCACTGTAACCCTCACATTCTTGGTATTTATTCCAGATTAATCTGTGTCAGACATATGTTGATTAGTTGCTTTCACAATGAAGGACAGGAGGAGACATTCCTGAACTTGTGAATTTTCTGAGGATATTGAGAATGGACTGCCAAAAGAAATGAAGATCTCTTTTACAACAATGAAGTCCTCAAAACATGTGAAAGGACAGGAGCAGTATGTTTTCCTTGGGCAGGTATTTTCCTTTAATTATCATGTAATTTGTTTAGACAATTTATTAAGGATGTGTTGGAAGACAAGTTAGAAGTGAAATTATTTTCCTAGTTTAAAACAGCTTGTTTAACATTATTCATGCAGGGCTGGGCCTCCAGATGGTATAAATTGGCATAGATCCCTTTAATTTAGTGGATCTATGCCAATTTCCAGCAGCTGAGAATCTTGTCCAGTAAGTCACTTTTAGTCCCATGGCTTAGGTTCAGTGCTAGAAAGATGGAAAGATTCAGCCCCTGGGGTGATGACAAAAAATTCTTAACTTTACCAAAATTAAACATTCTTTATCAATGATCATCACAGAACTAAGTGAGCACACGCACAATCTACTCAGAACAGAAAAAATGCCCTTTCCCCCCATCTACCTCTCATTCCTGGTGATGTTATAGCTAGAGGTGTGCTTCACCTTAGACTGAGAGATCAACAGGACAAGTTTTATGATAAAAAATTGTTATGATTTTTGCAGACAAATAGCAGGGCTCTGTATGGTGAGCCTGGCAGTACAGGGGTTGTGACTTATGCTCCCAGAGGTACATAAATTGGAAGTTACCAATGGAGTTATGCCACTTAGTCCATATGTGGATCTGACCCATACAATATATTTGCTTTAGGAATTCATCCACCTATCACAGCACCTGTTACTTCATCATCTCATCTATTATTGTACATAACTTTAGACACTGATTGCGTTGTAGAGGTCTATTATCAAGACAATGGCATTTAGACCACAAATGTCAGACTCTTTGGTGATAAAATTGGGACCCAACACAACACTGGCATCTGAAACAAAACTCTGAGAGAGCAGAAGAGACAGAAGTCTCAACTGCTTTAGAATAATCAATAAAATAACACTTAAATTTTTGAAATAATGTTTTTCCTCAATAAAACTTACTGCTTTTGAATGTGCTGTTGAATGTGTTGAACCCCTGGTGGGTGACCCTGGGTGGCAGCTAAATATCCACCCAGCTCCCTCAGTCTTCCCAGGTGGTATGGGGGGGGAAGAAAGTAAGAAGAAGAGAAGCAAGAAAACTCATGGATCTAAATAAACACACTGATTTGGGTATTGAAAAGCAAAGATGACAAGCATTCAAATACTTAAGGAAAGCACCTCCCCACTCCCCTTCCTAGAATTTTGCTATTTGATATTACCACAGCTTACACTCAGTCCCTTTGGCAAAGCAACAGGCAGCACAGGATATTAGGGTCAAGGGTCTAGTGGTTTCTTTCTGACATTCCTTGTTCCTTACTCTTTTCTCTGTTCCTCCTTTTGACTCTTTTCCTGTGCTCTGGTGTGTGTCCTCCATGGGCTACAGCCTGCTCATGGAGTTCCTGCTGTGGCATGACTCCTCCAGGGGCTGCAGTCCCTTTGTTGTGAAGTCAGCTAGAGCTGACTGGGACTGGCACAGGGCAGCCTTTTGCCTTCTCCCATAGAGGTGATCCCTGCAGCACAGCCTTCCTCCTCCCCCCTGCTGCCAAGATCCTGCCAAAGATGTCCAATACAATCTATAAACTTCTTACTTAGCTGAACAGAACTCTTTAGACAGGTTGTTGTGAGGTAGGAATAACACTACACCCTTCATTTATGCACTGCCTTAAAGGTCTGTGGTAGGGTATCTTAAGAGACAGGATATGGGGCCTGTCCATGGTCTAAATTTTTATGTTATGTTAATTTACCCAATGTCACGTTGCCCTACTTTATTTCAGTCTTTCATGGAAGATTATGGGGATTCCAGAGGTTGTGTAGAACCAAGCAGAGGAACACACAGCTGTCTTTAGAAGTGGAGAAGCATGGTTCCCTCCTGGAATCATAGAGGTGGCAGTGTTCAAACCAAACAGCTCCAGGGTAAGGCCTTAGCAACACATAATTTTCATTTGTTAACCATAATGCTGGGGAAAAAAAAAAATAAATCTTAAAACCTTTTTCCATCTTCATCCTCATGACCAAAAATCACCACCATTTCAATAACATTAATCTGCTTGGTTATTAAGCTGTTGAATGAGTAGATTTTATTTCTCTCAGCTTATTTTCTACTCCTCTTCTAGCTTTAATAGCTATCTGCTTAATATGAGAGTTGTTCCATTTCATTACCTTCCTCCTGTTTTTTTTCTTGAGGTGGAACTAATGCAATGCAAATTGTGATGCCTGTCTCTGATTTTTCTATTAAGCAACTTAGGATTCTGTACAGCCTGTGTTGTTGACTGCAGAGCTAGAAATATATTTAAATTTATGATGAAATCCTGGAGTTTGCAGTATATCAAGTCTGGTGGATTTTTTTTCAAACAAGTAATAATATTCAATGATATTCAAGACTTTGATGGAGGCCTTTTCTGATGCTATATACACGTTTCAGTTCTTTTATTTCCACCTGACGCAATTCCTTAACAGCTGCCAATATAAAATTTATGGCATAGAGCTAAGCACAGCACAAGCTCAGCTGGGCACTAAAGCTGCAAGAGTGCAATGTGAACAAGTTCACAGGCACCGCTGAACTGTGGTCTGGGGTTGGTGAAACCAAAAGTAGGAAATGGTTGACTGAGTTGTGTCACACCAGAAGCACAGGGAAGGTAACTACTGGCACATACTGCTGCCTGGAGAGTTCCTTTAGCAGTCAGAGCAATTTTACTCTTCAAGTAAAGAGGAAATAATTTTTGGATTAAGCTCTGCAACGTGTGTAAGCTCTTCTGAGTGCACAGTCTGTGCTGGAGATGCTGCAAATTGCTGCTTTTGAAAACTATGAATGAGCTATAGTGTGCATCTCCACTAAGGCTTTGGATGTATTTGTTCCTCATTCTTGCTTTTATTTCACGGTATAAAATTTAAAGGAATTTTCTAGCCTGTTTTGTTCAATGATCTGATCAGTCATATCGAAGATATGACTCCTTTCACCTCTGTCTTAAAAATAGAGTTTCTTTACCCTAGTTTTTTGAAGAAAGGATGTTCTGCAGTCATATTTTTTGATGGTTAGAGACTTTATTACCAAGTGACATTTTCAGTGTATGCATAACCAGACTCTCTCAATTTATAAATCAGTTATTCTTTCCCTGCAGCAAATGCAAGGATATAAGATGTTTTCCCTTGAGAAGATTCCTGCACTTTTTGCAGAAAGCCATACTACCCCTAGTCCACTTTTGCTTTAATACAGGGCCAAACTCTGCCCAATCTACAATAGTGGTGATCTTTCTGGTAGCAATAGAAGAGACTGATGTAGTTGTATAGTCACATCTGGCCTGCCTTCTCCTAAACAAACACCAGCTGACTTTTCCCGGTTTTGCACTGTCATAATCTTTTCTGTTGGCTTAGGCTTAGCTCATCTTAAAACTTGGCAATTCCTATCCTTTCCCTGTACTCTGCTGAGAACTTGCTTTGCTGATTGATCATTTTTCTTTTGTTTTCCCTGTAGCCTTCTCCTTATATGTTGCAGAGGAATGGCTTCACCAGTTAAGGTGTCTAAACGTCTCCTAAAAGTTGATTTCCTTCCTTGGAATATGGGCATCCTCACCTGGATTAAACCTGAACTCCTCTACTAGAATGTTTCCCTCATCCTTACATAGAGATGCCTGTCAGAAAGTGAGCAGAAGTCACCATTTTAGGAAAGGGAAACTCTAAGGAGGTTTGGAAATAGAGAAGAAACAAAATGTGTAGAATCCAGGAATTGACAATGCAGCAACAAACATTATTCAGGTTACTATTTCCAGGAAGTAAGTTTTTGGCTTTGCAGCAAGGCATGTAAGAAATCCTACAGAAGTGTTAGACCATGAACATATTTGGTAACCGTGTCTGAAAGGAAATCCTCAAGGCAAAACTGACTTGTGAATACCCTGTGATGCTGAATAGAACCTCAAATAATCCTCATGATTCAGGAAATATCAGAGGATACAGATGTTACATGAATGAATTTGTTGAGCGCAAGGAAGGAGGATAAGCCTGATTCTTGAATGGGACAATCCACTTCACCAGAAGAGAAATAATGATGAGAAAAACCCAAAAGAAAATTTATCTATTACTGTGCTGAGTTCAGGGAAAAATATATAATCAATATCTATATACATATATTGATTTTAAATATCTCATTCTTATATGTCAATGACATAGTCAACTTCCAGAGAAACTCAGAGAAGTTCTATAGGAACTGAGATGTTCAAACTCATTGTGATTCTTTTCTCAGAAGAACGCAGTGTGATTCTTTTCTCAGAAGAAAATGTGTAGAGGCTTTTGTTAGGGCAAATGAATGCATGGTCTGGGAAAGATGAATTTGTTTCATTCTGGAGTTGTGTTAGAGATCATTGCATGTTTCCTTGTTTCATTGCATGTTTCATCCTTGTGAGGATGAAAAGGCTGTGCAATATATGAAATTCAAAGCTGTGTGAGCAGATAAAACACAAGAGGAAAAGTATCAGCAGACTATTTTCCTATTTGGATTATGTATTTCTTCAATCTCATTTCAACGCTTAAGAGATGATCCAGATGCAATCTTTGGCTGAGAAATTTCACATACAGACTGATGTGGAGAGGCTTTTTATTTTAAAGTGTCTTGTTTACTTTTTCTCCTAATGTCCACCACTGGCTATTCTCAGAAGATGTTTGCCAAATTCACTCTTTGTCTGGCCAAGTGCAGCTGTTGTGATACTGCATTCTCAACATTCCTTGAGGATGGATGTCTGCAGACTTGGTCTGTGTGAGGAGTTATATATAATGCCTCTTAGAAGGAGCATTTTCAGCATCTGCAGAAAGTCAGCTCAGCTGTGAATTGCGCTGCCTATGAGTCCCAAACAGCAGGATTACATTTTGGAAGTGGAGCTGGCAAGATGGGAATGTGGAAGCCCTTCTATAGAATCCAAACCCAGGACTCAGCTTTTAGGGGACAATGGGAAGAAATATGAGGCAGTCTAAGGAGAGCGGGAGAAATGCACCTGATGTCTTACAAGCTACATACAGTGCCTCATGACCCAGATCTTTTTGGCTCAGGTTACAGGCCAATACTGAGTCCTCTCAGGACTCATTTGTCCTGAAAGGACCTGTAACACAAGAGTTTTAAACCAGTACAATATACTGTGGCAATCGGTGTAGGAAGCTACTTTTGTGCATGAATGATTAGTTTGACAAGCTCTGACTCATGCTGAAACCACTGGGAATACTTAGAGAAGTAACAGATTGCTAGCATGGGCAAAGATTTTGAAATTTGCATCTACTGCCCCCTAACTTTGTGCTTGTCAGGGATCATTTTTATGAGTCTTTGCTGGTTTTACTACTCATGTGTAGTACTCTGTGATTCCCCCCAAAAAAACTCATGCCACTTAATTCTTATGTCAATAATTTGTAATTCAGATATCACATATATATGTGTCTATATATGTATATATATATGATCAAATACAACATGTGTTTAAGACAGCTGTTTAAAATAAATTACTGAGGCATACCGAGCTACATAAAAACCCCCAAAATCTAGCATTTTTGCTAGCTTCCCACATATTTCATTATTTTAGTACTTTCTGAATGGATTTCTGATCCATATTTATTGAAAACGCATGAGCAAAGTAGGTCAAATCCTTGCTGAAACACTGGCAGAGCAAAACATGTAAGGCATTGAATTCTACTAAAATTCACAATGTGTTTTTAGCCATATTTGAAGGAGTAGGGATTTTTTTTTCCCCAGTTTGACCACAGGGATGTGGGTGATGCTGTATACCTGACATGGAAGGCAAGGCACCAGATACCTGACAACAGCACTCTGACTCTCCAGCACAAGTATTTCATTGATGTTTCCTTTTAGTTTGGAATAAAGCTGGTTTTAAAAATCTGGCTCTGGTATGAAAATTATCCTATCTGATACTTGATGTTGAAAGAACATAATCAAGCCTGCCAATTCACACTACAGTGAAAAAATAGAGATTATTTGAGGTTCAAAACAATGGAGATAAAACTATGGTTCGTATGTTGATGTTTCCATGACTTTTGACCTGAACAACCGGTGACACCCTGTAAGTAATGCCAGGACAATATTACAGTCCTAATTAAATGTTGCAATTTACTTTGAGAGAATTTTTGTATTATCATTTAACTTCAAAAAATCCAGATAGAGGAAATTGGTAGAGGCAGTTTATCATTTTAATCATGTAGGGCATATATATTTATACCTTAGTATGACCAGGTGACCAACACAACAAAAACTGCACGTTACAGATACTCTGCTTACTGGAGATGCTACAACAGTATTGCAGTGCTGCTTCCTTGGCAAGTGTCTAGAGTGGAGGTGTGCTGCTGTACAGAGAGATCTCAAACCCAAGTCTTTAAAGCTAGAGAAACCCTTGGTTTCCATTAAAACAATCCCTTGCTTGAGAGGGCATTAAGCCATCTGAGTACCTCTAAGAATTTACACCCTAGTGACTTATCCAAAGTCACAAAAGAAAGCAGAGGCAAAGCAAAGGCCTCTTACATCACTGTTTTGTGCTGTAAGCACCTTCTTGTTCAGTAACAAGACCATCTCCACTCAGTTCAGCCCCAGCATCATGAAGGACTTGACAAGTAAGCTGTTTGATGGGAACAAACAACCCTAAAATTAAAGACCAGAAATAAGCAAAAAAGCAGAGCATAAGGGTAAATGCAAATTCATTTGTAAGACCAGTGAAAAATCATGGGTCATTACAGTTTTCCCATCTGCTCTTTTTTGAACCTGTTAACTTTTAGTCTCATCACATAGAAGGGAGAAGTAATCATTGTCCTTGCTATTCATTATAATTTTTTGCCTCTACCTTTCCTGCAGAAAAGAAAGAATTGTAGAATTTATGTCTCACCGGTATGATCAATCGGTTTCAGACTACAGACTCTCATTCTCATTCTGCCTTTCTCTGCTTGCAAGTTCTCTATCTGGTATTGTCTTCTTATAAATGTGCTTCCACACCAACAAAATCACCTCTCAGTCTACTCTTAGAGAAGCGAAACAGGTAGATCTTGCTAAGACTCTTACGGTAAGACACTTTCTCCAGTCCTTGAATAATTTTTGTAGCTCTCCCATCAATATCATCTGCAAATTTTGCCAGAAGGTTCTGTATTAGACCTTAGGTTATTGTCAGAATGCTGCAGAACATTTTATCTGTCATCCACCTGTGCAGGAACATTTATTCAATAATCAGCATCCATCTCTATTCAAGACTGCTTCAGATTTTCCCCCCACTAATCCTTTGCCCTTTTATCATCACTTTGTCCATATTACCATAGAATAATTTAGCTTGGAAGAGATTTCTGGAGATCATCTAATCTAACCCACACTCAAAACAAGACCAGCTTTAAAGCTAGAGCCAGCTACTGTGCACTGCTAATCTTTAAAGAGTGTATTGTCCTAAGTCAAACACATTATGGTCTACTCTATTTTACCTTCACCAACAAAACAATGCTTCAGTGAGGATATGAACTCTGAAGTTCCTTCCATACCTATTTTTCTGTGTTTCTAATGACCTGAAAGTTGTTTGACAAAACCTATTCTTCATCATCTAGTGGACTGACATTTATTGTATTTCCCATTGACTGAACCTCATAGCAACAAGTAAACAGGAAACTATTTGGTGGGAAAATTTGCACTCATTTAGAAACAAAGGACTTTTTGCTCTGCATCACCCTTTTCTTGTTTCCCTCCCTTTTCCATGAGACTTGTGATTATTCTATTAATTTCTCAGCATTTCCTTCCCCTTGTAACTCTTAAACTTCTTACTGTTTTTATTTCATCAGTGCTGTCTTTGGAGATCTCAGGAGTGAGCTTACATGACTAAAGTTCACAATGCACAGTCTATGCTATGTGTTAGCTCTAGAGCCACAGGTGTTTTAGCTATATCCACAGAACACATACTGGTATATACTGCACTTTCTGTTGTCGAGAAATCACACTTAGTTTTGGGGGGAAGCCTAGTTTTGGGGGGACACCAGAGCAGAATCCTCTTCATGATCAGAGTCTAAGCAGTCTAACAAAGAGAGACGTGCTGATGAAAAGGTTTGCTCCATACACCCGAGTGTATTAATTTTTGTGCTCCATCTCATATACACTGTTTTCAGATCTCAGGCTTTTTCTGAATGCGTGTAAACTGAACTTTAGTTTAGTAGATCAGTTGACTACTACTGTTGTGACCTACAGTGAGGGTGGCCCTAAAAGTGTGGAAATACGTGGGAGCCCTGCAGAACTACACCTGAGCAAAAACTCAACACATGGTCTTTCATCTAGAAACAGACTATATGATCTGACTTAGAACGTCAACAGTGAGCCAAGTACCACAAAGTGGAAGAAAAGGCATCAGAGATGTAAGAAGGACCCAAAATTCCGCAGTGACTCTGCCTGAAATCTTTGGCTTATGCCTGTGCTAGCAAATTCTCTGGGACAGGGCCTGTTGTCTGGCCAGACCAAGTGGCACAGCATGGCTCACCTCTCCTCAACTCCCTTATTTTCATCTGGGAACAGTCTGGTTTTATCACTACTGCCTGGTGGGCACAGGAGCAATTCCTTAGTCCTCGTTCCTGTCTGACTAAAATATTAATTAGCAAGCATTATGTGGTCCCCCTTAGAGGCTAATGAGACAAGAGTTTACTCTGATCCTTATGGTCTTTACCCTCTGCCTTTGGAGCTGGAAATGCTACTTGGTAGCCATCCTTTCCACCCCACAGATTTGTGATCCAGCTGAGGTGTGAACTGCTGTGGCCATTTGGTTCTTCAGAAATCTTCACTTTGGAGAATGTCCTTTGTGGAATGTATATGAAGGACCCATGAGGCTAAATTTATCCAAGTACCCAGGGAACCTATGCATCCTATAAAAGGCTTTTTTTGCCCTTCCTAGTTCTGTTTCTAGTCTGCAATAAAGCAGATTGATTCCTTTTCACATCCCCTTTTCTGAAAGGCCACTTCCTTTGGCAATCCTCCCCATCTTCTTTCATTCCAGATGATCAGTGAGAAAAAAAAAAACCCAGATAATTGCCCAACTTTCAAGTTAGGCAATTGTATCTTTCTCTTCAATAATATTCTTAAATTCCATTAAGAGTACTCAGAGAAAAGGATGGAGGTAGATGAGTTTGGAGCAGAGAGACCAAGAAGATGAAAAGCTGGAGCTGTTTTTAGATGACCATTGCAGTTCCAAATTTGTTTCCAATCATTATTGCAGTTTTGGGGGTTTTTTAAGTCCTAGGTCTGACCTGTGCTATTCACTTGGTTCAGGGAATATAGAAAAGATTGAGTAGATTCTCATCAGATGTTGGTTCTGACATTAAGCAAAATTTTTAACATACCAAAACTTTCCAGCAGTGTTAGCAGAGATTAGTCAGACTCCAGCTTATGTTTTAACTTTGCAACAGGATCCAAAATGTTGTTACAGTCTTTTGAATATCTGTGGTAAGGACAAAAGCTTGTCATCATGGTACACCAGTGGAAGCAGCTGATAGATTCTGTGCCTGGTAACGATCAGAAAAAAGCTGTAATTATATAGCTAAAGGGGAAAAAATGCTTGTTGCTCATAAGCAGAAGGCTCTCTCCTCGTGGTTGTATAGCAGAATTTCTATTAGCACAGCACTGTTCATTTGCTACCTCTGAAAGCAAGAGCAAGCAAGTTAAGACTTGAATTTCTTTCATTTTACATATGCCAGAGGCACAGTATTACTGGAAGCTTTTTAAATGCTAGATGTGCCACAAGGATGTGAGCCATGAGAAAGGGTGTGTTTTGGAAGACTGCAGCTGAGCTGGGTAAGGGCCACTGGCCAGCTTCCTTTTCACACCAAAAGTGCAGCTGGCTTGTCATACAGACCTAAGGCCAGCTACAGATTCAAGCTGCTAATAATATGTTATTTTTCTCCTTCAGGCCCTTTTACAGCTTTAATTAAATTGTACTTGCATTTGCAAAGTTTCACTTCCCAGCATGTGCAGTTTTGTCCATTCAAATGCCTTTATGCCAATAGAAAAATTACAGATCTGCCTTACTGCACTTGTTAAGGCATGGGCTCACAGCTCATCTCAAGCAACTACTTGGAGTTAGCACAACCGCAGAAGTCTTCAACCCAGAGATGGTTTGACCAACAGAAAAAGATGGGAAGCACAAAAGAGTGGGGAAAAGAGACTAAGGTTACAATAACTTCTCTTTCAGTCCAAGTTCACAAAAGAAAGGAATAACAGATCATAAGTGACAGGATAAATGGACCATCTATTACAATACCATTCAGTCTCTGTGCAATCACAGTCTACCCCACAAAACTTCTAAAAACTTTGACCTCTGTCAAAATATCTTTATCTCTTATAGAAATGATGCTGAGTTTCCACACACATGATCATTCAAACCTTGGTCACAGAGTGAAGTGACCAAATAGTTTACCTTTGGATGCGCATAGAGCACAACTGGATTGCCATGAATTTTGGGAACTGGCAACCAGAGTGTATTTGAGGTGAGTGACCTAGAAACAAACTTGGTATCTCATTACTGTAAGCCATCCAGTATGATTTACTTAGTGGGACAATTTATGGCCCATCCTGATTTCAGAAACTGCCAAATTCTAATAGTTTTTGACGCTGACCTGTGAAATGTTTAGCGGATACTTTAAAGGAGGAACATGACTAAAATAGCAAAGAAAGCTTTAATTATATGGGATTATTCTTAACATGTACTAAATTTTCCATAACCTCAGACTTTAGGACTCAGCATTTCTGATTTCAGTAGTTTGCAGTCAGATAATATGATGTCTGTGAGCAGGAGGGATAAATTTAGATCTGAAATGAATGACATACATTGTAATGAGGTGCAGGCAAGGTAAGGGATCATCAGCAATGAGTTATTTAGATGGAGGTGAACTGAAGTTTATCCAGGGAAGATAAGGCAAAACAGTGAGTTTGAGCAGAGATATTCCCGTCACTTAAGGAACTCACAAACAAGTGTTCTATTCCAGATAATGTTGAAAATGGCTTACCAGCCATTTTCAAAAGATCATTGTGTAAGTGGCAAGGATGTGGCAGAGCTAAACATAGAATTAAGGAACCTGGCAGCTCCATGTTGAGGGAAGATATGGCAAAGAAAGATATTTACTTTGCAGGTCTGTAATAATATTTTAATAGAAGAACTATGCAAATATGCTTCCAGATAGGATGAATTATTTTTAAAAAAAGTTAGGTTTTCTCTGCCCTGCCCCCCCCTCAAAAAATGACTATTGAGAATCAAATGGCTGGTGCTCCTATGAGACTGACAAGTCAGTTTTGATCATGACATACCTGTTGTGTTCTTGAGTGCTGAAAAAAGGGAAAGAAAAAGTCCTAAATTTTAATAATTTTTAGAGGTAGATTTCATATTCACTTATTTTTCCTACCTGTGTTTGGTATAATTATCAATTATCTTAAAACCCATAAATTTCTTTTCTTTTCGCTTAGTGTTATGGCCATTATGCATGTATCATATTATGTGACATTACTAATCTGGTCAAGAATCTGCATTGTCCCCTACCAGATGAATTTTCAAATAGTATGGAGACAATCATTAGTAAAAAAATGCCTCTGGCCTATCTGAAATCTGAGATAAAAGGTCATGACAAAAATGCCATTCTTCAGAGAAGTAATAATTTGAAAACTTCTGTAATGACTGCTGCCTCAGCTGAGCTGAAAACTGAGCAGCCAGCCTCCCCCTTCCTCCTGTGCTGGGTGGTGTCATTAGCTGACTTTCAGTACTGACACAGAAAGTGAAGAACCACCTATCTACTATCAGAAGGTTTCCCCTGCAAGAGCTCATGCAAAAAGCCCTCGAGGTGACTATCAGATGATTCACCAGTTATCGCTGTCTGAGTCACGCGTCCCGCTGAGTGGGTGAGGCTGTGAACTCCTTTGCCTTCTGACACGCTCATTTGCCACGACAAAAATTTACTCTGTGGCACCCAGAGTTGTCACAAAACCGTGTGAGGAAGGGATGTGGCAGAAGGTCTGAGGAGCAAAGTTCATCATGGATGAACTGTTTAAAGACAAAGACCTGGAGGTGAATTTGTGCTTTGTTGGAGCCGACTGGCCATTTTCCTGCAAGGATCAGTGTCTTTGGCACACTTGGCTGTGGTGGTGGCAGTGAGGAGCCTCGTACAGGAGTGACTCTGAGAACACCTGATGGAGAGCTTCTTACACCTAAACACAATATAACCAAATTTATTCTCAAAAAAGGACGTTGAGCTGCCTGTTTATCCTGAAGTCTGTGTGTGTGTGTGTGTGTGTGCGCGCGTGTGTGTGAGCTTTTGCAATATAACGTGTGGGCCTCAGGGGGACTTCTGAGACATAAAATTGAATACAAGGAACAACAGGTATTAGCCCAATGGCAGTGACAGGGAAGTTGTTACTACCCAAACTAGCCTGCAATGCTCAGGTTCTTGACCTGTGCCATTAGACACATGTCATAGTGGAAGAAAAGCTTGCTAAACAGCCTGTGGAGTCCAGGAATGGTGCAATGATCAGAGAGGTGAGGTAGACATGGAAATACTATGTTAAAATTCTGGAGGAACAGAAGGTCATACTGTGTTTGTTGTTCTCCTGCTCACAAATGGTCTAACCCAAAGCTACCACCTGCCAATGGTCAAGAGCTCGCTTCTGGAGTAGGAAATGCACTCCCTGTAAATGTCAGGAAGAGCAACGGTGTTCCAGACATCAACTCCTGCAAATATGTGCTGGCAGAGGAACCAGAGCTGGAAACCTTTCCTAACATCAATTTGCACTGTAGTCACTTACTAAAATTGGGGGAGAAAAACCAAACTGCAGTGTATATCATGAACAATGGGCCAACAGGATCCTTCACCTGTGGTAGCTGACTGGGAGGGGAAGTAAGATTTTCGATGAAGATGCAACAAATTTCTTTTTTGTTGGATTTTTGTTCCTGAGCTTGGGTTTTTTGCAGGGGGGGAGGAGGAGGAGGGATGGGGTGAGTATAGTGCTGTTTGTCTGTTTTGCTAAAATAAACATTTATAATTTATATCAAACTTACCAGCCATATTTTGTGGCTCCACTGAGGTCTTCAGAATCACAGTACCTGGCATCTTTTGGCTAACCTAAGACTTCTACCACTGAGCTTTCATCTCCTTCTCTAAAACTGGAGAATACAACAAGATATGCATGTTTGTTTGCGTCTGTTTGTAAATATTTTGATGGTTTCTCTGTGACAATAATTTGAAATATTATTGCTCTTCTCCATATAATTTGCCTGTAATATAGCAGCTAAACATATCCTTTCTCAACAACATAATGGAAAGTTGCAAAAGTTGTCAGTTCATGGAAGAATTCTGGGATGATTATCCTGCCTCATGGAGCATTTTACAAGCAGCCTATGTTTTATTATTTTTATGAGAGGCCAGGCGCATAGGGAGAGGTAATGGCTTGTATTAAGTGATTGATGTTCTAGGGAAAATGACACATTTCCAGGCACACACATCCTTGACTTTCAATGTGACTAATGAGTACTAGATACAATACCAAAAGAAATGAGTTACCAAACAGTGAAGGTTGAAAGCAAGGAGTTTTAAACTTGACTTTTTTTTTTTTGTCTTTATTCTAGAAATTTGCTGTAATTACCTGGTTGGGGTGATACTGCATGCACAGAGCCAAAAGTTGATTAATGTTAATTCAGAGCAAACAGAGACAGGAAAGGCCAATGTGCTCCACAGCTAAAAATACACTTTCACTGAAGGACATGACATCTGTGGATTTACAACCCCAAAATTATTTGTGAAAAATGATTAGCTGCCCTCATATAATTAATTTGCTTCAGCACTGACTGGTTATCCTTAAAGGCACCAATTGATGTTGACTTTCAGACCAGAGAAGCTAATCTAAAACCATCTGTAAGTCCAGGTGAGTCTCCTTTCTTAAGACAGAGGACTAGAACTGTGCAATAAATCAAGGATGTTTTACAATAACCATCACAGAGATGCAAACACCTATTTTTGTGACCAGGAAACCCTCCAAAATGAAGTTTTATTAGAGACGTGGATTTTTCTTTTGACAAATTGTCTCCTCATTTATTTTATGTTTTGCCTATATTCCTTGCTCTGCGAGGTATCATCTTGTACACAGAATACCACTAGACTTCAGACAGAGCTAAAAGCTGGGATGGACTACCACAGACATCCGGCCTGATCTCCATAATCTGGGGTTTGTGATTATGCTAATGTATCCTGTACCACCTTCAGATTTTGTTGTAGAGTTACAGCACATCCCTTAGTCTGGGCTTTTCACATGAAGGATAACCCACCATGCCCTTCATTAAGATTTTTGCCAAACCCTCCTATCTTCTCAAGGTGGTATGTATAATCAAATCAACTCCAGACTCCTTTTGGTTAAATCAAATGCATGGGAGGAAAGCGTAGTCACTTGGGATGAGATGCATCTTCTGCTACCTAAACATGAGAAACATCTAACCTAAGGTAGCTTTCTCCAGTCCTCCTGCAGTCAATGAGGAAAGATGACTCATTCAGAAGACTCATCTGACTTTAGACACCTCTCTTAGAGCGGGATGAATCATTCTCTGGAGACACCTATCTGCCTCCATGGATTCCACTTCTATTTTGGACTAGGTACCTAGCTCTTTGGTGGCTGAAATTAGATGAGATGACTCTCACCATCACAGTTACGCAGAACATTATCTCCTTTCTCTAGTTTCACCTTTTTTTTTTTTTTTCAAATAGGTGTATCAAGACTGAATAGAATTTGTAAATGTCTCTCTAGCACTATAAAACCCTGTTAATGCTGCTTCCCCACTTCTGCATCACTTTCCCTAGATTATAGACCCGAAGATAAAATTAGGTCCTTTAGGTACCACTTTGTGGGAAAAGCTCACATTCTGCTAAACACCGGCCAAGATTGCTGGCTCCATATTTCAGTCATCAATCTCAAAACATGTTGATGTGTTATATATTCTCCATTTATATTGAGGACTAAGCATGCAAAAATAAAAAAGCCTGCACTTTTGAAGGTGAAAAAGAAGTGGTGTGACCTTTAAATAAAAAGAATATGGTTTACCTTCACCTTCTGTATAAAATACTCCATGCATCTTACTAATTTCTCTGTGTTACACCACAGGTTAGAATATGTTTTTGAAATACATCTGATGTAACAATTCCTAGTGCTCTTTGAATAAAGAAATATGTAAGGAAAAGAAGTTTTTTTGTTCCCACTTTCAGGTAGCAAATGGCTGGCCTGGTGGCTCGAAACAGTCTCAGAATTAGACCTCATCCACACTGTTGTTTTTCAACATCTTATCCTTGCTGTTTGGAAAAACTTAAGATATTTCTGCCCCAGTTGTAGTCAAGTGCAAAACAACACGTACAAGATGGCAGAGGTATGAATGGCCAAGTAGATTCAGCAGGAGCAAGAATCAAACATGGTAGACAATACAAAGAAAGTAAATAAAAAAGTAGGTTTGACTAAGAAAATACTAGTAAGCGCTCATTAAACCTGTTAGAACTGAGCAAATTTAATATCTGACTTTTAATGTCCATCTGCCATTTGTGTAACTTGAAATAATTTCTCTTTCCTGGTTGGGTAAGATTTATAGCATGAGAATGAATACTGAATGGTAATTTCGCTAATGTGGAGACTAATTTCCTTGTTTACTGAAAATACTGATATTCAGCTAGTCACAAAACATGTTTGTAACAGTAAAACCTGATTTCTGTTTTAATCTGAAAGCACACCCAAAAATTCTCTGCTGTGAGTGTCTATATGAAACTGGTGAAGTTGCCACACCTTTCATTTTGAAGCCAAATTGTTGTCTAAACCTTAACAACTTAAAGACAAAAAACACTCATGGCTTGTTCACAAATGTTTTATTCCAGATAAATGGCTCTAGTTGTCAAGTCTTAATTAGCAGTGTAATAGAAAATAAAAAAATCTGTGGCATTTTTTACAAGGGTCTGATCTGGGCAGATGGATTAAGGAGGATAGGACTACTCGCCTTCAGAAAGTCAAAATTTTATCTTGATTTCTAACTTGTGTTCCTCTAAGGAAGGAATTTGCATGTTTGCAGCTGCTCTGTTCACCATCAGCCTTGTTGTCCTTTGGTGCACTCAGACATGAGCACAGTCCTTGGACACTCATGGTGTCAGGGAAATTGATGGAGAAAGGAAGCCAGTGGGACTGGAAACAGAAAGACAAACCTCTGCCTATCAAAAATCTTCAGGGGAAGACCTTTGCCTAGGATTGAGGTCCTGCTATCTGACCCTTCTCAGCCGTGAAATTAGCTTTAGCGTACGTACTTTTGCTTCTGATTTTTTTTAACTGCTTGCCCCAGGAAGAACAGAGCCAGTATTTTAGATTGAGAACACTGGGCTCTTTCTTCGACATCTGTTTTTTCTGCTGTCAGATGTCAGCCCTTGCAGCTGAAGTCACCTGGTTAATCATTCCTGCCTGGCCAAATGCTACCCACTGTGCTCGACCTGTTGGGGTGCAGAAGATACAGCAGAGAAATCAATTGGCTGAAGCACCAGTGATGTATATTAGAGATGTGATCAAAGTAAAACCTACTCTTTCTAAAGGTATATTGCTGTTTGATTTTTCAGTGAGTTGTTTCCCCTGGTTTAGCATTCGCAACTGCCGTATCCTGTGGTTTGGTTTTGTGCTGTTGGCTTTGGCTGATTTTTTATGGTACAGTCACTTAATTTTTCCTGCAGCTGCTCCTTAAAGTCAAGCTCCAGGCAAGTGACTGAAATCCTCTCTGCAGCCCGTGTGTTAAAAAACAAAGTCCAAACAGCACATGGGGTTTGTGTTGGCTGCAGTAAGTGTATGTCAGGACCTGGGCATCTGTGTGTCAGGCCCACACTGCACTCAGGGTGCAGAAATGATCTGGCTAGTGATACTTCTTTTCCTTATCTTAGAATATCCTTCAGAGAAGGTAACACTGAAAGGCAGAAAGTGCCTGAAGCAGTTTGCAGCACAGTTAGTCTGTTTTTTTTTGGCTTCATATACAAAGTAAAAATCTGCATGAATTGCCCTCTGTGGAGGGGATGTTAACTCTGATGGCTCCTGCCCCAGCACCCAGGCAAGGAGGATGCAGTCCAGCTCCCTTCCATAGTCCTGCACTGGGCGTTTCCTCCTGCCTTGTGACCCCACGCTCCCAGCACTGCTGGTTGGGGGACACTGTGATCTGCCATCCATGCTGTGGGGCAAGACCACCCACAGCAAGAGCCTGGGAAAGTAGCCAGGACAATTACTCATGGCCTGTATAATAGCTCAGAATGTGGAGGGCCTTGCAACTCCTTTACAGCAAGTGCCACAATACTGCCCAGCACTCTACTGTGCCACACCAGCATCTTCTTTGGCTTCCTCTTCTAGTCTGAGTTGGTAATTTTGTCATTCTCCCTGTGGGTCTCTAAGAGGAATAGATTATTTTAAGACAAAATTTGCCTCATACTAATGAATGCCACATATTTTGCACACTATAAGTGCATATTGTCCTCTACTGACTACGAAGAAAACTGATTTTGTTTTAGATACCTACAGCTGGTCAGGTGAGTTCTACCTGGTTAGGTTACTGATTTCCTCTGCAAATGTTTCTGTGGTGTTTTTACTGCCTAGGCTATGTTTTGGGAGATTGCTAAGACACTGAGGTGAAAATTGCAGTTCTTACGGGAAACTCTCCATGTAAGACAAAAATGCCCATTTATATCCAAAAGTTTACTACTTAGATCATATCTCCAGCTATGGTCTGGTGGTGTTTTAAAAGTTCACTCTTATTTTCCAAGAACCTGATGCTTGCCTGTTACAATCAGCCCTGGCAGCTCAGAAGAGGCACTTTAAAAACACCTCCACACTCCTGGACCAGAGGTACATTTCTGGAGTGTGAAAGGGCCCAAGGGCTACAACACAGAAGCACTTGTAGGGCCTGGAAGGCTTTGCAGTGGAATTATGCAGATAAGAGGTGGTAGCCAACTGACAATATAAACAGCTCTCTAACTCTGATCCTAACTAATGAGTTTACAAACCTATTAACTCATGGATGAACAGGGTATCATGCTGGGAAATGCTGACAGTTGGAGGGAGCTGAGACTCACATCTCATTAGACAGCACAGATTTCAGTGATCTTGGGGGTGCCAACAGAAACAGCTCATGTCCATCTCATTTGCTCCTGCAACATGGATATGGGGTGTTCTGCATGTGGGAAGAGTTTGGTGTGGATGGAGATTTGGGTTTTGTCCCTGTGTAGATGTTAGCAGAGATAGGAGATGGAGCTGAATGCAGTATGGCAGAGGAGCTCTGTTGCTAAAGATATCTGAAGACAAGAGGGCTGAGTAGAAAGTTTATGGGTCACACAGAGAGGGAAAAAGCAAGATTTTCTAGCATCATCTCATCACACATCTCTGATCATTTGTTTCTGAGAACTCAGGGGGGAAAAAAGAGGATAATTTTGTAAAAACTGTAAAGAAAATCAAGAACTGTTTTAGGACAGATCATTGCATCTGTCAAGGAGACAGTTAAAGATGTGGAAGCTTGTACAAGGGAGGAGGAAGAAAATGGGTGTGTAACAGGGCACCTTTGGACGGCATATCCAGACAACAGTCATATACCAGAGATAAGGCTAAAGTTTGAGATGAAGGAATTATTGTGCTGGGTAGTCAGCACAGCAGAATAATTAAAGGCTGGACAGAAGGAATATGAGAGGGGATGAGAGTGCAAGAGCTTTGGGGTATCCACGTAGTTCTTATTGTTGACATTTAGCCGTAAGAGAAAATGCGGTCTAGGTATTAGTTGGACACAAGAATGGCACTGAGATTTTGGAAACTGTGTGAACTGCAAATGTGACACATGGCAAGCTGCTACAGACACAAACAACAAACCCATCTGAAAGCATCTTGCTAGCAGATTCTCTAATTTACAGTACTCTTGAATAGATGTGCATGTAAGCTGCCTTTCTTCCAGTCTGTCGAGTCCACAACATCCACTTAAATGTCTGTGTATAATTACTCTTAGTTTTTTTGAGCTCAAGCCAGGCTAAAGAGCCTTGTTTCTGAGAAAAGTTGCTCACAGTCCTGCTCTCAGGCTGCTTATGACTGATTTGGCACTATAGGAAACAGGACTTCTCATGTGTTGCATCTGAAGCATTTGTGGAGTTTCTTGACTGGGACTGAGAGGTTTTTTATGTGAAGAGGGGCATCATCTGGGCCCGCAGTGTGGGTATGTGTGCAAATGAGGGTTTCTGTGTTCATGGGCACGTGTACACAAGACTCCTTATGTAATTCTTCCCAGAACTCCAGTGCTCATCTGCTCTGCACAGACATGGCTGCACAGAGGCCTTTTATTGTGCTTTATAAATACGCGCCCTTGTTGTCTTATCCCCATTGGTTCAGTTTCCAAGAACAGGATGGATAACAAACTGCCTATTCTCTCTTTATCTCTTTTTTTCCCCTTCTTGGATCTCTTGAGGTTTTTTTTTTTTTCCTCGTCAGTTTTCCAAAGAATCTAAAGCATTTTTGTGGTTCTCTCTGTAATGATACCATGTCTGAAGTGCCTGGCAAACCACAAAATATAATATGCACACACAATTGGAGTATTTGCTATAACATCGTGAAAAAATTTAATGACATTTCACTAAATTAAAGCCATTTTTCCCAAGATGATGTCTTATGTCAACAACTCCTCCAGCTGAAATATCTACAATCTGGCCAAGCCAAGAGCCATCCCAGTGCTACCTGCTATGTTGTAACCTATCCATAATCATCATGCTTCTTGCTGTCTTCCTAACAATTTGATGACCAACCAGTTAACAGCTATTCCAAAATAAATGTAAAAAGAGCATCAGTTTAGGCTTTTGATGTTTTTTTTTTCCATACAATCAATGTTGTTATTTGAGAACTATGGATCCTGTGCTTGAAAAACAGAATGACAGTGGAAGTTTCCATTAAGTAATAAGTCTTTAGCAGTTCTTTATGTCACTTCTTCCTTAGTGAAAATACTCATCAGCCTCAGGGTCCATGAGATTATATCCCTGGTACCTGTTCATGGTTCAGCCCCGCACCAAGCCCTGTTGGAGCAACAGTGGCACTGCCAGGCTCTGATGTCCAAATAACTTCTGATTCTTTGGAACAAGAGCAGTAAAGGATGGACAGTCTGTAAGCTTGGTTCCAGGACGCTGCAATGTACTTGGACCCTGCAAAGGTATGCAACCACGTTCACAGATCCTCAAAGCCTGTGTTACTTCAGTTCTCCCTGGGGCAGCCATCTCACAAACCAAGGCAGAAAGCACGTGTCTGATGAGTCAGAGGAATTTTCTTGCACAGAAGAAACTTGAACCCAGCTCTTTTGTGTCCCAGGGTGGTGCCTTAACAACAGCAGCTTACTTTCCCTTTCTCTTTTTGCTTAACAGGTTTTAACGTGCCTCTGGTTGTCCAAAAAGCCAGTTTCATCTGTGCCTATGTAGTCCTTTCCCCCTGCCTCCCCTGATTTGTCAGTGTTCTGCCTTGTAACCAGCCCTGCCTCTGCAGACAATCTTAGAATAAGGTATGACATACAAATCCCCTTGTTAGAAGCGAGAGGAATGTGGAGAGAAAAAAAAAAAAAAGACAAAAAAAGAGAAAGCTATGATTATCTAAGTGTCTCATTTTAGATTTGATATGATAGTACATGCATGCAATCATCTAAATTACAATTTATTCATGCATTACAGTTGAATTATATTAATCAGGAAGCAGCATATTGTTAAGCAGAACCTCGTAATGCAGTTTCATAGACATTTTTCCTTTGTGCTATTTAAGTGGTCTTGTGTAAGTCTTGCAGAGGAGTTCACTTTGCTCTTGTTGCAGTTCAGATAAGTTTAACAAAGAGAAAAATAACTCTCCTTTGTGTTTCAATGGATGAAAATGAACTCCACATTTCTGGGATAGCTAAAAAAACTGTCAAACTTTCAAGAATCAAAGGAAATGAATGGAAATGGTAGGAGGAATTTAATTTTAAGCTGGTTGAAAATAGGACTCTTTAGGAAGTTGACAGAATTTTGTAGCCTCAGAAAGCATATTTAAAACAAGTACAAAAGTGCTATCAGTCCCCTTACAGTTTATTTCAGTATGAAAATTTTTCTAGTAAATAGATATACCCAAGTACTGAAATTTAGGAAGATAATTTTAATTCTATATAAATTTCAGATAACCTTTAAAATGGGATCTCCTCTGCCTGAACTTCTAAGACGCTTGTAGGAGATCCCTGAGAGGTTCTATGGCTTGTTCTGGTTTGTGATTAGCTTGTCTGTGTGCTTGCTATCCATCCAGTAAGGCATATTCAGTGAAGTTTATGGGATACCCCTGCTGAGATAACAGAGAAAAGGTAACACTTGCTGGGAGGTTTCCAGGTAATTATCTGTCACAAAGGGATGTGAAGAATATTGTCAGCTCCTGCATCTTCTGTTGCGACTTCTGATGTTCCAAACTCAGGCTGGCTCTCCTGGTGGAAAACCCCTTGACTTCTAGAAGAAATGCTCTAGCCAGATACTGACCAAGTTCTCCCATTTCTGGATAAGAGTCCTTACCCAGATATGCCCAGGACTTCTCCACAAGCCAGTATCAACCTTCCCATTTTTTTTTAAAGTACATTTGCATTATCACTTGAAACAGTGTTTGCATTTGGAACTGAGGAGGTAAGAAAGGATGCTGAAAGGAAAATATACACCACCAGAACAAAGCTTTCCACTGAAAAATACAAGCTTTACCATTAGAGAGAACTAAAGACTTCTGCAATTTTAAATTTTTAATTGACATAATTTTACAGAATGGTAAGCACACTGTGGAACAGTGAGAAGTTTTAAGGAAAAAAAATTTAGCTAGTGCCTGAATTGTGTATGGAGCTTGCTGAACTGAAGCCATGGGTAGAGAAACAATGTACAATGCTTGGGAGCGACTTCTTCCATAATGACAACAAAATAAAATAAATCAACCTCCTGAGAAAACAAGGTTTGTCAATTTCTTTGTCCAAAGATTGGCCTGAGGCTGCAGGAAGTGTTTGGACAGCAGCAAATCAGTAATAGCCACAGAGTTGTTATCTTCTACACCATTAGAGAAAAGAGGGTCAGGGACTGATCCTGGCTCCAAAGCCAAT
Organism: Hylia prasina; assembly: GCA_013397195.1. Classification (NCBI taxonomy): domain Eukaryota; kingdom Metazoa; phylum Chordata; class Aves; order Passeriformes; family Sylviidae; genus Hylia; species Hylia prasina. The sequence goes on along the minus strand of VYXD01012087.1, from coordinate 1,031,639 downwards.
AATATGTACTGGCCTACATCTATATCAGCCAGGGCAGATGTGTCTTGGGGAGAGATAGCTGAAACTGCCCAAAGCAAAGCCAGGGAAAGCAGGCAGCTGACCTGTACGGCCAATGACTGACACTTTAAAAATATACTATTACAGATATACCCAGAAAACAACTGTGTGGTTTTGTTTGTTTGTTTGTTTGTGGTTTTTTTTGTTTGGTTTTTTTTTTTTTTTTTTTTTTTTTTTTTTTTTTTTTTTTTGTNTTTTTTTTTTTTTTTTTTTAATTTAGAGTTAGTGATGTATTCAGAGGTGGTATCACCATCAGCCTCAGGTGGATCACCTCAAACCATAGTTGGAAATTTTGAAATGTATCTAGGAAATAACTTTCCTTGCAGTTTAGATTCAGACACTCAATCACTGAGGCATTAATATACCACAAACATGGTAAAGAAATGTCTCTAGCCCAGGTTGCATTCCTCTCAATACAATAGTCTATCTTTCATCTGTGGATGACATTCTTTATGGCATGTGAACTCTGATAGAGTTCTTCATGTGCTTGCATTTCCTTCATGAATGAGGATGAATCCACAAGCTTTTAGAGAAGGCTGATGTTATAACTGAACAACCATAGTCACACTTGGTAGAGATGCTGGCTCCTTCTCTAAAAGCCTGTGCCAAAGGACAGGTTCTTCATATGCCCATTCCTCCATTCAATATGGAACAATGTATTTAAAACATACAGTGTTACAATAGTTAATTAGAGTTTATGGCGTTTTCATGAAAAGTGCGAAATTATGATAAATACATGAATAATGACCTGGGAGTGGATCAACTGTCTTATCATAAATGAATGTCAATGAAGTGTAATTTTCTGCTTTAGGATGATTCCTGCACCTGGTAATACCCTTAATAAACATTAATTAAAAGGTTAATCTGTTGTAGAAATTGCTTTTCTCTGAAGCCACCTGAAATCAATTTGAACCCAATTACAAGCGGTTATCTATTGTTTATGTGGTTAAAGATTAGAGAATACATTTCTGCTTGTCAGGAGGCATCAGAGCAGGTTTTGAATGTCATGATCAGAGGTGATTCTGAATATTTGAATGCACTTTAATGAGCATAAAAAAACCATTAGAAAATGTAATCAGTCATATTTGATGATGACTTGACCTTGGAACTTTGATAACAAGGGGTCTAATCATTTCGGTCTTAAGTGCCAACAGGATTTGCTCTTGAAATCAATTGACCATTGCTTGCTTACTGAGAAGGTAATCTTCCTTGGCAAAAAAGTATAAATTGCAAAAATACAGCAACTTATATAAGTAGGTTCAGAAAAAACTGTCTCTCACAAACTTGTGAAATATGAGATGCAGCTGAAAAGTGATCAAAGACAATACTCTTCAAAGACATTTGGAGACAAGCATCACTTAGTAATTCAGAAAGTTCTGCTCTGCACATCTATTGAAGACTGAGCTGCAAACTATCCTGCAGCAGCAAGGTGTGTGTGTGTTGCCTTATTTTCATGGAGAAATGTTTGAGGTTGATAAATGCATAATTTGCATCCATTTGCATCCCATTTGCATCCCAAGTTGATTGAAACTTGCTCTTCCTGCTGGACAGGAAGACCTGCACTTTCACACATAACACATCTGGGTACAGGAGCCAGTGGAAGTAATAAAGGACCAAGGTCTTACTGCCTTTTCCCACAAAGGATGGGAAGAAACTTGTGCCTCTCACTTAAAAGTTATGTCCATATTTCTCATCATAGATTTTCACAGAATTACGTACCCTCTAGGGCCTTCACTGCCCTTTTCTGGACTTGGTCCAGCACCTAAATGTCCTTCCTGAATTGAGGGGCCCATAACTGGACACAATACTCATGGAGTGGCCTCACCAGTGCCGAGTACGGGGGGGAAAATCACTTCCAGAACAAGTGGGTGCTTGAGCTCAGCTATAGTTTCACCCAGATGAATAACCAGGCTGAAGCCAGAGTATGCACATGTTTAAGCACAGAACTTATGCCAAGTGACTTTGGATGTTGAAGATTTAGGCATCTCTTCCATCATCAGTGGAGGGAGAGGGAGGAGGGGAGAGAGAGAGAGAGAGAGAGAGTTGCAACTTGAGAAAACACTTTTCTTATCCAAAGATAGGCATTAAATACAACTGGAAGCAATTTCCCTCAGGAAGGATTGAATTTTCTCGTCATTAACAACAAAAAGAATCTAAAGGAAAGAGCTTAGGATTTGGCTGGCTATGGGTGAGAATTTTAGCACTTAGATTCATATACATAGCAAATTCCAGCTCTTCTGTATTCACTGAATTCTGTATTTAGGACGATGATTTTTGAGAAACCAACAGAATTAACTTAGGCATATGAAGTTAAGCAATAGATCATCTCAGTTATTTCCACCAGGTTCTCCTATCATAATGAAGGAGTCTCAAAATAAATGACTGCTCACTTGGATGGAAGAATGACATTTCTGTATTTAATCAGCAACAACATACTCAAAAATACACATTAGAACTCTTGCAATGACCTGGTGTAGTTAGTGGTAAAATGCAGGCATGTCATGACAGCTAAAACACACTTTCATCACATCTGTGATAACGTGAAGGGGATTTCAAAAGTAAAATCTCATTTTAAAATCACCTCATCCAGTCTTAAAAGCTCTTCCTCCAAGCCTCTGAACACACAGAAAGGCAATTTTCTTTATAGGCATAATGATACATTTCTTTGCTATATTTTGTGTCATTTGATAACATTTGTAATATCCAATTAGATTCTTAACCAGAGAAGTTATGACTGGTAGTTTCAGAGAAAGTGAAATTTGGCAAAATCACAATCAGCTTGTTGATGGTAAAATTTTCTATTCTGTGATTCAAAATGCTGAATTTCCATTAAATCAGGCCATATAAAACTTCCAGCATAGATAGCAGAAAGCTGGAATTGAATGAAATAATGGAGAAGGACTTGGGTTATTTTATTTATTTATATGTAAAATGGGGACGTCCTTTGAAATGAGCAGTCTGACAGACAACCTCAATGAGTACATCTCTACAACACAAGTAAGTACAGACTGTACTTTGTTCAAGCTGGGCAAGCACCAACAGCACCTGAGAGGACGGGTGGAAAAAAATCCGAACATTTCATTTCTCACAGTGAATTTCCAGTTCAAAGTGTCCGACAGCTACGCAACGATTTTGTGGAAAAGTATTGTAATTCAGTTCACACAATGCTCTGTAGGTGTAAAATGTTGGATGTAAGTCCATTTACAGTTACAAGAGAGAGTTACTCTCTGGCACATGTTTGTTCCTGGGAGCCACAGTGGTGGTATGTCCCTGGCTGTGGTCCAGAACAAGGGCTGGGGGGGCTGGTCGCTCTGGCTGTTCAGGGTTTTGGTGAGAAAAGTGTCTTCTTTTAATTAATCTTCAGCAAATTATGCAAAGAATGAAAATGAAATCTAGGGAGGAGTTACCTGCTCTCTTTGTCAATGTATAACAGATCCATCCATCAAAGTCCATCCCATTTTAGACCTTGGTGCTGTCGTGTCCCAGTTTCAGTTCCACCTACTGCCTTTTACTTTAGTATGAAATAATTTGGTATTATCTTGTGTTGATACCTTGATATCATTGCCCAGCTACCCTCACACTGCACACTATAATACAGGTTTTTATGGTTTTACTATGTCACTGGGCTGTTAAAGGGCAAGTTGACATTTTCCATGTCAGGTGTCAGTCTGTGATATTGCTACTCTCTTCCAAGGACTTCTGAGAGTTTAAGGGAAGATTCTGTAGTACATCTTGCCAAACTTTCTTTCTGAAGTGCTTGCATTCCCACAAGACAGAGAAAAGGCTTGAAATTTGTGAGGAGGGAGCCTCTGAAGCAGAAACATACTTTCTGCTGTGCCCAGAATAATCTGAACCAAATTGTAAACCTTTGAAAAATGATTTGTAGACTGCTGGCAGCAAAGGACTCTGACCACGTCGAGCGTGTATCCATATGGAAGGAGGGCTAGAACACTTCTCTGCAGTCATGGGCACAGGATGTGCTAGGGTCATCAGAGATCTTTGGGTGTTTTCTGCCTTCTTTCAGTGTGCACCATTCTCCTCTCCATTTTCTGACTCTGAGGAATTGAGGGAGAGGGGTGTGTGGAGCAGAGGGCCAAAGGAACCTGAAATGAACAAGGGAGAAAATCAGCACATTGGCTAAGGGCTGAGACAAATCAGCAGGGAGGAGAAGACAAGCCTCAAACAGTGACAGGCTGAAGGTGATGGGGAAGGACAAAAAGAAACAAACCTGAAGAGACTCAGGCAGAATACTGCTGCTTTGTAATAGTGTTGGGAAGAGACCCCCAAAGCCTTGGTACTACCATTCTCCTGCAATCAGTGATGGTCTGCAGAACACACTGGGCAGGCGTGGCCTTTCCAACAGCATGAGCTCTTGAAGGGCACAACAACCTTCCTTGGCTTCCTACCAGCACTCAAGGCAGGGCTCTGGATGGAAAGTAAGAGGTCTCACTCATCCTGGCCAATGCGGACAGAGGGTGCTCTAGGCTGAAATTTGCCTGTTCTGTCCACTTCTGCCCTTCTTGACTGAGAAATACTGACACACAAAATGTCCTGAAAGAGCATTTATTCAGGCCATAAAGTCAAGCATTTCAGAGGTAGAAAATGCTGCAAACACAGTTGCTGAGCAATTATAGGCCTGAACCTTAATTAGTGCACACACCTTAGGAGCCAACCATTAATTACACGATCACATGCCATTTCCCCCCCGTCCCCAAGTTACAAAAGATTAATTGGCTGAGCAGCCCTGAGCATGTTTTATACAGATTCCTTGGACCTCAGCCCAGCTGTTACCCAAGAGAGGTATGCACAGAGCACTCGGCCATGGACTTGTTCTAGCAGACCAACCTGTGCAGAGCTCACAGGGAAGGGTTTATCCCACCACGCACATTTCAGTGCCAGTCACACAGTTTCTTTTAAAACGCAGTGCTGTATAGGAAGTTTTCTTTTTTTAAGTTTTCTGAGGGATCCATGAGGTCATAAGTAGATTTGTTGTCACAACAAACCCCTCTGAAAAGTGTTTGGTTCTCTTGCCATGAGTCCCTGGTGCTTTAGCTGGGAGCTAATTGGCTGATGTCCCTTGCTGCTCCTCCTGCCATCCCAGCAACAGGTAAGGGTTTGGTCAGAAGTGGGGCTGATCCTGTGGTGTTTCACTAAATCTTCAGCCAAGGGTTTCCCAGCAGCAGCTGGGTGAACTCGGCATGACCTTAAGGGATGTCTGCAGAGCCAGGGGTGCTGTCACACCCATGGTGCAGTATGTACTGAAACAGATCATTGTCACAGCACTTAGCACCCACCTAGGTCAATGTACACAGTGTAAGTGCATTTGGAGGTGAATGAAAGACTGGAACTGGCAGATAAGAAGCTAAAATCTGATGTGCAGGGGTCCTTCCCCATGGATACTAATCTAACTTGGGCTCTCTAATGTTTGCATAATTAACCACAGTGACTTAATCCAGGTTTCCAGGAACCTTCAGAAGGTCTTTCCTGCTTTCCCTGTTATCATGTAAGAAACCTCAGTCTTGCTTGCTCATGGGTAAGAAAGGCTTGTTAAAAGACAGCATCCCTGCGTGAATGCAAGCAGCATCACCAGCTTCTGCTCACTCAACGGGGATATGTTCTGTGAAGATGCCAAAGCATCAGCACTCAGTTTGTGGGTTTTCCATTAGTCACGTGCCCAGGTGTAAGGCAGATTAAAATAAATAAACACATATACTCACTTGCACCTCTCCTACAATCTCAGCCAGTCCCTGAGATTCATATGTCAACCCATCCTCACATTACTCTTGCTCCTGTTTCGTGGGAGGTAAACCTTAACCTGCCCTTTCACCCAGGAGCTGCTTTCGCCATGTGTTCTGTTTCCTACTGCTGCTGCCTCATCACTTACAAATCATGTTACTGATGCTTATCTTGGCCACAGGCTGCATCCCTTTTCTTTCCCCCTTTTTAGTCTCACATCCAAAAGTAGGAGAAGAAGGATAGCCAGTGCTGCGCTCCATTCCAGGTCTTAACCTGACCTCCCACGTTCCTTGGCTCTTTCCTCAGTCTACTCCTGAGGCAAAGGGTGAACAAGAGATAAGTCTTCTCCCCTTTTGTTGAGGAAGTAAGAAAAAATATTTTCAACAGCTCAGCCTTGGGATGTCTTCTCTTTGACTCCCTTGGTAACTTCTTCAATGATTGACTGGTTTCACGCAAGCTTGGCAGTGGGACAGCCACAAGGACAATTACGTTCCCACGCAAGTCAGCCCTTCCCCATAGCTGGGGACAAGAGTGGCCACACTTCAAATATCTGAAAGATTTTTTACACCCTTTTGCTCCTTACAGCTGATTTGTTTACCACTGAATAGAATAACAACCAGTGTGCTGCCAAAACAAGGAGAAGGAGAAAGACTATATGGAGCAAAGAAGAACTTTGTAGATGCATTTGAAGGAAACAGAAAACCTTCATATAGAATAATTTTAAGCCCTTCTGAGACATAAATCCCAATGCATTGCATTCATCATTGTTTACCTGGTGGTATTTCTGGATGGAGAGAACCTGCACCTTTATTATCAGTGATGAGACAGATAATCACAAGTTTTTGAAATAAATCTCTCCCTCTCTCTGTCACATTCTTCTGAAATGGTGCATATCCTTGAAGCATTTGTTTCTCTGAGAACATGAGGTACCGCCAGAAAACTACTTAGATCATTTATTACTCCTGAATATTTAGAAATCGTTAACCTTTACACTCTCCACCCAAGGAAACACTGGGAGAGGCTGTGGCATTTTTTTAACTCTTTCACTTCTTCTCCTCCTTTTAACTTCTCATACTGTGGCATATCTGCTTATGACCAGGCAGCTTTATACGTGTTTTATGATCTGGCTGATTCAGCAGAGATATAAGGATATGGAAGACACAGTTTTGCTTAGAGGCAGAGAGATCCATGTTGAAGGCTGTTTCCATTCTTTACAGCATTAACATATTCGGATGTTACCAGAAATGGTGAATAGGTTCAGTAAAAATGCACAACAGATGGGATATTTGCCCTAGAGACTTTCAGGGTCAAAAGCCAAACCTATTCCCTGTTCTGCTATTTCATGTGCAATTAGAAATGGAAATAGTAAAACAAATCAAGAGGCTATTTTCCCTCTATTCCTTATAAACAAAACCCATAAACAGTTTTTAAGCCTGAAAATACCCGTATACAGTTAAACTTTCTCACTGGCTGATAAGCAGTGGAAGACAAAAGCAGATTTAGTGACTAGCTCCTTATTTCCTGGACTTAAGTCTGAAGATCATTTCCAGATGCACCCAGTTCCCGGCACCACACAGCTGGATCCCACTTGCCTCATGCCCAGTGTGAAGTGGCACTTTGGCCAGCTCAGCCACAGGACCCCAGCTGCAGCCTGCAGAGACCAGCCATAGAGGTTGACATCTGCCCTTTGGCCCTGCCTTCAGGACACATAAGGACCACACCAAAAGCAGGAGCCCTTCTCTCTTTCAACTTCTGCTTGAGTTATTATGAAGAGAACACCAGTGCATTCTTGAGATTAACATGGATTTGAAAGGGCATTGGTATTAAGAATATTGTTGGCAAAATAGCATTATTTTTCCATTTTTTTCAGGATGTGAATTTAAATAATAGGTAAGTGGGGCCAGGTGAAATCCTTGGGATACTGGTTGGTATTGTGTAAAACTTCTTGTGAATTAAGCCTGAAATCTAGTAAAAAGTTTCAGCTAAAGACAAAGAGGGTAATTCTGAGAAATACAATTGCAGTCAATGCAGTGTGATGATTTCAAAGGGAAACAGCTCAGCTTTTCAGTTTGAAACATTTGTTTTTGTTTTGAGGTTTTCCTGCCTGCAATAAATAAAAGGGGTGAAAAGTTTAAACACAAAAATGAAGTGTTTTGTTTCAGGTTGAACCAAACACTTTGCTTGATCCAAACTGGAATTTTGGGGTTTTATTGTTTTACCAAGAAAATACAGTATAATTTCCTGTCAACCCCAAATATTTTTTGTAATTGTAACCTTTCTGTGCTGAATTCAAAAGCCAGTTATTCCTATTGCTCTTTAGGAAAAAAAAACCCACAAGATTTTTTTTTTTTTTCGGGGAAGAGAGGTGAAGTTGCACAGAACAGTACATGTGTGTGGGGGGGAAGGTGATGAGGGAGCAGAGCTGGCGATGAAAATTAGCAATTGATGAAGGTCCAACTAGTGCCATAAGGAAGGAATTATGGCTGACCAGGTTTTGGAGCCACCCTGAATAGTTATTGTTTTACAGCAGGACAGCAGCTATGGGGCTGGGCTCCTTTGGCACAGCCCAGCTGTGGGCCAGCTGTGCACTGCTGCTCTCCCACTGTGCTCCATATGCAGGAAGCTGCTGCTGCTTGTGGCCCTGTGTCCCTGACCCATTTGCAGCTCCCCTGAAAATTTTCTCCCCGAAAATGCTAAATTGAGTAAAGGTATTGGTGGCACCAACTGGATCCTCTGGAGGGCTGGGGACAAATACCATTAAGTAAAACCCTGACTGTGAGACTGCACTGCAGCTCAAATGTGTCTCAGAGCTCTCTTTCCACTGATGAAGTTTTTGGGATTATGCATTACCCTGTAGGGCACAGAGAATGCCATACTCCTTGAGTGAATTCAGCCAGCGGCATTGTAATTACGCTAATTATGTTCTAGCCTTCAGTCAGGCTAACAAGTTGCTGCTATGCTTGCTTGCATTATGCAGCACTGTAATATATGTTATGGTATTTCTGTGTGTGTGTGTAACCCACGCTTCCCTCTTGCTATACTTGGACATGACGGTTCAAAGGTAAGATTATTACTACCTCCATACACTCCTCATTTATTTTACTCCTGCTGAACTGTCAGATGGACCTGGGAAGAAAAGAGACAATTTCTGGAGCCTTTCCTCTAGCAGCTTAACCTCTGTGTGTGCGTGTGTGTGTGTGTCTTTTGCACAAGGGCCTATCTACCAGAGGAGCTACCATAATTCTCCATGGTCACTGTCCCCACTGCATTAGCCAAGAGGAACCTTTCCTCCAGCTGAGCACAGGGCTTAGCTTGTCTCAGCTGGAAACCAGGCTTTGGCTATCTCACAAGCTCCTGTGTTAAAGAAATCTTTACAAAGAGAGGTGTTGGTAAACAAGAGCTTGCTGCTCCTATGATTCACTGCCTTCTTACACACCTGAAGAGCAGATTTCTCCACCCTCCTATGGCTGTGGGGAACCGCAGGCACAGTGGAACCAGTCCCCTCCTCCTGTAAGCATCCCCCCAGAACATGAGAGGCTGCAGACAGCATTTTGTACGGCAGCAGAGGTCAGGGGAAAAACACAACGTGTGACAGTTCGTCAAGGCAGGGAAGGGATCCTCAGAAAGGCCTGAGCAGGGCCCAAAGCACGTTCGGTGCTGTCCTGTGAGAGCCTTGCAGGAGTGGCCACGGCTGTGGCGGAGGGACGGCAGCCAAGTGCCGCCGGGCAGGCGGGCAGGGCGGGTGCGGCGGGGAAGGGCGAGGCTGGGCTGCCAGACGAGACTGGCCGCGGGCTCCCTCGGGGAACTCCAGCGAGCCTCTTGTGTTCCATGTGCTCCGGCTCTCCTCTCCAGCAAAGGAGAAGATCTAGTGCTCTTTCTTTCAGCCTGGGTGTCACGAAGCTTCAATCCATGGAGGTCCTGCTGTAAGACCTTTTACTACACAAATGGACACAAAGTGAAGTGCAGCTGGCTCTTACAAGCTCAGTGTGCTCATTCTGGAGAAGGAAGTCTGGTGAATATATACTCTGTCCAGCTTCACATGGCATCTCCATGCTAAAGTGAGCTGCACGTGATGCTTGCTGGTTCTTGAAAGTGGTATAGTCACATCAGTGTGGCACTGAGCCTAGCTAATTAGCCCTCCTTGGCAGGTCTAATTAGGCTGGGCAGGGAGCCATGCTGATAGAGTCGTACTTTCGTGAATTCCAGCTCTTGCTCGCTCCTAGTCAGTGCATGTATCTCCACACCATGGTGCAGATGTCCCATGAACATCTCCCATGAGCCCAGGACCTTGGCAGCAAAATCTGTGGAGAGGCCAGCTGAGGACTGAAGAGAATAGCTGGATCTGGCAGGCTGAAATGCTGCTTCTTGTTTCTAAGAAAAATTTTTGGAAGAAAACAGAAAAGAAAAAATGGATACAGATTTTTCTCTGCTTTTTTGACTTGCAGCAATGTTTTCTGAAAGTACCCCACACCCTGGGGTCCCAGATGAGGTCAGATACTTGTGCTCTGCAAATTATACTGTATTTTCTTGGTAAACCCTTTGTGAGATGGAGGCAGTGTCTCTGAGGCCAGGGTCTCTCGAGGACTGGCCGTCCTAATAATAAAGTGAGTTTGAGCATTCTTTTCACATCCCTTGCTATGGGCTTTGTCCATTTTTTGGACTGAGGGTTAGATGGGTCTCAGTTTGTTAACAGCTGAGTATTAGTCTTGATTGGGCTGTAACCACTGCTGTGGCACAGAGCTGAGGTAGTTTCTGTGTGATCTTTGTGGTCAGTCTAACCCCGAGGAGGACAAAAGGCAAGGATGAGAAATGAAAGCTGGGTCCTTGCAGCTGTGGCAAGACCCAACACGGGGAGCAGCTGGAGGAAAACTCAGCAGAATCAGTTGACAGAGAAACGAAGAGGTGGAGATGAAGATGGGGCAAAGATGGGGTTGGCAGTGGAGGCAGGGATCCAGATGGCCACCCTCCTAGATCAACATTGCAGACATGAGGATTGAAAGGAGAAACTGTCACAAAAGTAAACAGCAGAAGAGAGAGGGCCGTAATGTAATGCTTGGACTGGCTGCTGTCCAGGTGTCCACCCTCTTATCACACAACAGGTTGCTCCTATCAGACACAGGAGCAGGTCCTGAGCATCTGCACCCACAGCACCTAAATGAGTGTTTGCAGGACGAGCTGAGAGGGAGGCTGTGGCCGTGAAGGGCAGAGGGGTGGGAAGGAGGCTTTTAAGCACGTGGCAGGCTGCCTGGCCGACACAGCATGTGGCAGGGAGGAAAGACATGAAACAAAAGCCTTCCTGCAGGAGCAGAGAGAAAAGACCCACTGCTGACAGAAATGAAACAACACAGCCCGCTGTGCGGGCCAGCACTCCCGGGACAGGCTGGGCCAATAGTTGTAAAAACAGTTTTGAAGTAGGAAATGTAACATGACTACAAATTGCCTCGCTTCCCTGCTCCAAGGCTCCCATCACGTGTAACAGGACACCGAGCTGCACGGCAGGGAGTTGGCAGAGGTACAGGCAGGTCCTGCCTGCACTGGCATGGGACACCCGCTGGAGAGCTTGGCACCCCATGCCTCCATCTCTTCCCGAAACACTTAACTGCCCCAAATAGAAATATTCCCAACACCAGCACTGCCCCCTCCCTAGCAGTGGGGAAGCTGGTTTTGTTTGGAGACTATCCACCAAAACCAGCAATAATACAGTACTGTCAGTTCCCATGGGGGCCCTACTCACAATGGCAAAACTGGACAGATAATTTACAACTGATGTATCTGTTATGGAGACAGGACACAGGCATTTTTACCAACAGGTCATCTAAGCCCCGAAGCGGAGTCAAAACACATGGTGAAAAATACATTTTCCTCCTGTTTCCATGCTGGCTGTGACACAGCTTTTGGCTGGACAGCATGATGATGGAGGACTGCAAGTTCTGTAGTCGCAGCTCTGGATGTTGCTTAATCTTTGTCTTCTGTTTCAGTGGATCTTTTAACCAAAATATTTGCTGTGAATGGGAAGCAACGGAAAAATTAAAAGTTGACTGGAAAGGGTTTCTCCTGCACTGTTTACAAATTTTGCACTTTCTTCAGAGCCACAGAAGTTAGAGATGGAAAAGCCATAATAAGTCATAGAAGCTGAACTTTTCACTTATCATCCTGACAAATTACCTCCAGGGAAACTCTGTGTGGCAATTCCAGATATTGCAGCCTACCAAAATCTTTTCCATGCCATCCCCACAGCAGCTAGAGTTAAGAAATCAGGCAATAAACTGTGACTGAAGTGAAGTCAGTCTCCTGCTGACTGCTCTGGGAAGAAGCAAGTGCTGAGAGAAGGAAACATAGGAGAAGTGGGAGTAATTTGGTCTGGTCTTTTCTGCATCTGTCAAAACTTTTTGAGGCTTCAATGTCTATGTAGAAAGTAACCTGTGGCGTGCTGAAGGGTTATCAAAGTTCTGATTCTAGGGTGAAACCACTAAAGGTCAGGTCTGCAAAGGAAATTGCATGCATACATAAGTAGGTAGGAATTGAGGAAGACCTGTAAAAATGCTGATCAGGCTGGACACCCAACTGTAATTAAAATGCAGAGGAGGCAGACAGAGGAAAGCAAAGGCAATGCAGCTTGTATTTTCTACAATAGAACATTTTCAAAGCTGTTTAGCAGCTTTTTCTCATTTTGTCCTTCCCCTTAAATTTATCTTTGTTCTTCTTCATTCTCTCTTTCCTGGGATTTCCTTTCCCTCCAAGACCACTTCTGTTTTTTTTCACAGCACTTTGCTTCATCATGGAAGTTCACTGCTCATTGAAATAGATCAAAGGCACTGTTGACTGAATCTCACCTCGTATTTCTCACATCACCATCATGGAAAGAAAAGTGATGCTCCACAGCTAATGAGATTGAGCTGTATTTGCTGATTCTGTGAGCTATTTAGATACTGTCTCAGACCACAAAGATACAGTCAGCCCTGTAAGGATCTTGGAAAAGACTCTCCTGGTGGGAATCTTTCAGCTGGAGTGTTAGTCAGCTAACATGGGATGTTTCACCTGCTCTTGGGAATCAGTGACACACTGAGGCTAGGCTGGATGTTCTGTTTCAGTGGAGTTACCAATTTCTACAGGTAACTCCATAGGACAGTTTGTACCATGTATTTTATACTTCTTTGACAACTCAAATTTCCTTCTTCAGAGAAAATATCCCTTCCAACTCAGTCCCTTTTTTCTGTTTAGCTTCTACATATCAAAAAGCACAAGAGGAACAAATACGCTTAAAAAAGGTGAAAAATGCTGTTACTACTGCAAGGAGACAGCATAAAGATCCTCAAACAACACCTGTGTGGAAACTGAAATTTTCTACCCAATGCCTGAGTCACCTGTGACATGTAGCTCTCTTGTAGCATCTGGTCCCTGTGAAACCTGGGAAGGAGCAAATCATGGAAATGGCAGTCTTGTCATAGTGCTGGGACAGGAGAACCTGAGCCCAGACTTTAACAGCAAGCAAGGGACGGTGTTATGAGCGCACAACAGTTCAGTGTCCCATGTTATGAGAGGACAATAATAATCCCTAGAGAATGTGACATCTTTTTTTCTCATCTTGCTCTTGCTATAGAGGGCAAAACACTGTCCCAGCAGTGTTGTCACTGAATAGTAAAAATTATTTCCCACTGCCCTTGCTTCATCTGCGCTACCAGTTGCTTGAGCAATGTGAGAGATAAGAAGCCACTGCCTTCACTGTGTTCCAAACTGCTTTTGTACCCTCAGCTTGTTGGCATGAAACCCTACACAAGGGCCCTGGAGGCAAATATTCTGATTTTGTTCAGAGGTCTCTGGTTTAGGAGGTCACAGAAATTAATGTGGTGGGATACAGAGTACCAAAGGAAGAGCGGGAGAGAAAGGGCAAGTGGGTAGAGATTATTTCATTGTGAACTTTCATTATGAAATAGCAAGGGTAGAGCTGGGGACAGAAGGATGTTAATTTATGGCAGAATGTTGTTATTGCAGCCCTTCTTCAACCAGTCATGTTACAGGAAGATAAACAAAGCCCAAGCCAAATCTTCTCCTGGGCTAAGCCAGCTAGCTTGGAGATTTATGTGCAACTTATATCCAGCCTGCTAATTCCAATGTGTGACTGGCCAAAGGTCTGCACTTGCAGGGTAGGATGTTGTTAAAGGCACCAGTACTCGGAACTGGAGCACAGCAGGACGCTGCCTGATGAGGTCCTCAGAAAATTTCAGTGGCCAAGAGCAACTTGTTGATCTCTGTGAATCGTTGCTTGCAGCACTGGATACGGGGCTATCTCACAGTACAGCAAACATGAGGCTTTTTTTGTCAGTGACCAGAAAAGCCAGGCTCTGTTTGTTCGGCTAGAAAGTGCTTACACTAGCTTATTTTTTTTCCCTTGAAACTCAACTCTCCTAATTCTGTATGGGAGGGCTTTTTTTCCAGGCTTTTTAAAGTAATATCAGTATTATGGCTAATGAGGCAGTGGAAAGCAAGCTGGTCCATTCTCTGTAGCTAATGACTCCATTCCCGTGAGCCTAATCAAAGATTTGTACATTTAATTGCTGTCAAGTCAGCTCCAGCCACCTGCCATTTCTGCCACACCTGAGCTCCCTTCTTCGTGGCCCGCAATTCTAAATGAATCCATCTCTTTTGCTAAGGGAAGGAAAACAGAGCTGCCAAGCAACACTGAAATGGTGCTTTACCCTTAGAGCAAAGATCAAACAGACTGCTTTGCCACTGAGAAATGTATGTGTTAACTGACTGTGGCACAGATTTTTCAAAAATTTATTAGTCTCATATTGCAGATCAGGGGTGTGAGAAATACACCCTTGTCTGGACATGTCCTGAACTTGGGACAGATTTCTGTCAGAGGCAAAAGTGATTTTTGTTGGCTCACCACTGAACAAAGTTGAAGTACATTTATTTTTGGTTTTCTCCAAAAAATGGGAAAATATCACTGAAGCCATTATTCCGTTTCTGCAGTGGACTGGTACAGTATTTTGACCAACCTTTGTCTTCAACATCACGATTCCTAAACATCCTGCCTTCTCCATAGGGAATTAATGCAGGAAATGTTTTGGGGCCATGTTCCCTTGAATGTAAGAGATAACTCCTGTTCATTGTTCCAGGGAAAAAAATAAAAGGGAAAAAAATCCGGTTGCTGTTAACATATTGTGAAAAGAAAATGTAAACCCAGTACTAGGCTTTAATGAACGGCTCATTTTTTAGTCCCATTTCCTAGTGAAATGAGAATTATGGGATCATGTGATGTGATCATTCTGTAGGATCATCCCTCACTAATTGTTTTTCTGTTCTTGGCCAAGTTGAACCCTAGATAAAAAAGGAAAACAAATGTAATAGAAGAACGCTACTGTTTCAAGAACTTAAGTACACAGGTGGAGGTGTAAAATTCCACGAATACCTCCTATGAATGGCTTAAATAGAGGAAGTGTGGCAACTGAATTCGTTTGTTGTCAGCAAAAGAAGAAAGACCATACAGGTGCCCCAGCCACAGAAATATCTTTAGTTGGAGATTATAAGCCACAATATGAGGCAAATCTGTGGCATATGAGGCATCGCTGATATCCATTCTCACAGAGATACTTTGTTTCTCTTCTCAACACATCACAAAAAGCAGACACTATTAGGATATATAAGATCTTTTAACTGGACAAAATGACATTTTTGGAAATGGCTTTGATCCAAATGCAAGCTGACACTTTCCCCCCCATTGTAACAATGTGGAAAGGCTTCCTATTAGATTTTAATACAATTTACTCCAATGTTAGGAGCTCTTCCTCTGCCAGAGGAGTGTAATTTGCCATGAAGTCCTGCGAGTTTTTGCATTGCGAGTTGACAGATGCATAGATTAATTTACCAGGAAACCCAAAGAATAAGTTAAAGGGTCTGAAAACAATTAAAGGGTCTGCAGCTATTTGTACCAGATTGAGAGCTTTAAGCTAAAATCTGATGCTCATTTTGTCACAGGGCTAACCATTTTTGTACCTTACTGCAATCTAAAACTAAAGAGAACTTAACTTTTTAACTATTTCTGGATAATGTGTTTAAAGCTTCTGATCAGAATTTCCTATAATGTCTTCAGGAAAAAAAACCCAAAGCTGCTGTATGGGAAAGCACCTCTTTCCTTTCCTCTCATAACAGAGAGTCACATGCACACTGAGGGGAAACACATGCAAAGGTCAACTGGGGTGCTGCCATGCTAAATTCTGTAATGGAATTGAAACACCTTGGTTAGCCATGTGAGCCACCTCATAAAGATAAAAACCTGGGTTTCTGTGCTTTCCTGTATTACCAAAACAGACCAGGAAAGGAAGAGGATAGCTACTCTTTCCACCAATGGCTGAAGTATCTTACCAGACATAGGAGAGCAGTGTTGTGCAAGTGCAAGTCTGCATGCTGCCCAAAAATGTTTCAAAAGATGTCTTATTTTCTAAGGAGAATAATAAACTTAGGGCTGGGGATTCTTGCCCCTCAGCTCAGTCATCCATTCCTTTACACACAGCATGCTTACAGCAGTCCTGAATACATGAAAGCTTGATGGTTTGAGTCTTTCTTTGTAAAGGGGGAACTGAGGGTTCAATTTACTTTTTCTTGGCTACATTCAGGGTGAGATTTCTATCTAGTTAACTAAATTATATAAGAAAAGGATGAGGTAAATGGTGCATTCCCTTCAGAGGCATTCTGAGAAGCTGTCATTGAGTCTTGCATGGGTTCCAGCTTGGTCACTCTGTGGGGAAGATGTCCAGAGTGTGCCTCAGCAATCCTGGGGCAACAGCAAAGGCAGCTCTAGCTCTTGGCAGCCAGTGGGTTTAGCCCTAGTGATGTGTTGAGATGCAGCAGCTTTGCTTTTGCCTGTACCTCTTTGGGGTTTGCCTCCATGTAGCCACACACTGAGCATGCAAAAGCCAGGGGCCCTGCTGCTCATTCAGTGGGTCACAGGAATGCTACCAAAGGTGGAGCTGACAGGAAACACTGAAGTTCCTCCTAGTGTGTGCAAGGCCATAGTGTTTGCAATACTACTGCAGTGTAATAATGACAGCATTTATGAGGAGGCACAGTTTCACATACTCAGTTGCAAGACAGAGGTCTCTGACCTTTCTCAGAACCATCTCGCAAAACCTGTTGCCACAAGACCTTTGTGGGATTCATGGAAGGGCTCTTCAGGGATATTGTGTAATTGGGAGTCCTCTGGTCTGCTTCTCTTCGTCTGTTTGTGCAGTGCATAGGTGTGAAGCTATTCAGGGCTTTGGGGTCAGTGAGGTAATGTTCACAGGAGGAGCTTCCCAAATTACAGAGGGTGCACTCAAAGCTGAACAGAGACTGAGTAGATTCAGTCCCTCCTCCATTTCCACATCAACTCCATGTGACTCCAAGTCACATCAACTCCAGCCATTAATTAGCGTACTAAAGTCAGAACACGGCTCCCTGTGGCCTCTCTGGAAAGGCCTGAGAATGGGGAAAGAGATCATGCCATCAGGACCTGGAATATGGGTGAGGATCTGTTATTTTCTAGAGCAGACTTGTCCCTAGAGTCTCATTCTTTCTTGCCTTTATCTTCATAATGATTTCATAAATGAGAATACAGAATATGCAAATACTCTCAGCTAGCAGTGAAGAAGACCTTCATGGAAGGAAAATATGAGAGGGCCCAAATGAGCTTCTGCCTTGCTTCTTTGGGACATAACAGTCTCTGGATGCAGGTTCCCTTTAGGGGTGGGTTGCTGGACTAAAGAACCACAGCCCTGACTCAGAGGTACCACAAATCCTCCTAGATGTGCTCAGCCTATCTGACTCTCATGAACAGAGAGAACTCTCAGCAGCTGTTTTGGGCATTCAGGAGAAATAGGGGTGGACTCCTTCCTCTGTTGTGTTCGTGTGGGACACATTCTCTGCTGCTTGTCCAAAACAGTGTAAGACCAACTTCAGAAGGATGTATTACAGGCCCAGTGGGTCCACTGAGGCAGGAGAGTGTCAGTAGTGACTTGTGAGGATGGGGAAAGTCAGATGCAAACAGCAATGACAGGATGGGCTAGGCCTTGTCCTCACCTGGACACTGCTCTGCAAATCCTTTCCCACTGCAATCTGCAGAGCGAGGCATTTTTGCACTGAATAATTAGTAGACCTTTAAAAAAATTATATATACTAGCTCAGTTCTTTGTAAGTACTTTTGTTATTCCTTTTGCTGCTCTGGCTGTGTTTGTCTTTCACTTGACACCATTGTCAGTGCTGAAGACAAATACGCATTTGTTTTGATTTCCTCCTTAGTGTACATATAACTTACAATGGGAAAGCCTGGAAAGTCTGCAGGATAACCTCATAGATAACTAAATCCATTCTAAATGGCAATGAAAACACAGTCTCCTAATCAGGAGGGAAAGCATACCTTTAAACGTGGTCCAAAAATGCTTTCTTGGATAGTAATACAGTACATTGGTTTTTGTTCAACTCTCAGCCAGGGGTTCAGATTTCTCCCTGGGGTCCAGAAGTTGAAAGTCACAAGGCACTTGGCATAATTTCATAAAGACCTCAAAGTATAGTTCCCTTCTTTCTAACTACAGGAACATATACTCACAGTCAGCTGTTCCTGAATCACTACCTAAAGCACTGCAGGAAATCGATGAGGGAACAACAGGACAACAAGCTAGTGCATGGCAAAAACAGGGATCTTCATCCTAGAGACGACTGGAACCACGGCTTTCCTTAATTGCAGCTAAAAAGAATGTATTTTTAAGAGAGAGGATCCTTGGAACATAAAGGCAACATTATTAGCTCTTCTACAGCAGCATTCAAATGGTAATTTAACCTTTGCCTGAGCGAATAGATTAAAGGAGGAACTCAGAGCAGTCTGTTCTTTATTTTCTTCAGTTACAGCTGGCTCACTTGCATATCTGTCTCTGACTGCACAGAAGCAGAGCTATGAAAATGGAAGCCTCCAGGACGTTCATTCCACTCTTCCTCCTTTTCTCCTGTAATTTAGGCAACTGCTTTCTTCCTAGGAAAAGGGTTAATTTCCCTCTAGGGCTGGCAAGTGCTCTCTCAGAAAGGAATAAGGAGGGAGCCATGGTGGGTGGAAGGGCCAGGGCATGTGACAGTCCAGGTCCATTTCCTGAGCTTTCCACTGTATTGTCAGTATGATAAATAGGTCTTGCTCATGTGGAAAACTTCCACTGAAATTGTAGTTTCTACAAAAGTGAAATTTTCCAAAACTCTCTTCTTTTTCTCTATTTGTTCTTCAGGAAAATCAACCTCTGTTTTGTTTTGGTATTTTTTCAGAAATGCTCCTAAAAACTGTCTGTGCTATCTGAGAGCTGTAGCCACTACTGAGGGAACTCTTGCAGACACATTATGGGAAGTACAGTTTGTCTAGAAAGTTCAATCCAATGGGGAAAATCAACAACAAAAGGCAGTGGAGTGCCAAGACCTATTGAGGCATTGAGAGTAGCTTAAATTGAATGGACGTTCAGTGAAATGTGTTGGCATACAGAACGAAATATTTGGATTTAGAAGTAGTCAAACACTTTCTTTTAGTTGATAACATTGAAATATCTTTGTATTGCATTTAGGAAATAATGGGGAATAATTTGAGGGGGATCTTGATATTCTTCACTTGATGTTAATGCATTAACTTGTGTTTTGATTAAGGACAAAACAAATATGGAGAAAATAACCTGAATTTCTCTTAATTCCATGAGTCATTTGTTTGACTTTTACTTGTATAAGAATATTTAACACTCAACAAAACTTGATAGAGATCCCCAAAGTTCCACAGGAACCTGTACAGAGACAGTGTGGTACTGGCCAGGAAGAGATACATCTTCAGCCCATATTTGCCTTACTGCCACTAAAAGACAATCTGCCTGTGGTTAGTAAGAGGGCAAAATTTATGACACCCAAGTCTCTTTGCCACAGCAATCAGTGGAGTACACTCATTCAGAGAAATTAATTTCATTTCAAACCTAACACAATGTTTCAGGGGAAAAACAAAATATTTCCCTGTAGGTCAAAGAATCCTAGAACCTTTTTAGGTTGGAAAAGACCTTTAAGATCACTGACCCCAAGCAGACTGTGTCCAAACAGACACTATGGCTGGCTCAAAGGGGATCTGTTTGGCTGAGTGTACCCAACGAGCCAATCTCATCCAGCCAGTTCCTAGTGATGTGCACCCATTTCCCAAATATTGCCAGAATTAAGTGCTGATTCCTTTGAGAGCAATCCAACAAAGAAGCTAAGTGTGGGGTAAACATAGATTTGCCAGAGAGACTTCTGAGGGGATGGCATTGAACAGCCTCTGCCTTGCTTCTCCTAGCTCCAATGTGAGCCACAAGCTGATGCACTCTCTAGAAGAGGGTTCAGTCGGTTTGAGACAGACACTGGGCATTTGCAAGTCCAACTATAAAGTGGAAATGATTTTATGGGGAGAGGGGGAAGTCTTAATAAGACAGACTGAACTACTTTAACAATTATTCCACCTACCCACACCACCAAATCTTTCAGTCACCATTTACACATGCAAGAATTCAAACACATATTGTAGAGTTAGTGTAGTCAAGGTAGTACAAATATATAATTGGGTGAAGAATTGTGGTGTCCTTTAAAAGAGAAGTGTTAGAATGGGAGAAATGGACAAACTTTGTGTATATGCATCCTTCCCAAGTGCTTCAATAACCTTTCTCAATATGAAGAAAGTGTTTCACTTCAGAAATTATTTCAAAGCAATTTGTTATCATTTTTATTGTAGCAAGTAAATGTCTTCAGTGTCCTTCCCATACAGTTTTTTTCCTTCCCAAAAGAATGGTCTTATTTCATTATTATTGGTTATTATTGTTATTAGTGATATGCCGAGGAGTGTTAATATGCACCAATTCTTCAAAACATGATTTTGCAGTGTCAGCTGCATAACAGCTGGGTTCTAAAAAGCAATGTAGATACATGTAGGGTCACCTTTCACAGCCTAGGTTTGTAGCAGCAAACCCAGGAGAGCTTGCAAACCTCCACCTTCACACATGCTCTCTGACCATGTGGTCCTACCCTCTCAGAGCAGGGCTCAGGTGAGCACACTGGTACCTCTCCCCTCCATCAGTCCTGGTGTTCCAGGGACCCTGCAATAGCACCAAGCACAGGTTAGAAAAAAACATTGAGGCCTGGGATTTGCACTTGCCATCACACACAAACAAGCTTCCTATTTATTTCTCATGCCTCAGAAATCTTGAAAATGTGATGCACACAAATAAAAGCAGAAGTGGGATTTAAGGCTGAATATAATGAATATTGCAAACAATTTTTTAGCTTTGGACCTTGCCACTAAAACCTGACCTGTCAATGCCATCATATTCATCTTGCTTAGCCAAGCTACTCCCAGATTTATCTGATGCAGCTATTACTGAGATATGTCTGTGTGCATGTATGCCCAAGGAACCTCAGCTGAAAGTAAATTATTGCCATTTTCTACCAAGTGCAATGCTCAGTCTTTGATTTGCCATCCTTCAGAGAAGTTTATGACTCAAGGATTCTTTGGCATTCAAAACCAATACAAGTGTGGAAACTGTATGTAAACACACTGGTGAGCTGATAGGGTATAAAATTCATAGAAATGCCAGGAGAGCTTAGAGAAGGAATTTACAGGTGTGTATTTGGGGTGGCATATGATTGATGAAGAATTATAAAGCACACTTATTGCCCTATTAATACAGTATCTTACACTGACCTGTTTTGAATGAGCTTTGTCATTAAATTATATCTTTTCTATGTAATCTGCTGATATATAGCAAAAACAAAAAAAGATCTCAGCCTTGAAACCTGACTGTGACACCTCTTTGTAGATGAGTAACACTGCTGTTTGCATGCCTTGAATCTGCATCAGGATGGTAGTATTTGATTATAGAAAATAATATAATCAGGTTTTGTTTTACCAGTTCAGTGACAGTACTTTGTTGAGAAATTTTTACTTTGGATATCCCTGTTTTTCAGAAGACCAGCAAAACACTCAATTTCCCTGGAAACATACAGGTGACAGAGGAAGCCAATATCCCTCCAGACCAGGTTTCTTCTGTCTAGGGGGCAAGGCTCTAAGATTTGCAGCTAGAGCTGCAAGAGGGTTGAGATGTCGTATGCAGAAATATGATTCTCAAATGCTCAGAGGTGCTGCCACTGGACCCTGGTGGCACTTCCCATCCCAGTGACCTTTGTGCTGAAGTAAATTTCCATGAATTCATCAGGATCTGATTCTTCACACAGGAGCACTTCAAACTTTCAAGAACACCTTGTTCAGAAAAAGGAGGAAGAACTCTTGGGGAAGGGACACAAGGGAAGAGACATGAAGGAAAGCTGCAGGACATGGGACAGCATCATCCATGTATGAATCTGAGACTGAGTAGAGCAAAATGAGCTGCCTCCTGAACAAAGGCTGATGATGTGGTCAAAGGGAAAAGGGCAGTAAGAAAGAATGAGGCACTGAAGCAGGCCGTAACAGGCAGTTTGGGTTTTATCTCTGATTTCAGCCATTATTCAATCAAATGGAACCAACCTATCTCCAGCACAGTTCTGCCAACATATATTCAGAAAGGAATCTGTCTTGACTACAGTGGTATCACCTCAGGATCTGCCTTGTCTGTCCTGTTGTGTTGTGTGACTTCTAGCCCAGCTTGGCAGTGAGACCATGAGGATTTACTGGAGTAATGAGGGGTCAGCACAACCAGTAATTGATGGCAGGTTTGTGACTTATGGCTCTTCTCTCCTTGTCAGTCCTGCAGGTCAGTCCTGTCAAGGCTGGGAGGGCATGGGCTTGATTCCCTCCAAGAGAGGTACTTAGTTACTCTCTAAATGTTGAGCTAATGGACAGGAGGATGATGTGGATGTGAACCGCACCTTCCTTGGCAGATGTTCTTTGGGAGAGATTTTAAAGGGCTTGAATGACAAACTCCAGAAAAAAAAATTAATAGAACTGCAGTTTCTAACTCAAAGGAAACATCCTCTTTTCAGACAGAAGTAAAGTACTCAAGTCCTTGCCAGAAACAGGATTTAAGACCCAGCTTTCTATGTGGCATAATCCTATTAGTGAGATAAGTTGTCTCTGGATGCAACTTGCTGGCAATTATCCTTTTACCCCCACTCACTTCACAGGCACCCTCAGCATCAAACTCTTTATGTGGGTCTGATCTACAACAACAGAAGGGCTGTCTTAAGGCAGGCCTTTCCCCTACTTTCTTTACCAGTGAACAGGCTCCTGAGACCAGCCTGTGGTTCCTGGAAGGCATCCTTTTGTTTGCAACATACAGAAGAAAGATTAAGTAAAGCACCTTCTAAATGCCTACTGTGGCTGCAATAAAAATGGCATTTATGATGGAGTAGAAATGCCAGTGTTTACATGTGTGATGCACATACATGTCTACAGATAACAATGATAAAACCAGAGTCAGAGCCAAAGAAACCTTAGCCAAAGGAGAGAAAGCATGCAGGAAAACAAGGAAGATTGTTGCAGAAAGAGTCGAGTTAACTTTTCAGATTGTTACCTGCATAAATTTATAACCCATGCTGGTGAGGAATCACAGGGGGTTTATAGACACCCACAGCCCCATGGCAGCTGCTGGGTGCACTGCAGAATCTCCCAGCTGGCCAGGCTCAATACAAACTGAAGAACACAGGAGAAGATGCAGGGTTAGGTATCACAGAGTTTCAGACTGCAATGTCACAGCAAATGGAGTGAGATGCTCCAGTTACCAGCAAAGGGAGGCCACTTTTAATAGTCAGTGAGAGGTAGACCTTTCTGAATGCCAGAATATCGAGTCTGCATGGATTGTCCAGCAATACACAGGTGCCTCAAAAGCTCCTTTCTACCTCTGTGGTTCTTGTTGCAATTAATCCCTGGAGTAAATGTCCTAAGATAAATGGAATTGCAGCGGGGCTGCCCCGGCTGGGTGACTGCCCAGTGGTGCTCCACCCAGCCCTGCATGCTTAGCCTGTTACTCATGCTGAGCCTTGGGACACTGGAGCCTTGCAGCCTCCTGACTCTGCTGCTGCTCATCTCTTCTCCACATCTTTTTTGGTGGGTTCAGATCTCTGACCCCAGTGCAGACCTCTTCTCGCCCTGTGCCCTGGTTTGTCTCCTGCCTCTGCTGCCTTGTTTTCTTGGCCTGTATGTTAGGTCTGTGGGCATGTCCCATGGCTGTTGCTGCAGCTTCGTGCACAGACCGCTTCTGCTTTGTGCTGAAGTGTCCTCAGTGCAATTATATTCTTGCTATTTCCTTGCTGTCCTGCAAAATAATAAAATTGCCATGCTCAGACCTAAGGATTAGTGATCCTCCTTCTGCCTCTGGCTTTACATCTTTTGATCCTGTGTAATCAGCATACCAATTGTCATGCATTTTGCAGGAAGCCTGCACATCCTTCAAGTTCCACATAATCCTCCTCCTCCTAAAGACCTGTATTTATTAATTAGGAGTAATCCCTGTTAATTACGAGGAAATACATACAGCTCTGCAAGTCTGCACAGAATATTTCACTAAGTATATAACCTTTGGCACCAGAGATCTGCTTTTGGGAGAATTAGATATGAGAACATATTTGTTTAAGCCTTGAGTCCCCAGGACATCCACCAAGATAAAAGTCACTTTTCAAGGTCATCTCAGACCTCGTGACCTTTAGGCCAACTCCAGAATTTGAAGACTTCCTGGGTAAATAAGGTTTATCATTGTTTGAAAGAATTTGGCCTCTGGCAAGTAAAGGTGAAAAGTCTGTATTTGAATGTTTTCTGTACACAAGCTTGGCAGCTGCCCATGGTTTTAAAGTTGCCCACTGTACTTGTAGCCTGAAGAAAGCTGTGAAAGCCATAGGGACTCTCTAGTACAATTAGAAAGTCATCAAGTGTGGCATTAATGAAAAACCAAAGGGACAGATTCAGCCTCCGTCTATACAAGGGTGTGTTGGGAATTGCTTTGTTGAAAGCTACAAAGTTACTCTGGATCTAGCTCTGAAAATGAAGGTGGGAGAGCATGGAGAGGGGAGCAGGCTGTGCCACAGTTTCGTCCCTGCTGACACAGCTGTACAGTGGCATATGTGAAGCTGATTTTGGAGGCAAGTCCTGCTCATTTACCCTGCCACCTCTTGTTGTCAGCAGTGTGCTCAGCGGCCAACCTCTGTTCACGTGTAAACCCAGAGAAGACTGAAGTTGCAAGAGTTCAGATACCTCTGTCACTAACACCAGAACAACACCTCGGGGTGAGTGAGGTGGATTCTGAGCACAGTTGTGCAATTCTCCCACTGAAATCACACTGCTACCTGCAGAGGTGTGAGAGCCGAGAGTCACAGCGGTGTGACTGAAGTCAGCATCTGACACATGAGGGTTGCTCTGACTCATCCAAGGCAATGCTGATTCTCCAGGTTCACCTTAGTGCACTTTCAAATCAAAATTCATTGAAATGGGCTTAAATAGACACAATGCTGTGCGTGGAGTGACTCTATCTGTTTAAGGAAAGGGACAAGTCAGGTCTGTGGATGAATTTTTTTCTTTATTTCCTTGTAGGTTTGCAGTGACTCTATCCCCTTGACTGACTCCTGCTAGCAGAGCTACCAGGAGAGTCAGAAGATATCCTGATGTTTCCAAATCTGTCTGGATCCTCTTGTGATAACAACACACAGGTGAGACCAGCATGGGGTAGAGCTCTGCCTGGTTTCCCTGTGTTCTTAATGGAAGGAGTGGTACAGGTTGTTCCGCAGTGTAAATCCTGATGAGGTCTGAAACACAAACCATTTCCCTTAAATGGATTGCCATGGGGCCAGTATCTCCGTACTCCTACTCCTTCATGCCAGCACTTTCTGTTGACATCACGTTGAATGTGCTGCCAGAAGACACTAGAAACATGGGAATATTGGAATGCTGCCTGTCTGCCCCAGCTCCTGCTGCCCCTCAGCCCATCACGGAGCTCTTCTCTCTGAGATGTGGCTGGCAGCACTCAGAGGCCTTTGCCATGTACGAAGCAGTACCAGGGAGAGGGTGATGTGCCTGCTGAACCCAAGCTTGGAGCAGCCCAGGACTGCCAAGTACACTTGTGGGGCCAGTCTTCAGTGGGTAGAGTTGTGTGGGGAGAACATGCACTGGAAATGTGTCATTACTGGATTGGGGCTTTATTTCAATGAAGGAGAAGGTTTTTGCCAAAGGATTGCTCTGTATATTGCAAAGCAAGACTGCATTTTTTTTTAATTTTTTTTTTAAATTTTTTTTTTGAGGGAGCCCTTTGTTAAAATCTTGGCAGCACATCTCTGCCGGGAAGACAGAAGTGCTCTGTGCTGAAGCGGCGCTGGCACATCTTGCCGGGGCATGCAAAGGCGGCGGGGAAGGCTGCCATCTCATGGCGAGCCTCGCACGGCTCCTGCACGCTCAGCTCACCTTCCCTGCTGCCAATTTCCAGGCCAGGTTGCGCCTGAAAAGACTTTTCTCAACCAGTCTGCAGCTTCAGAAGCAGCCGGTGTTTTTTGCCATGGGTTTTGTGCTTTGCCTTTGAGACCAGATCTGCCAGAGCCTAGAGTTTTCTGGTCTCTTGCCTTGTCAACGTTTTATGTGCAAGCAAAATGGTAGTTTTTGAAAATCCATGGGGGCAAGGCAACCACACATCTGAGAAGAGGCTGACTGTCACAGATGGTTTTAGTGGCGACTTCAGTCTGATATGCTATTGCCTGTGACAGCAGCTTTGCTGAATCACAGTCCTGGATGGAAACTCCCCTGGAACCGCTTGTGGGTTACAACTCATAATTTTGGGATTCTTTGGTATTCATCACTAGCCTTCTGCCACAGCTCACACATCCCACGCTCTTGCGTTTGCTGTCTGCCCTCCACCTACTGACAACATACCAGTGCTCGCCCGACACAAGCTGGATGCTCCCTCTCCACTCCATGGGACGTGGGAGCTCTGTGGAAGGCTTCGCAGCGTTTTCAGAAGTTTCCAGAAAACCCTGGACATGAACATGTGACTGAGAGGTTCAGCTTTGGCCAGTGAGGGTTTCTACACAGAATGAGTCCTTGCTGATCAGGGGAAGTCCAACATAGGACTGTGGGAACAGGCAGATGGCCAGCATCCATACTGACAGTGAGGGGGATGGAAAAGAAAAGGGGATTTTTTAAGGTGATAAAGGTCGCTTGTTCAGGGAAATGGTCAGAAATTTTGTCACTGTAAGAGCTTTGAATGCATCTGTGGTGAGGACAGGGAGAAACTGCATTTTAAAATGTTGTCTAAGTCACACCAGCCTTAACAGCTGTCTAAAATATGTGCTGAATATGCACACTCTGGACATATACGTGAATATGGAGTCTCAGAAGTGAATGGGCCCTACCCACCACCATCTCCCATAACCACACTCCTGAGTCCCACACGTGGAGATCTCTGTGACACAGTAGGCTTGAAGGAAGAGGATACAAATCTTTCAACTGTAGGTTCTGGCTGGAGAAAACATCTCTATTGACTCCTGATTTTCCTCAGAATGTGGGTTGTTTTTAAAAGCTGCTTCTTGGAGTGGTGGAATCCAGGGTTAGTGCTGTGGGTAAGCACAGGATGGGAATCAGACCACTCTCAGCGCTGCTGTATCTTACTCATTTCACCTGTGAGGCTTTTGAGTGGACCAGAAAGAAGAGCCATGAAGCTAATTTTCACTTGTTAAAATAGAGTAATATTTTATAAGGGAATGTGCTCAACCCAAAACCTTCACAACTTTAATTTCAGGCAGTAAACAGAACAAAGGTGTCAAAAGACATTCCAGTAATAAAAAGAAAATCATTATATTTTACACCAGGATTTTCCCAATTTCTTTTGTGTTTCTGCACAGCTCAAGCCTCTCCAGGTGTCTTTCCATGTTGTATCCTAATCATATGTTTCCGTCCTGTCTCCCCAAACCCTTCCTCTCAGTTCCAATTTTACCACTTCTCAGCTTGGCATGTTTGTTTATAATGACCCAAATCACTTCCTCTCCTTCTGAAAAGGAAAAAAAAAAAGAAACAACACCCATCCATTTTTAGATAGTAGCCACATGCTCAGTTGAATCTGCACACTGGGGAGGCAGCTTGGAAGGACACAGCAGTGAGCAGCTGGGAGTGGGCAGGTGTAGGAAGCTCTTAGTCAGGTTTGTCATGGAAAGTCATACTGTGCAATTACAGGGCAAAAAACAGGGTAGCACACTCTGCCAGCAGAATCCTGCAGTCGGGCTGGGCTAATGTTGTTACACAGTATATATTGACCTCAGTGGATTAATCCAGTTTAAACTTTCCTGTGCTCTGGCGTCTCAGCAGCCCATTGCTCACCCCCTCCTCAGCTTCTGCCTGAGCATCCACAGACATTAAGGAAGCTGTGATGGTGGAAGGATAAGGCTGAAAAAATTGAACCACCCACAAAGGGATGATGTACAGACAAAGAATCAGAATCACAGAATAATTTAGGTTGGAAATGACCTCTGAGATGCAGTCCAATCTTAGACTGATCACCGCCTTTGTGAACTAGACCATGGCACTAAGTGCCACATCCAGTCCTTTCTTGAATACAAAGAGATAGGTAGATATAGTGGGGAGTAGTTCAGTTTTGCTTCGAGTTCAAATGATTTCACTGAATCACTTTAGATTGCCATCCTGTGACCAGTATTTCTGGAAGGCAAGGATGGAGGCAACATGGATCTATATCCCAGGGAGTGGAAATGAGGGTCACTGGAGAAAGCAAAGGCAATCTTTTGCTAGGCTTAGAAGCACTCTCAGGTTGTTTCTAGTGGGGATGGGAGAAGAGAGCTGCAATAGATGAGGTGTGACTAGCATGGCTCCCAAACTTGCAGGGCCAGAGAATGTGCCAAGCACTAAGTCTATAAAAACCCAAACTAGAACACATAATGCTTAGTGTCCATCTTATGAAACCTGACACGAAGTTCTTAGAGCTACCATGCAGCCAGGAAAAGAGGGAGAACTGTCATCCAGGATTCTGTGTTGGTTCTCCCTTGCCTTTTTCTGTGGAATGGCTTGGCTCTGAGCTGTGTGAGATGGCAGAGGACAGCCCTGCCGTTTCCACCATGCTGTGAGGATTCATCAGAGGTGTTTGTGCAGCAGAGATATTACAAACACAAGTGTCACCAAGTGCCACAGGAGAAAAAAGTTAAGTCTAACCAACCACGCAAGGTTTAAACTTGGTACTGATGGGATTTTTTACCCATAAAGAGAAAAGAAAAAAGGAGGATTATTTTTGTCTTCATGGGGACTGCTATTCATATACTGAAGTATACACTCCCTGTATATACAATATACAAATCTAGCATAATAGGAGCATACTTTGTACTAGTTTTCTAATAAAAGCTTGTTTACAAGAGGGGTAGGGAAAAGCAAGAGTGGTTAACTAAAAAGAACTTTTCTTCTTGGAAATACTACTTTACTTCAGATTATTAGAAGTAGTTGCTCCCCATACACACTCACACATGTTGTTCTCCATTTGGGATTAAGTCCTGCAGTGGTCTTTACTGGCTCAGCTGAGAATAATGCTCATGTTGGCCTAAGTCCATGCTGCTCCACCAGGCTGCAAGGACTTCTCCAAGGTATCAAGGGTGTGACTATATACCTCCACTGTGGTGGATGTGGCTTGACCATCTCTCTGCTGTGTGGAGTGCACTGGGAGCTAGCAGGACTTGGTTGGATTTTGAATATTTGAGGGACATGAGAACTGGAGCTGGGAGATGGATAGGAGAGCTGAATTGGTTGATGGTGAGATGAAAGGGAGAGAGAGGAGAAGGACTGTGCCTTTGATAGCCAGGGAGCTGCTGGCCTGGCTTGGCCATCTTACCAACCCTCATTCCTGTGCGTCCCATGAAGTTCCTGGGTTAAGTGAGCTAAATATGAGTTGCTAATGCTACATCTTATATCCTGTTTTAAAACAGCCTGGACATGCAGTAAGGTACACGTGAACATCTGGTTCTTCTGATGTTTCTGTAGTGGGGGTAAGAAATCAGCATTCATCAGGTGTTGAAAAAATTCGGGCAGTTTGTTTTTAACTGGCACTGAACAAGAAGATGCAAATCCAGAGCCAGCATGTGAGGGAGAGGTATGAATTGTGTATGCTCTGTTCTGACATAAAAGCAATGGCAAAGTCAAGGGCATGGAAATGACACCGCAAATGGGAAACCAGCTCTTCTGGGCCTGAGCTAGCAGGGCCTTTCCAACAAATCCCAGCATCTCCTGCAGGAATCACATCAGAGCTGAGTAAGGTTAGGAAACCCTCAAATTCCCAAAGAACCTTCTGGCCACCCAAGCATGAGCTTTACCAAGAAATGGAGGTCATGCAAAGGCAATAATTTCAGACTAGCCTCAAAAAGTATTACGTTGGCATTAGCAACAGATGGGCTATGAAATATTTTCTTTATTTTTCCTCACTGTGGAACATGAATCTTACTTGCTGAACTCCAGGGGTGCCAGTTGCACCCAGGCATGCTTGACCTGACCTTTTGCACTCCCATATGCAGGACACCATGAGGCTTCAGGGGTCCTCTTGGGTCTGCCAGCTCTGGAGCTGTTTTGCAGCTGCTGGAGGGCTGCCAGCTTGAAGGCCTTTTAATGAGTGGTGTAGTGTCTGGCAAGTAACTTGCCTTCAAGTGAGTGTGACTAATCATGAATCTTTTCAATAATGCTGACAACCCAGTCTCTCTTCTCTCACTCTGCCCAAGCCTGCTGAAATAGGAGTAAATTGGCCTTATTCTGGCAAAGGCAGGAAATTATGAAGAGCACCTAAAAGGCTTCCAGTGCACCATGCCTAGGTTTTGCAGTGAGTGTAATTATCAGAGTTGTTGTGTGTGTGTTTTGAGAGCAGCTAAATAGCTCCAAAGGTCTGAAAGATCGCACTCTGTCACCAGCCCCTGGATCATTTGCCTGAATGCCTAATTTCTGTACTTCACTGGTACGGTGTGCTCCTGCAAAGGCAATAAGCTGAAGCCTATTAGAGTTCACAACTCTGGGTTAACTGTTTATGTTTGTTTTATTGGAAGTGTCCTTTTTTCTGCATGAGCAGCAGAGCCAGAATGAGGCATAGTAGTTACTGGCCTGCGCTACACTTAACCTGGCTTATTTGATTGGAGAATGAGATCTTTGTCTCATTGATGAGTTCCCTAGATGTATAAGGAAACAAAAAATGCAATTGCACTTCATATGATATGCAGAAGTATATTGTATTATTTGTTCTCTGAGAGAAATGGTGCAGGCATTTTGTTCCCCAAATAAAACCTGCTGGAAAGTAAGTGCATACAGAAGAGAAAACAGAAAGTTTGGGAAATAAACTCAAGGAGCAGAAGAATAGGAAAATATCAGTAAATTACTGGTGAAAATCTGCTGCTGGGAAAGGAAATTCTGTTGTGAGTGTATAGTTCTCAAAATTGTTATCAATATCATTTAATGGGACTTGGAAATTAAATGGTATCATTGGTTTGAGTCATGCTGCTTCGTATGGCATGGTGGATGATATGTCTTAAGTGCTGGAGATCTCATCCAGCTCTTTTTAATCATGTCTGTGTGTACTACCTTCACAGCAAAACATGTAAATCTCAGCAGAGGAAAACTGGTAGCTCTTGCTGACACCAGCTGATCACCATTGATCACCTCTCTGGTTTTCCCTCCTGGTTTTCTTTATTGTACCTATGGTTGTGTACCTACCATTTGTGTATGTCTGCTTGATATTTCAACATTCCCCACTTCTTCACTACACTTGCAGAGATCTGGAATAATTCCTGATGGAGTACGGGTCTGCTCTTCCATTCTCTTCTTTTTTTTTCTAGACCGCAGAATATTGCCTCCAAACTGGAGAGACATGGATTTGACAGATGGACCACTCAATGGATAAGGAATTGTCTGGATGGTGGCACTGAAGGAGTTGCAATCAATGGTTTAGTGTCCAAGTGGAGACAAGGTAGCATTCCTCAAGGGTCTATATTGGGATTGTCAAATTTTAACATCTTTGTGAGTAACATGGAGAGTGGGATTGAGTCCAAACTGAGCAAGTTTGTCAAGCTGTGTGGTCAGCATGCTGGAGGGAAGGGAGGCCATCCAGAGGGGCCTTGACAGCTTGAAGGTACCTAAACAGAGCCTGAAAGAGATCTAGAGAAGGACTTTTCACAAGGGCATGTAGAGATAGGACAAGGGGGAATGGACCTAAGCTGAAGGAGGGAAGGTTTAGATTAGATATTAGGAAGAAATTCTTTACTGTGAGGGTGGTGAGGCATTGGAAAAAATTGCCCAAAGAGATTGTGGACTCCCCTGGAAATGCTCAAGACTAGGTTGGATGGGGCTATGGGTAACCTGGTCAGGTGGAAAGTTCCATGGCTGAGAGGTTGGAACCAGATGAACTAGATCGTCCTTAAATTCCCCTCTGACACCAAGCATTCTATGATTCTATGATTTTGGCAGCTCTTCACAGAACCAGTCAGGAGGACAAATGGAAAAGTGATATTGTGTTGGACAAATCCTACAATCAGAACCAGTTTAGTGGGTTTCTAGGAAGTGGATCAGTTGCCAGCATTGAAAAAGCTTTGCAGAAGGAAAAGTGGAACTTAAGTTGCATTATTCACACTTAGGTGTTCACACTGTTCACATCATACTGCACATCAGGTAGAATTGTGCTTTCTTGTCAAAATTTTGGAATGAGGTGAGAGGACAGAGGTTACAAATTAAGCTGCCTAGGGCAGGGATGCATGCTGCTCTCTTTGAACTCCCAGCAGCTTATTGTATGAGTGTTTGTTGGAAGGAAAAGGTATTAAATGCTAAAACTCAGGAAAAACAAATTATTCCTGTACATCAAATGCATTGTCAACTTAATGGAAAGAAGACAGGCCATGGAAGAAGAAGGTTTTGCCTTAATAACAACTTAAGAAGAAACGGAATAAAAACTCTATGAGAATCAAAAAAATCTTTGTGTCTCCAAGAAATTCCTATACCTTTCCCTTTCTTGTCTGATCTTTTCTTTGAAGTTTTATTGCTGTCAGTTCAAGACAGAAGAGATTTAGCAATTTTAGAGGGTATATCTCTGCTCAACAAATAAATACATTAGTCTTTCCCTACCTTTTGTTAGTCAAGATATACTTGAAGAATTTTTGTGATCTTCATTGCTCAGTCTTTTAAGCAATCATCTGTTCAACTACAACAATCAAGAAATCCCATTTTGCCTAATTTGTCTTTTTTGCTATATCCATCAATATTCACAGCATCAAGACCCCAAGTTTAATGTAATGCATTTGCTTAATTGTTTTTCTGTCTATTTTCTGTCTATTTTTGCTCCAATACACAAAAGGTGTCCAGATTTTTGCATTACCAGGTCTCTGTGCTGTGTCAGTTTGGTGTAGTTAAGTGCATACAAAATTGAGGCAATTTCTTCCTCTATTGGTGTGACACAAATGCATCTATCTGCCAAGGAGTCCTCCCCCAAGAGACACCTGCATGCTCTACTTCTCATGGAGATGAGAACCCATGGATCTCTGATCCTACGATGAGACTAGGATGAGAAATATTCTGCCACTGCAGTGGGACACAGGAAGAGAGAGGACAGGAATGGGTGTGGCACTTAATATTACCCTGACATTGCAAAAACATCACTAGAAAAGAGTTTTTTTGTTGTGCTTTCATTAATCTTCACCAATTTGTATTGTAGGGAAGATCTCTCCCAAATCTGATAAATATGAAGTTAATTAGAGGCCAGTGCAGGATTTCAGCTAGAGCTAAAACCTCAGCAACTGTTTCTGCATAGTCAAACTACCAGGGAAAGGCATTGTGCTGATGGTAACTGAGCTTACTATTCTGGCAAAAGTAGTCCAAAACAAGTTCAAAACCTAAAATTAGCCCTCCCCAACACCTGTCATTGCCCTGGGCATGAGCTTGTTCATGCTGTGCTTATTGAAATAGCTGTCTCCATTCTGGCATCTGCATTTCTCGCATACTTTTTTTTCACTTTTACCCCTTCTTTAAATTCTGTGTCTTCTCTTTCACTACTCCTTTAGGTATGTGTTTTACTGTCCAGTGAGGATACAATAGAAGCAATATCTGTACAGGGATTGTCCTTTGATTGTAAGACTTTGGGAACAGAGCCAGTGAGGATAATTTTATTTCTGTTGAGTTCAGTATGTTTACAAGGATGTGAGTGCCTGGAGAGTTTTCTGGGAAGGAACCTTATTTTTTTTTTCTCTCTCTCTTTTTTTTTTTTTTTTCTTCCTGAGGTTTATTATGGAAAAACTTGGGTGAGAAATGAGCACCACTTCTACCTTAAATTTGATTATGAAGGAATTTTTGCAGCATGAGAGGCCTTATTTATGGAGCACGTTCTCAGGTGTGTACAGGTGTTTGGAAGATGTATTTGGAGATATTAGCATGTCTAAGACCTCAAATGAAAAAAATGCTTAATATTTCCTCTTCTGCTTTGCTCGCCTCTCATAGAAGTGCCTCTTCCAAGGGCGCCAGAAGACATACCAATGAATATTGGCCTAGTAGTGTAAAACACATTTCCCAAAAGGCATGGCACACATATCATTAGCAGTAGGAGATCTACATCAAAGTTACAGTCAAATTACTGAAGTAGCCTAACTTTCTTTCTTTTAATGTTCATGGATGCAGCTCTGCACAGAGCTTCTGCCTCTATGTATGTAGCAAAGTACCTCCTGGAGCCCCACGTGGAGTTACTTTGAAGTGTGCCCTAAAGTATGGCTGCAAGCATATTTATGCTACTTTTTTGCTCCTTTTCTTCTTCCTTTTAGTTAGATTAGACTTAATTTTTGATAGACAGAGTCTTATCTAGTTTGTGGTTTTTTTCAGAACAGCAGTGTGCAAAACACTGAGGAACAAGTGGGTCTGGGGAAAAAAACTAACAATCAGGGAAATGAAAGCACACTTAGACCTGAAAAGATGAAAAACTTCTATACCCCTCCACTTGTGTAGTGCTTAATATTGCAATTATTGTTACTTGATTCACCGGAAAGAGGAATACCTGATGAGCCCAAAAATGTGTGAAAGCAGGAGACTTCATGCACAAGGGTGTTCCAGTCACACAAACGTATTTCTTGGTGTTCGTTCTTGAGGTTTGAAAAATCACAAGGAATCTTATGAAAATGAGAAGTTTATTTCCATGCCATGTGTAGTATACATTGCACCTTGTGTAAATTGCTGTAGGGAGTCAAAGCACTATTCTTGGATTTGCAGGAACCCCTGAGCTTTGATATGTGCTCTTTGATACTGTCAACTGTGAGAGCTCTTCACATGTAGCAAAGGCAAAACATCACTGCTGAGTGTGACATACACTGATCTTGGAGAAGAGCCTTGCCCTGAGAGCATTTCAACAAGCAGAATTTTAACTGTTTTTCTTTGGATTCTGCTGAGACAGCTGTTGGTTATGGATCACTATGGAGCCTGCAGGAATCACCCCCTGAAAATGATGCATTTATCACTGTAGGTATATCTAGGGTTCACTTTGTTTGGATTACTCCCAGTTTACACCCTGAAATTAGAAGCAAGACTGACTTCTTGTAGGTAACTTCTAGTTAAGTTTCCTGGTATGGCCAGGTATCTACTGAGCCACACTGCAGTGGCTCACTACAGCGGCTCACTACAGCTCACTGTTTACTCTTTTCCTGTTCTCATGCTGATTATTAAACTAGTTTGATATAAAAGCAGGGTATAAAACCACCTACTACACCAAATATAATTCAATAGTATCACTTCAAATATAAGCACACTTCCTGCTGAACGTTGTGAAGTTGGAAAAGGGAAAAGGTTTTCCACTGAATTGAAGCCCTTTTAAAGCTGGGCCCAAGCTCTCTCTTAGGATGTGTGCAAACTCAGCTGCAGCAAAAGAGAGTGCATTGCAAATAATCCTGCAGCCTCTGAACCCAACTGGCCATGGTT
This sequence comes from Hylia prasina, assembly GCA_013397195.1. Taxonomy (NCBI): domain Eukaryota; kingdom Metazoa; phylum Chordata; class Aves; order Passeriformes; family Sylviidae; genus Hylia; species Hylia prasina. Next base: position 995,956 of record VYXD01012087.1, on the reverse strand, counting down.
GTCTCTTGTGTTCATCTGAGTTGCACATAGCTCAGACACCTTGCTTCTCCAAAATGAGTTTATCAGTCCAGGAGTGGAAGACCACCCTAATTCTCTGAGTATTGCTGGTAGAAAATGAAGAAAATCTTAAGCAAAGCAATGTTATGGTGTCTACAGCCTAATTTCCTTCCAAATTGTATAGAACAAGACAATCTGATGTAATTTTGTCAGCAGTTTAAAAATGTGATCATTTGCACTGTTAGAGAATGCAACTCCAGTAGTATTTCAATATAAATTGAAATGAAATGTTGTGGGAAATGTTTTGTACATAACCAAGACTGATTATTCAAAAAGCAAAGACATCAGTAACTCATCTTGTTTCCTCTTCTATTCAGAAATTTTCTTTGCTATATGCTCATCCTGAAGTCTTTCGTGACTAAATATAAGCTATAGTATAGTGAATAATTGCAGGAAGGTGGTTTGTTCTATATTTAATCCCTTCACCTGATCTTCTAAAAATCTCTGTAATTTTTCTTTGTAACAAGAATTCTTGTTTATGCTGTGGTTTGAAACTGTGATGAAAGCCCATTCCCCTTAGCCTTAAATACAGCCAGAAGGCTGTAAGAAATCTCTTGGATTTTGTCTACTGCTTTTTTCAAAACATGATCATCATGAGTGAGTGCAGCTTTGCAAGCAGTAGGCTGGCTGGGCATCTTTTGATCACTGGGAGTGAGTTTTAATTTAATCTGGCAGTTGGAGTTGGTAGCATCATGTCAATAAAAAATTAATTGCTTCAGGTATTTTTGTGGTTTCTCATTTTGTGAAGCCTGGCTTATTTAGGAGAGTTAGTATGAGCAAAGTAATCACATTTAATGTGGTTACATGCTGGAGTACAGTTGACTTTGTGCCAAACTTATGGAGCTCATAGCACAGGGCTGCTAAACTGGGGATGCATTTCTGAGAGGCTTTAGGGGCTGGTAAAGAGGCCTTCCTACTGCAAAACTAAGGGAGCAGCCCTTTTGTTTTCTTTGTGCCTTTCTGGACAATTCATGGGGCAGATGAACAGCTGTGTGCCCTGAGGCCCTGGTCTGCAAAGCACAGCTGGAATCAGCTCTGCTGCCTGTGAGGCTGAGACCTGAGCACACATCCTCACATCCTGGCCTCTTTTGGCTTGGGAGGGGAGGGAGGGTATCATGCGTTTCCAGAAATCTCCTAGATATGGTACCCCCCAGGATGAACTATCCCTAGTAATCTCTTCAGTGTGTTCAGGGATTTGAGGCTATCAAAGCTACAAATTATAGATAAAAGATAACGTTTGAAACTTACTAATAGCCACCCCAAACAGAGCCAGATATAATCATATCAGTGCATTATTACAGCAGCAGGAGATGTTGCATGCCCTGCATGCATATGCACTCATATCTCATCAATAAGCCTGCCCCTGTATGGTCCAGCAACCATGTGAACTGTGAACTTGGCCATGGCACCAGAGGTTTGTCTTGGTTTGTAAGACAAATGGCAAATTTTACAAAAGCATAGTATTTGCTAAGCTGACATTTCATATGATGGTATGAAAGACAATGTGTTGTGGGCTGTATTACACTTTGAATGACTTTGTTATACATCACTGTTTAAACTGGCAGTGTGCACACAAATAAGTATTTGTCAAAGTTTAAGCTGAAATATTTTACACCATGTCTTTGAAACTTTTAAATTTAGTCTCTGTTCAGTTTCCACTTGGATCTCCTAGTGTTTCAAGTTAAACCTGAGATAATATGACTAAACAGAATAGAAGGAACCTTCCCTTTTATAGCTCTCTGTATGTGATACAGTTATTTTGTGTCTCTTGTACTCTCCCCTCTTTTTCTCTGTTGCTTATAAAGCAAAAAGGGGGAGAATTACACAAATCATCATAAAAAAATGATAATCCTTGGAGAACCTAGAGATGCAATATGTTGCAACTATCTTTCAGTGTTTCTTTAAAACATCACCAGCATGTTTTGTTTTGCACTTTATTTTTTGAGGCACAGCTTTGTCAATTTGAGTCTTCTTGGCTCCATTTGAATTAATGCAAAACAGTAAATAGTCTTTGGAAAAAAACACTTCCATTAGGAACAAATTCTTTTGACTTGACACTTAACCTGCACACTTGCTCGGGCTCTGAGTTCCTCAGCCCTGATTACTGACTAACAGAGTATAACTTTGGACTCATTTAAAATGCAATTGCAGAACAAACCAGGGAAAGTCATTTAGCAGTGTATCGACAGGAAGGGCAGACTGTAAATCTAATGACCTTCTTCCATTTCTAATTTCTAAGATCCCCCTGTCACCAGTATTGGCAATATCTGACACGCACATGTGGCAATGTATCAAGTGGTCTATTCATATGAAAGATTAATTTTTGTAGAAGAGTAAGTCTCTCATGCTTCTCGGATACACAGATGAATGCTTTGAACAAAGCTCACTGTTTACTCTTTTCCTGTTCTCATGCTGATTATTAAACTAGTTTGATATAAAAGCAGGGTATAAAACCACCTACTACACCAAATATAATTCAATAGTATCACTTCAAATATAAGCACACTGTTAAATTTCCATTGGAATTAACTCATTTGAGGCAGCGTTTCATAGTCACAGAATATTAACACATAACGTTGTCAACCATTACCTGTAGCTGGTGAATGCCAGTGATTTTTACTTCATAGTGCAGCCATCTTGGAAAGCCAAAACTGAAGAATTTCAGGTATTTCCAGGTAACAAAACATGTCTGATAGTGGTCTTAAGCCAAGAAAATCTGGCATTTTAAGTGTACTTTGGAGAGGAGTCTCAGGAGAATTCACATTCTCCGTTTTGAATCCTTTCTAAATCCCCAATGACACTGTCTTGAAATAAATCTTACTCGGGGCAGGTGTCTCCTCCAACATACCTATATAAGCCATTTGTTCTAATACACACAAAGAGCACTTTGAGTTAAATACTTTTCTAGATGGCTCTTACAAGCTGACAGCATTAAGTTTCATAACAAACAGATGTTCATATTTTATAAGCCTCCTCTATAAAAGACTTTCAGTGTTCTCTATTTCAACAGAGGCACAGTGGAAAATTATAAGGGTTTAGAAACAGTACTCCTGTGGGAACCTGAAAACACTGAGTTTGGCTGCAGCAAAACACAGCTACAGCTGTGGAGACATCGATAGCGAATGGTGGGAAGGGGTGGATGGACAAGATTAGATAAAGGCCAAAGGTTTAACATCCTGATGATGGAGGGATTTCCACTGACAGTGGAAAGAGGCGATTTCCCTGCTTCTCTGGAGGCACTGGCTTCAAAGCTGACATTTGGGAGAGGGAATTCAGGGCTGCTTCCTAATGCCAAGACAGGTAACAGAGCTGTGAACCCAATAACATCCACGGGAATTCAGTGGCAGTGTATCCTTGAAAGCAGGGGAGCAGGAGCAGCCTGGCAGGCTGTGCAGTGGGAGCAGGGAAAGGAGAACAGACAACACAGCACCTCAGATGCATCACCCTGCAGCCTCTGGAGCACCAGCCAGGGTCAGAACTTGTGGGCCCCTTGGGGCACAGGCTCAGCCCAAGGGGAAAGCACATGGTGTGGAGGGAGCCATTTGTTTTAACAAATGTTGCCAACACCAGGAAGGAGGAGACTGTGCTTCCCTGCCTTTGATACAGGGCTGAAAACCCTCATTTTCCAAATTGGCATGTTTTTGTGTGCTGCTTTGCTGCCTACTTCCTGAGCAACCCTCAACTTCTACTAAAAACATCTCTACTTTTCCATCTTTTTGAGGCAAAATGTCCAGAAGAGTCGAGGAGCAGTTAAAGTTGTCTCTTTCCACACTTCTGGCTTGAAAGCAATGTAGAGGCAGTCCTGTGTCATGCCGCCCCCCCAGAGCCAGTGTTCCTGACACCTTCCCTCCACAGACTCCTCTTTTTATACTGCCAAGCTGCCAGCAGATCAGGGGGGCTTATCACAACGAAGCCAGTCTGTCTCTAAGCCAACTCACAACCTTTTATTTCTGCTGGCTCAGCTCATCAGTCAAGCTAAACAAATCAACCAGAGTGCTGGGTGTGAGGAAAGGAACAGGAGGGCATACCCAGGGCTAGCAAAATACCTTTCCTGGCAGTGGCACAGCCCAAAAATTGTCTAAAATTAACCTGGGAGGGTAATGGAAAAAGATTATTTTCCAACTCTGTGCTATTTAAAGGTCTCCAAAACATAAAGTGATTTTTAAAAGTTTATTAAGTCAGCATTGTCGAACCCTTAGGCTAAAAAACGTGGACTCAGTACCTTAGAAGTATAAAAAAATCTTGTCATTGTGAAATGTATGGACATTCCATTAATGAATTCAGAAGAACTAGGATTTCACCCTTGAAATAAGACCTGGATTTCTTGTTTTGGACACTACTCTGTATCCTTACATCTTCTTGATATCAGGAATAAACCTAATACTCTTGAGTTTTTGCTTCTGAAACCTTGCAGAAAGGCAATGTAAAATTTCCTTTGCATATACATTTGACTGCTTGTCCTTAATACTTACTTTGAAAAATACCTTGTTCCAAAAAACTTATTTGCATCAATATCTGTGGAAAGCAAAACCAGACCAGATGCAAACACAACTAAAGTAGATTAATTTAAACAATTTCAACTGTTTTTGTATAACTACTTCACAGCCTTTATCCAGTCTGGCTGGTAAAATGAAGCAATTTTGATCTTTGAGAGAAAAAATAATTCTTGCAACAGATACATGGACACACAAGTCTGTACAACCCATTCTTTCTTTGTAATCTCTTCTTGACTAGTTACAGATGGAACAAGAACTAAGGAAAGAAGCAAGACAGATTCTTACCATCCTGTTTTCTTACAATCATGGAAATTAAATTAAAATAAACATTAAAAATCACCTTCTGTCACTTCTTCTCCTAGCTCATGAGGACTTTCCAGTGCATATTTTCCATTGGTTTTGTTCAGACTGCTGCTGCCAGGTTGTGATAAAACAGAGGGAAAAAAAGCCATCTTTTGAAAAATGTGAACTTTTCACATGACATGGAAGCCAGTCACTTCACAAAGCTCTTGTTTTGAGGTGCCTCAGGACGAGGGAAGAAAGCTGGAGAATTATGGAACAAAAGAGCAGTTGGTTGTAATAGCAAAAGGTGTCTGTACATGTGTACATATTTCAACTGTGAAATTTTTGTCCAGCAGCCTCCTAGTAATCATGAAATTTGTCTAAAGTAGCTACCTGAGCTCTCTGTGAATCTTCCTCTGAGCATCCCTATATCTATCACTGTAAATGGAGAAGACAATTAGCTTGAATCAAATGTCCAGTTCTGAGCTGGGATGAATCCCTCTTTTCATGAAGTCATCATCATTAGGTGGAACATGGCAGTGAAGCAATGCTTATATTCTGGATCAGCCACGGCTAAGACCTGGTTCAATCCAAGTCTCACAAGAGTTGTGGTTCCTGCAGTGCTTAAGTGGTGTCAGGACATGCTAACCTCCTCTATAAGCTGGTAAGTCAAAGCAGTACCTACTTTGGGTGAGTTCCGGTTCAGGCTCAGCTGCAGGTAAGTTTCTCCTGTTTAGTTCTGGTTAAACCAAACAAAACTTTCAGAAAGCAGTTTAGGTTTTATACATATATATATATATAAAAGCTGGATAATTTTGACAAAATTCAATTCCCTTTTCTGTGTTAATCTGAAAGGGAACTGATCTCCAGCTGCGTCCATAAACACATGCTGAAATGAAGAGCTTTCCATCTTTCATTTATCACTCCATTCATTCAAAATAAACCTACCCTTGGCCCCGCATGATTTTACTGTATAATATACACCTGCCATCATGACAGAGATCTAGTCCAGAAAGTAAACCATGACCTGCATTCCTGTTAAATAACAGGAAGACACTGGAGAAAATCTGAAATACTTCAAGAGATGACCAAGAGATGCTTTCCAACATTAGAGATTTAATTCTCCTAATAAGGCAGAGTCATATTGTACAACTGTGTAATCTCATCCTCTCAGTAAAGCCTATAAAAAATAGACCAACTCATCTTTTCTTACACCTTATATATTATGTTGATATACGTCAGTAAGTACTAATATGTTAAGTTGTTACCTTTGTGCAAAAATGGATTGGTATGGATAAAGCAAAAACCACCTTGGAGTGATGCCACTAGAACTGACTTCCCTGAATCAGGCCTTGTTGTAGTGTTCAGAGGCAGTATTTAAATTAAAACAATAAAAGAACAAGATTTCCAGACATTTTTAATTAAAATTTTCCACTTAATCTCTGTGGAAGGCACAAAATCAACATTGTCTTTGTTCTTTGAAAATCCTTGGCCCAGCCAGCTCCAGAGCTTGTTTTGAGAAGTTCAAGTTGAAGGGAAGCTATGTAAAAGGGAAACCCTGAGAGTGGTGTGGACACACTGCCTATATGTGCCATCCCCACAATCTCTGTTTGAGGGGTCACCTCTGTACCTGGGTATGTGCTTTGCTCACAGAAAGTCAAATTTACTCTGAGTGTTCACCACCCTTTGTTTGTCTACCTTGACTCTTTCTCCTCTGGGCACATAACCACATCCATCATCATTCCCAAGGGATAACCCTTTTCCACAGTCAGAGGGGAAGCACAGAGACAAAGGGAGCTTGAAAAGAACCAGCCTCAAACAAAATTCTGCAGACTTTAAAAAAAGTAAGTTGTTGCAGGTGAAAAGAAATAGATATGGCCGAAAACAACCAAATTGGTGTATACACCAAGCTAGAAGAACTTTCTATCTGAATAGTTTTTATTTTTCTAATAAGGAAAAGTGAACTGCATGCCAAAAATAGCATATAGCTGTGACGTGAATGAGCCACTGTTCCCATCTTGCTGAGAACTCACTGGACTCTGCCTGCTTCAGAGGGCTTTATAATGCTAGGTATTACTACACCTATAATACCAGGTAATACTATAGCCTAACATTTTGCTCATGACGTCTTTACAAGAAAAGGGACTTTGAGTTCCTGCTAGTGCGTATGTCTACCAAATAAAAAAACAGCAGGAGAAAATTGTGCTTCTGCCTTACACTGGTAGGGCTTCAGTAATTTTGGCAACCTTGTGTCAAGGGAGTAGAAACCAAAATCGTGCCCCTAAGCTTTCCAAATCAACATCAGCAATATTTATTGCACTGTTTGTCCAAATCCAGCCTTAGCAATTGAGGCCTTATAACCTATGCTTCACCCGAGCTGCTAGTAAGCTGGAGTAATAGAAAACAGTGTAGACCACTGAGAAAAGAAGTAATTACCATGTGGACACTGAAATGTACAAATTATCATCCCAATTCTATTAAGTGCATAACTGAACTACGAATGAATACCATGGTTCAGTGTCTGCTCATCTCTTCAGGAGAGAACATACTTCTTCCAAATTACATGCTAATGCAATTCACCCTTGATAAATGACAATGGGCTTTAAACATTGCACAATACTCAAATGCATGCTTGTAGGCTATACCCTTTTGGTCAATTTGTTGGCAGGCAAGTAGTAAATGGAGGGCTGGCTTCCCTTCTCCAGGCAATATCTGATCTCTAAACCCATGAGAAGAGCAGATCTGAAAATTGGTGCCAACTAGAATTAAATTATTTTGATGGGGATGATGGTTCAGCAAAACCTGAGCTTTTAACAGCAAGGCTCTCTTCAATGTATTACTGGTAGAAGGTGGGACAAATTTTGTTTCACTGCTCACTTTAATGTATTTAAGTATTCTCAGATAAGGGCTCTTGATAGCTATTTATGACCTTTCTTATGCTTCACTTAAATTCATAGGAGTGGTTAGGTTGGAAAAGGATTCCAGGCTCATCCAGTCCATCTGTGAACACAGCAACCTGTGTTCACTACTAAATCATAACCCCAACTGCCACATCCACAAGTTGGTAATTTTTTCAACACTTTCAGGGCCTTTGGTTTCACTACTTAGCTGAATCACCTGTTCCAATGCTTGACAACCCTCTCCAGTAAGTATTTTTTCCCTAATATATAATCTAAACTTCCTCTGGTGTAACTTGCAGCCATTTCTTCCCCTGGACCCACTCCAGCATCTCAATATCCTTCTTGTACTGAGGACGGAACACAGGATTTGAGGTGTGGCCTCACCAGTGCTGAGTACATGGGGCAAAGGTTTACAGTGCATGGGGTGATATCAGACTGGCAACCTGTTACTTGTGGGCTCTGCAGGGCTCCATCCTTGGCCCTGTGTTTTTCAACATCTTTATTAATGACTTGGATGCAGGACTGGAAGGAATACTAAGCAAGTTCATAGATTATATAAAACTGGGAGTGTTGACTGCTTCAAAGGCTGGGAGACCCTCCAGAGACACGCTGACAATTTAGAGGGCTGGGCAATCACCATCCATATTAAGATCAACAAGGGAATGTGCCCAACTCTGCACCTGGGATGGGACAATGCTGGATGTATGGACAGATTGGGGACTGAGAGGGTGCAGAGCAGCACTGAGGAAAGGGCCTGGTGGTTCTGACTGATGAAAAGTTGAATCTGAGCCAGGAGGGTCAACCCTGTCCTAGGGTGCACCAGGCACAGCATGGCCAGCTGGGCAAGGGAGGGATTGTCCTGCTCTGCTCTGAGCTGGGGCAGCCTCACCTCCAGTGCTGGGGGCAGCTTTGGGTGCCACAATATAAACAAGACATTGAGCTCTTAGAGAGTGTTCAAAGGAGAGCAACGAAGATCGGGAAGGGCTTTGAGTTTGAGGCATATGAGGAGCAGCTGAGGTCACTTGGTTTGTTCAATCTGGACAAGAGGAGACAGAGGGAAGTTCTCCTCATTAACTCCCTCATGAGGGGAATGGCAGGGACTGATCTCTTCTCTGTGTTATCAGTGACAGGACCCAAGGGAATGACCTGATGTTGTGTCAGGGGAGGTTTAGGTTGGAGATTAGAAAAAGGTTCTTCCCCCAGAGGGTGGCTGGGCACTGGAAGAGGCTCCCCAGGGCAGTGGTCACAGCACCAGCCTGACAGAGTTCAAATAGTGTTTGAGCAACGCTCTCGGGCACACGGTGTGCCTCTTGGGGATGGTTCTCTGCAGGGCCAGGAGATAGACTTGATGTGTCTTCCAACTCAGCTGATTCTGTGATTCTGTGTTCTGTGATATTAAACAGAACTGGCCCCACTAGTGAGCTCTGGGGAACACCACTTGTGATTCTGTAATCGTGTAGTCCCTGGTAACTAATATTATCAGTGTCATTCTCATCTTTTAAAGACTAGCTGGAGTGTGGCACTCGGACAGGCATATCAGTTACTCCATTTACAAGATTCATTACACTATCTGAAGGGTTTGACAGGCTTTGACTAGCACAGTTAAGTATTATAACTAAGGCATTTTTCTTCAATAACAATCTACCCTAATCTGAACTAAAATCTTAATCAAGCAAACCTTCCAGCTCCCCATCACACACAAATTCAAGGCTTGAAGGGCAGTCATGACCCTGAATTTGTCTTGTGGTCACAGACCAGACAACATATTGGGCTGGAACACAATATCTGAACACTAATAGTGTAACAGGTGGGCTTACTGTTGTCTACGAGCCTTAATATTTAAACTCACCAAGATATTTCTTCAGTGTTTGCCAAATACCTCTTTGAAGAAGAAGTGAGATTCACCTTTGCTCAGAAAAATATGGGCAAATGGATGATGTTCATACAGTGCCTTCAGGCATCCACAGTGCTTAAAAAATAAGCAACTGATTTAAATAAGAAGATCCAGATCTCCAGACAGTAAATGCTATTGTTTCTGAAATGTGTATACTTTAATTATTTTTTTTTAAATGAACTGTCTTATGAGCTGCTTCTTACAGAATCTGGCACAAGTGGAAAATTCATGTTAATGTACAATCTGGACTTTTGTAAACAATGTCAGTAATTCTGTTGTGATGACAAGACTTCACTTGAGACATAAAGAAGGTTCTGTCTGCGAATACTCAGATAAAAAAAACCCAGTCTTGTATCAGGGCAATTCATAGAAGGGAAGAATTCTATAGATCTGAGACATTGCCAGATCCTCTAGTAAAGAAACTCTGAGCCCAGAGGACAGTGTGAAAAGGTGTATAAATGTCGGGGTTGGCTGCTGACAGAACCCGAGATTTATGATGAAAAGTCTTTTTCCCAAGCCCCGCATCAGAAGAAAGGTCAGAAGTCTGTTGGCTGCTGTTTCTCTTGTTGTTTATTTTCTGTTATCTTTTACATTCTTTTCTCTGCTCTGTGAAGTCTTCACAGCAGCCGTGTCAGCTCACTGACTGCCTCCCACAAGGAGGTGCTTATCTTTTATACTACATATTATGTTTTTCGTATTTACAAGTACATACCAATACTTATCACCTATGTTAGACAGTCAACTTCTATTCTAAACCAATCCAAAAGTGCCACCACCCTGGCAGAAGATGGAGAACAAGAAGAAGAAGGACAAGGAACCACCCAAATTCCTCCTTCTTGTCCCCTCATGCCTTTATCTTAAAATCTTAAAATTCTACATTTGCACCCTGTGAGACTTAAAAACTTTTGTCACTTGTAATTCTTCATATAGAGTTGGTAATTTTTCCCATGGACTAAAATCAAAGCCACTCTCGTTGTTGGCCTCATGCCAGGGTCTCTGAGCCCCTTGCTGAGCTCTCAGATCACCCAGGGCAGTCAGAGGGACACTCTGGGTTCTGACATATAAATAAATATTAAAAGGCAAATGTAAACAGACAGGAGAGTCAAAGCTCAGGAGGGAGACGTACAAGGTGAACTTGCCAAGACTGGTAAAAGAGACATCATATAGAGCTATACAGAGATAACGACCTTTTCTACTCTGCAAAACACAGTCAGGATGTCCAAGTTTGACAACCACAAGACATTTATGGCAGACCTCACAGAGCTGAGAGCTTGTGGGTAGTCTGAGAGATGTTTCCATAAGGAGATGATAGTGGCACTGTGGGATCCTATGTCCCCCTTCACAATTGGGAATTAGGATTACTCACCTGTACAGATTTACTACAGGCTATGGTCTTTTACTTTGGCCATGTATTCACTCTTCATGGGCTGCTTTTGGCCTGGAAGTCACACTATACCTTTGAATCTTTTAACACTCTCTAACTGTGGCATCCTAGAGACAATGGAAAGGTCCCAAAAGCATCTCAAGCAGAAGAAAGGGGAAAAAGGGCACTAAATGTCTGTCATTATTTGGGTCATTACTTTTTTTCATTTATACACACAGACACACATATACATGGATATGCACATACCCATACATAGTGGATTTCATAGAATCCTAGAATGGTTTTCATTGGAAGGCATCCCTAAAGATCATCTAGTCCAACCTCCTGCCAAGGGCAGTGACACCTTCCACAAGATCAATTTGCTCAAAGCTCTTTCCAACCTATCCTTAAGTACTTCCAATGATGGGCCATTCACAACTTTTCTGAGAAGCCTGTTCCTTTGTCTCATCACCCTCATGGCAAAAAAGAGTTCTTTGTTATATAGAATCTAAATCTATCCACTCTCATTTTAATACCATTGCCTCTCATGCTGTCACTACAGGCCTTGGTGAAAAGTCTTTCTCAAAGTCTCTTTTGTGTATTGAAAGGCCACATGAGAGTTCCCCCAGAGCCCTTTCCAGACTGACCAGTCTTCCTTCATAGAAGTTTTCTAGTCCTCTGACCATTTTGCCATCCTCCTCTGCACCTGCACCACATCTTTCCTGTGCTGAGGACTCCAGAGCTGGATGCAGTGCTCCAGGTTGGATCTCACCAGTGCAGAGTAGAGCGGAATTGAATTCCTCAACCTCCTGTCTGTACTTATTACAGTTTTGGCTTTCCATACTGCAAATGCACACTGCTGGCTCATGTCCCATTTTACATCCACCAGTATGCCCAAATTCTTTCTGCTGGACAGATCATTCTGTGTCATTCTATGACAGATCATTCTACGATCAGTCTCAATTAACCCCTCACCCAGTCTGTACTGGTATTGGTGATTGTCCTCACCCAGGTGCAGGACCTTGCACTTGTCCTAATTGAACTTCATGATCCTCACGTAAGTCCATCCCTCAAGCCTGCCAAGATCCCCCTGGATGGCATCTCTTGTCAGGTGTAACTGCTATATTTATGAAAACGTTAATCTGTATTGGACCCAGTACTTACCCCTGGTCTTTGAGTCATTGAGTAGGCATCCAGCCAATTCCTTACCCATCTTACAATTCATCCATAGAACCCATAACTCCGGTTTAGAGGTAAGAATGTTGTGGGGACCTTTTCAAGGTACTTACAAAGGGCCATGGAGTGGGTATTTGTAGCTCTTACCTTGTCCACTGGTGCAGTCACTTAATCTTAGAAGACCATAGATTAGTGAGGCGGGATTTGTCCTTGGTAGGACCTGGTTGGTTCTGTATAATCATCTCCCTGCCTTCTGTATGTTTTGAAATATCATCAAAGATGATCTCATCCACGATCTAAAAAAAAAAAAAGGTAGTGCAGAGGATGAGCCTCCTGGAAAAGCTGATCATGGTGTCTCCTCTACCAGATAAGTATTTTCTGTCCTAAAATTTTACCCTACTCCCTGTAACAGGAGATTAAATCACAGTTTTGAATCTCTTGTGGCTTAAAAATAACAGCTGAAATCAGGTTTGAATTATGTCTTGACATTTCAGATTATTGTGTCATTAAATAATTATCAGCCCAGACATATAGTGAATATAAATGTTTTGTGTTAATTGGACTTCAGAGGTGTGACAGTAGAGAAGAGGCTGGGAAAGCAAGAGCATTTCCAATGTTGATATTTGTGTAGTAACCCAGGGATTTGCTTTCTTCCTGAAGAGTGGGGAGGGACATACAGACTAATTTTTCTTTTTGAAAGACTTCATTCTTTTCACTTTATGCTAAAATACTCCAAAGGTGCAAAAGCAGGCAAAATTTGAAGGGAATGTCAGCAGATGTTTACATGAGAGACCAGAAATTATAGAGCAAACTTGAGTGCTATTTTCATTTCAAAAGTGTGATGCACTTGACTCTATCTCAGTCTTTTGAAGAGAATTAGGTCAAGAAGAAAATGTATTTCTCAAGGACCTACTTAGGAAGGCCTTTTACTCAACAGCAATGACAGCATAGTCACTACATTTATTTTAACAGACAGCGTATGTTGCAACTCTGAGCTTCTCAACACCTTGATGATAAGATGGCCACAAACACGACACCCCGAGAGGCAGAACAGTGGTATGTGGTAATCACTGTTCACATGATCCGCGTGATGCTCCAGACGGTTCGGGGGCTAAGGGATGTGAAAGCTTGGAGTAGGATAAGGCAGCAAGAGAAAATAGCATATGAAGAAGACCAGAGAAACTTGAGCCAGGCCTGAGACAGCTCACAGTGGTGTATCACTCCCAGGGTCACAACACAGCATCTGTCCCCATGTTGATACAACAGAGGTCCCTTGCATGTGTTTGTCACTTTTACCGCTTCTCCTTTAACAAACAGAAAACCAAAGCCTGTCACAAACTAAACCAAGCAGTACTGCAAAATTTCCATTCCTTGGTGTAAATACTGTCTCATATTGTAGGGCTGCCTCTCCATCCTTTCATTTCAACCTTGAGCCATGTTTTGTCAGAGCAGAGCCTGTTGCAAGTTATACAGGGTAGGTACAATCACTTCGGTTTTTACCAATGCAAATCACTGTTTCTGCTGGCTAGAATAGCTCCAGCTAATTTGAAAGCAAGAACTAATTTTCAGCAAAAATGTGTGAAATTTGCAGGCATCTGATAAAACTAGAACAGACTTCCACAAAACACTGAAAATAACCTTACTATGAATATTGTAAGAAGCCTGGGAGTGGAGTTAGAACAGGCCCTGGGTTCAGTCCAGTGCTTGCTGGGGAACAGGTGGGACTGAACCTGTAAGCAGTTCATCCCTGCACTGCACCGTACCTAGGGATGGAATCCTTCTGGCCAGTGTGCACCCACTCCAGGGAGGTGGCCAAACCCACATCTGCCTTTTCCAGCCCATGAATACAGTGCAGAACATATCAGACAAATAGCACAGAAAGACACTGCCAATTACAATTGTAATTCTTGTTCTCATTTAATATATATTGATGTCTCATCTAAATAACATCCAAGACAAAATATTTTTTTTAAGGACTACACTGCTCTGCTCTCATTATATCCATCTTCAGACTACTCCTGTCCCTATTTCCATGGAGCTGGGCTGTGGTTTCTCTTTGTTGTCAGTCCCAAGCTGGCACAATGGTCTCTAACCTGAGTCATTAATATCAATTACTGTAAGGGCAGCTGCCTTGTTCTCCTTGTCAGAACTTCAGTATGGAGGGTAATAGATGGCTTCAGACTGGCTTCCTGCCAAGAGGGCTCCATTGTTTTCATCTGTGATACACAAGAAAGAAAATAAGGGGGTTAAATCAATTTGATTAGAGGAAGCTCAGCCTAGCATTATATAGGCTCTAATTTTGCTCTTCCATAGTATGATTTTACATCCCTGAAATTGGCTTTAACTGTGGATTTAAGGCTTATTTAGAAAGTCAGTGACTCCTTTTAAGCTTTGCAACCTCCATCCTCTCTCCGTGCTGGGCATGTTGAGTTTGTTTATATTATATATATTTTATACATTTTTAAAGAAAAAATGGAGATCTGTTATTTCCAGACACTGACATTTTTTCAGCTTGGCAAAGCAGTGAGTATTTAATACAGAAATTCTTCCTTCTAAAAGATGTCACGTGCTTCTTTTTTCCTTCTCATCTGCATCTGTATCATCTTCTGCCAGTTCTGCATTTCTACCAGTCACGTAAGGCCCACACACCAGCATAGAAAAATGCTATAAAAGAATCAAATAAAGAAAAGTGGAAAATGTCTTACACAGCTCTTCATCACATACAAGAGACCCACAGTGTTCTCCAAGGAAGAAAAATTTTGCTGAGAGAAAAGGAGAAAACATTTGACAGCATGATATATGTACTAGTGAAGCCAGTGGAAAAAATTCAAATTACTTTAATCAGTGCCAAGAGGTGGGTTCCTGTCTTTTATTACAGAGATTTTAGGTTCTAAGACCAATTTAGAAGTGTGGCTGACAGAGTCCCTTGGGAGGCAGTCCTGAAGGGCAAAGGAGCCCAGGAGTCCAGTTCTTCAATAAGGAAATCTTAAAGGTGCAGGAGCACCCATGTGCTGCAAGATGAGCCAGTGGGGAAGACCAGACTGGCTGAACAGAGAGCTTTGACTGGAACTTGGGGGACAAAAGAGCTTATCACCTTTGGAGGGCAGCTCAGAAGGACTACAAGGATGACATGAAGTTATGCAGGGAGAAAATTGGAAGGACCAAAGCCCAAACTGAACTTAGTCTGGCCACTGCTGTAAAAGACAACAAGAAATTCTTCTATGAACACATCATATGAACACATCTATGAACATATCAGCCACAAAAGGAGGTCTAAGAACAATCTCCATCCTTTATTGGATGTGGGAGGAAAGGGAGTGACAAAGGATGAAGAAAAGTCTGAAGTAATTAATGCCTTCTTTGCCTCAGTGTTTAATAGTAAGACCAGTTGTTCTTCAGGTGCTCAGCCCCCTGAGCTGGAAGACAGGGATGGGGAGCAGAATGAAGCCCCCACAATCCAGAAGGGAATGGTCTGCAATCTTGCTATGCCACTGAGAACCACACAAGTCTTTGGGGCCCAATGGGATCCACCTATGGGATCCACCCGAGGGTACTGAAGGAGCTGGCAAAAGTGCACACCAAGCTGCTTTCCATCTTTTATCAGGAGCCCTGATAGGGAGGTGTTCCTGTTGATGGGAGGCTGGAAAATATAATGCAAAAAAGGCTGAAAGAAGGATTAGGGGAATTACAGGCCTGACAACCTGACCTTGGTACTGGGCGAAGTCACGAAGCAGATCATCTTTTGTGCCAACATGTGGAATGTACAGGACAACTGGGGAATGAGGCCCAGCCACCACCGGTGTATGAAAGGCAGGTCCTGCTTGACCAGCTTAGTCTCCTTCTATGAAAGGGTGATCAACGTAAAGAATGAGGGAATGGCTGTNGGAAGGGATGTAGCATATCTCTTCCTGGGCTTTCATAAAGCCTTTGCCACTATTTCCCACAGCATTCTTCTGGAGAAACTGGCTGCTCGTGGCTTGGACAGGTGCACTCTTCACTGGGTAAAAACCTGTCTAGATGGCCGGGCCCAGAGAATTGTGGTGAATGGAGTCACTTCCAGGTGGCAGCTGGTCACGAGTGGTGATCCCAGGGCACAGAACTGAGGCCAGTTCTGTTTAATGTCTTTACCAGCAATCTGGACAAGGGAACTGAGTGCATCCTCAGTCAGTTTCCAGTTGAGCGGGAGTGTGGATCAGCAAACCAGTCTTTATCTGTTATCTCTCCAGATCTGCTGTTCTCTGTAGAACCCTCCATAGGGAAAGTTCTACAGAGGGATCTGGACAGGCTGGATTGATGAGCCAGGGCCAATTTCATGAAGTTCAACAAGGCAAAATGACAGGTCCTGAACTTGGGTCACAGCCACCCTGTGCAACACTACAGCCAGTGAGAGCCTGGAAAGCTGCTCAGCAGGAAAGGACCTGGGGGTGCTGGTCAACAGCAGCTGAACATGAGCCAGGGTGTGCCCAGGGGACCAAGAAGGNGATGGCCGGGCCCAGAGAATTGTGGTGAATGGAGTCACTTCCAGGTGGCAGCTGGTCACGAGTGGTGATCCCAGGGCACAGAACTGAGGCCAGTTCTGTTTAATGTCTTTACCAGCAATCTGGACAAGGGAACTGAGTGCATCCTCAGTCAGTTTCCAGTTGAGCGGGAGTGTGGATCAGCAAACCAGTCTTTATCTGTTATCTCTCCAGATCTGCTGTTCTCTGTAGAACCCTCCATAGGGAAAGTTCTACAGAGGGATCTGGACAGGCTGGATTGATGAGCCAGGGCCAATTTCATGAAGTTCAACAAGGCAAAATGACAGGTCCTGAACTTGGGTCACAGCCACCCTGTGCAACACTACAGCCAGTGAGAGCCTGGAAAGCTGCTCAGCAGGAAAGGACCTGGGGTTGCTGGTCAACAGCAGCTGAACATGAGCCAGAGTGTGCCCAGGGGACCAAGAAGGCCAATGGCATCCTGGACTGTATCAGGAATAGTGTGGCCAGCAGGACCAGGGCAGGGAGTTCCCCTGTACTCAGCACTGGACTTAAATCCTTCACTTCCTTCCACTTCAGTTCTGGGCTCCTCACTACACAAACATTGAGGCGCTGGAGCAAGTCCAGAGAAAGGCAATGGAGCTGGGGAAGGGTCTGGAGAACAATTCTGATGAGGAGTAGCTGAAGGACTTGGGGGTGTTTAGCATGGAAAAAAGTCCTCAGTGAGGATCTTACTGCTCTCTACAACCACCTGAAAGGAGGTTAGAGTGACATGTGAGGTCAGTCTCATCTCCCAGGTAATTTGTGATAAGACAAGAAGAAATGGCTCAAGTTGAAACAGGGGAGGTTTAGATTAGATATCAAGAATATTTTCT
Organism: Hylia prasina; assembly: GCA_013397195.1. NCBI lineage: Eukaryota > Metazoa > Chordata > Aves > Passeriformes > Sylviidae > Hylia > Hylia prasina. Next base: position 978,438 of record VYXD01012087.1, on the reverse strand, counting down.
TCACCTAAAGGGTTGTCAGGCATTGAAACATGCTGCCCAGGGAAGTGGCAGAGTTGCCCTCCCTGGAGAAATTTAAAAGATGTGAGTATGTGGCACTTGGAGTCATGGTTTCGTGGTGGATTTCATGGTGTTAGGACAATGGTTGGACTGGATAGATGTAGAGATCTTTTCCAACCTAGATGAGCCTTTGATTCTATCCTTGCTTGGTGTCACTTGGCATAATTCCATCTGTTGCTCTTCTGAATGCGCAGCCCATGTGAAATGCTAGCTTTATTTCAACATCAGATTAACTTATTAAAGAAGAAATTTACTATATGAAATGCTCAAAGAGAACATGAGGTTGAATCTGGCTCTGTTGCAGATGCAGAATTGTAAAAGAGCTATTCATGTTTAAATGTACTGGCAGAAAAAGAGAGGTTGTGGCAGAGAAAATAAAAACTATTTTAAGCATTTACAGAACCCCAGTGAGGCCAGCTTGGGTGAGTTTACATTTTCAGTTATAAATATTCCTATTTTCTTATTCACATAGTTACTACAGCAAAATGTATATAATTCCTCAATGACTGACATTGCTTCTTTGACTTAATGAAATTGTTATTGTATACTGTTGCTAGAAATCTATCAGGGTAAGATTTTGGGTAACAAGGATTTCTTGTGCCACTGGATTTGAAGAAGGCTGTATGGACTCTCTTACTAGAAAGACCAGCATGAAAGATGCTGAGGTACAAAAGTGATTAAGTCTAGATCATTACGGTGCTAAATTAAATAATGAATTGGGAAAACCACCGGGAAAATCTGCTCCATGGAGAATGACCCCAACAGGACTTTGTCAACCATATGAAGCCAGACCGGTCTGCTTAATGACAACTCTCCAGGTTTGTTGGTTGTTTTGTTGTTATTGGTTGCTGTTTCTTGTTTGTTTGTTTGTTCTTTTAGAAGCAAAGATGTGCAAGGGAGATTATTTATTAATTCAGAAAATCAGGAGTACTTACAGACATGCTTACACTATAATCTCAAACAAGCCACTACTCATGACAATAAAAGAAACCCCATATACAGATTTAACCTCCTAGCTATGCATTTCTTGCATCAAGGACTATTTTTTATTATGCGCGTAGCATCAGTCTGCCACAATGAGCTTCAGCGAAATCTTATCAAAAGTCTTAGGGCAAGCAGAAATAAGTGAGTGTGCTTTTCCACCTATTAGGACCTCTAGGTGTGTCTATTCACAGCAACACTGAACTGGTTCAACTGGTCACATTTCAGACTGTATAAAGAGGAAAAAAAAAGAGGAGAGCTTTTTCCTACCACTGAGAAAATTGAGAGGTCTGACATGGATCTAAAGTTTCCTGACATCTTCCTTCCTGCTATCCAGACTGTTGGTGGAATAACAAATACTTTTCTACATTAAATTAGGGGAGTAGGTTTTTTATATCTTCCAGTGGGTGCTGTGGATGGATTTGTAACCACCTTGAGTAGCTGAAGGACATTTAAGAGCAGATGTTTAGGCATAAATTTCTCAGTAATGTAAGACCTCGCCCAGCTGTAAAACCTATTTGTGCTGAAAAAAACCACTGTGAGGTATCTGAGGATCTTCTGGAATTATGGTTACTATAAATTCAGAGTAGGAAAGATCCTTGGCTGGGTTCGAATAAGGGGAATGGCACTTGGTCTTCTTAGACGTAATGGAATTTGTAATCAGAGACATTCTGCCATCACCATTTCATCCTGTAAATGTAGAGGCACTTTTACACAAACAAGTGTAAAAATAGTGGAGCTGAAGGACATAAGGCAGCAAGATGATTTGTGGCTGTCCCTATAGCTTCCTGTTCATGTAGCATGAAGGAAGATAAAATGTCAAAACAGAACCAAGAAAAGAAAAAGTCATGAGAAGGGCCATCCTTTCTGTCTCGAGAGCAGATTTACCCTCCCAACAGCAGAGACCAGCCCCGGGCTCTCTGTGTGTTTTGTGGAGAAGCTTGAGGCAAAAAAAACCCTCATGAAGCTGCAAATGTGGCAAAGCCTCATGGAAAGTAAACACCGCACAGATAAAAACAGGTCCATTGAGTATTTCAAGAGGAAGAAAAATATCAGTTATCTGAAGGAAAGCAATTTATTTCTGTTTCTGAAAACAAAATGAGAGTTTCTCACTAAAACTGCAAAACATCAGCAACTTCAAAGAATCAGGGGCTGCCTTTGGTTTGCTCTGTTCAGTAGGAGAGCTTGGTCTGCTCCAAGGAACTGTTCCTGTGACAAGAGCCCACCAACCCCACCAAAACGGCATCATTTCTAACTCCCCTCTTATATCTCCTGGGTTCTTTGAAGCCACAGCAGCAGAAAGAGAGGGCTGCTGGGGAGTGCCTGTGTCTTCTGGGTTACTCAGCCTGTTTGAGCAAGTGACAGCCATGTTAACCTTTGCAGTCCCTGCAGAGACATGCTGACCTCTGCCAGTTGTCTGTGGCACCAAGCTGCTCTTTGTCATCTCTTGTGCTCTTTGCTGTGTGTTGGAAAGTCCCTCCTGGGGAGTTCCCCATGTCCCTGGTGCAATGCAGACATCAAATTGCAGGTGCCCCCAGTTCCCCTCACAGATGCCGGGGAGGGAAGTGGAAGCACACAGGTCCCAGTACCCAATCCCTTGAGGATTTCCATGTGACAAGAAGTTGCAGCAATGTGTCCCTGGTGGCAGCTGTGGCAAAGGCCTGGGGAAGTTGGGAAATGCAGCTCCAAGGGAGGGTGAGGTTGCTGGGCAGCTGTCTGTCTCGCTGAGGTGAGAGGCAGCAGAGGAGAACAACAGCTGGTGCTGCAGAGCTGACTGCTCACCCTCCTCAGGGAGATGCTCCTGGTGGTGTTCCCACACAGAATAATAGAATGGTTTGGGCTGAGAGGGACTTCTGAAGGTCATCTAATCCAACTCCCCTGCAGGGAACAGAGACATCTTCAACTAGATCAGGTTAATGTTTCCACCCATATGGACTTGAGCAACCTGGGCTAGTGGAGAGTGTCCCTGCCCTTGGCAGGTGGGTTGAATCCAGATGATCTTTAAGGTCCCTTCCAACCCAAACCATCCTATGATTCTGTGTCCTCCAGTCAGGCCCTGCAGGCACATGCAGTGTGCTCGGGCTGTTGCACATCCTGAAACACATTTGTTTAAAAATTCAACCTGTTCGCCATGATTCAATACAAAAAATATTTAAATCTTCCATCCTAGTGTGGAATTTCTTCTTACCACAGCCTGCCCTTGAAGGTGCTGTGCAGCAGTGCTGAGGGCTGTGTGTCCAGAATGAATCATCTGGGGCAGAAAGCACGGGCCCTGAGGGGGTCACATCAGGAGGCACATGCTTGGCATGCAGCTTTATGCCCCACTTTGCAACCTCATGCTACAAGGCCCACTGCCCTGGGGCTGGAGAGCTGCGAGGAGGCTCTGGAACACACCAGCACTTTACCTGTCTGCTGATGGTGCCAGCCTGGAAAAGCTTTTTAGGAGAAACCACTTGCAGTCCTGCCTTGGGTTTTTGGAAGCTATTCAACATTGTGTCCACATTGCCAGGAAAACACATGGCCCAAACTTACAAGCTTAATAATCACTTTAGCCCTCAACAGCAACTGATAGTGGCTTATCTTCTCAGTCACATCTACACTACCTACTAAATGATAATCCTAATAACAGCCCTAATTATGTTTCTGCCCAGAATATTTGAAGATAACCTTAACTTTTGATCTGTTTAATCTAGTTTTCCAGGTGGCAACAGATTTAAAAACAGGTTTTTAAAAAAGATATGACTATTACATTTCTAATAATAGGAGAGTGTGATCTCAACATTGCCTGTTATTTAGTGACACATGGTACAATCAGTTGACAGTGGTGGTTGTGAACACAAACTCATAAATACAAATTCATTTTTAAGTTATTATCCATCTGTGTTGCCTGATTTAACTCTTTGCATATTGAATTTAATCTCTCTCTTTTTTTCTTTGCTGAAATATCAGTATTTAAGGTACTTTTGGTATTTCAGATTCCTTACTTTGAAGCTCTCCCCCCAAGGAACCACTCAACATTCCTGGGGAATACATATCTTTTTCATCCCAAATCTTTAATCTTTTACAAGAGTATCTGAAGCAGAGCCACACTCTCATGGGTTCAGCCCTCACACTCCAGAGGTTCCCTGAAACACAATATTTGCATCCAAGGTCATAACATGAATCGAAAAATGTTTTGAGGTATGAGGAAAATACTGTATAGGGAAAGCCAGGTCTGTTTATCCAAACCAAGGCTTAATTGCAACCTGGTTGCTGGAGAATGACCATAATAGGTACTGTTGTCCCTTGGAAGGGCAAAACATCATCACACAGAAAGGGCTTTTAGCTTGGTTGAGAACTCAGGCCAATGTACAGATGTTGAAATCAGAGACCTTCAGATCAGAAAGGCCAAGATATCATATAGGGTGAACCAATGGAACAAGATATAGAAAGAAGGATGGTTTTGCCATCTCTACATATCATTCTGAAAAATAAGCATTTAACCAGACCCAAGCATTGAACCACCTAAGGGTGAGAAGGTGTATTACCATAAGCTATTTCGAAAAAGGTGTCAGGTTTTTCTCATTTTTAGAATCTCAGAATCTCTTAACTAGGTGCATCATGCTGATATGGTACTGTCTAGGACTGAATAAACTCCACTTCCATTAGTGCTTCCATTCTTTGAGCTGTACACTCGTTTTTTGTATGATTTAGAGTAACATGGTAATAATTATTGATGATATTTTTCTTTCTCTAAAAAGCACAGTACACATTACTGTACTGCTCTTTCTCCCTGCTCTGCACCCAAATTCCTTCCATAAAACACTGCAATGTTGTACAAAACTGACCAGCCCAGACTGGCTGCTGGAAAAGGTAATAATGAGTTTAATTTCTACAACTTTTCTGTCCCTAAGAACTCATCTGAGCTCTCCTGTTATCCTATGCTGAGTTAACAAACTTCTTCGAGGTCTGTTCTAGACACATCAGTCCTGTGGGATCTGCATTAATCTCCTTTAGGACTGGCACGTGCAGATCTGTGCTGCGGGCTACCTTTGCTCAGTCCTTCTGGCTGAGGAAGGTTTTGAATACATTTTGCCTTAAATTATTGGAAATTAAATCCCCTTCACTCATCTCCCTTGATTATGGAAAAATAAATGTTCTTGTATTTGCTCTACTTCAGTGTCAGTTCATAAAGCTTGTTACATTACATCCTTAAACAGAAGGAAATTTCATTTCACATGAAGGTTATCTGGTCTCAGCCTGATGTTCAATTCATTAAACAGCCCTCCCAGAAAAAAATCTCAGGAACCCTGTTCTAAAGCCTTTTGGTGTGAATCACTTAAGCATCAGTACAGATGCTGAAGGAAGTGCTTTCAGCTACCTCTGCTTTGTGTGTGCCTTAGGGAACCTGTAGTTTTTTAAACTTGTCCCAACACCAGTGACTCAGGCAGGCTAAGGCTATGGCAGAGCTCTTATTTGCTCTCTCAATGTACTGACTTACTGTGTGCTAATTTGGGGTATTGAAGCAGGATTTGTCAAGGCACTTGAAATTTTCCTGACAGATTTTGAGGGGCAACTTAATCATAATGTGTTATCATCTGGAGGCTATTACACACTCATCCTTAAAGCCACAGAAATCTTGGTGGCTTCAGTAAAAGTTTTCAGTGTGCAGAAGCTGATTAGCAGATCAAATGAAAGGTTTGAGCATCTGAGCTATAGGAGTGTCACAAGGTCTCAGATCCCTTAGGGACTCTGCTAGTTACTCAGTGAGAGCTGGCCTGTGCACCACAGACCACAGCACCTCAAAACTGAGCAGCTCCTCCTGAAGTGAAAGTTTTTATGTCTGGAATTGAGGCAGTTGTGGCAGAGCTGAGACAACCTCCTCTCAAGTCTCATGCTGTATTCCTAGGCCATGTATCTTTTCCTATGAAGCTGAAAGTCACAAGTTATCAGGTATTATCAATCAGAATAGGTGGCTGGGGTGATGATGAAGAGGTACAGATGACTCTGGACTTCCCAATCCTCCCAGCGGAAGGTTCATCCCAGTAAATTCCATTACCTTAGATTGGTCCAGACATTATAAGACCCCCTGAGTTAATTTAAAAAAATCTCTACTCTCTTTTTAGGGAAGAAGAGAAGCATTACTGCTTCAAATATGACTTTCATTGCAGAGCTGTATTCTCTGTTTCTGTGCCTTTTGTTTTGTTTCCAATGGTTGTTATCCCCATTAACACACTAAGTGCAGGTCTGATAGGCAGCTGCTATTCTTGGTCCTGTTGACACATTTCACTGTAGTAAAATGACAGTCACAGCTGTGACTTCTTACAAGAAAATGGCCTAAATATAAAATAAGGGCTGGGTCAGTAAAACCACAACAGTTAAAAAGTGGCTGGGACTAATAGCTTGACTGGAAACAGGTCTAGGCTTGGTGAAGCAAATGAGAGAGGCTGCTGCTGCTTCACCTGTCTTCCAAATAAGTATAGAGTCAGACTTTCCAAGAAAAGGTTTCCCCTCAAGGAATGAGTCTGTCAGCCCTCCCCAAGTGCCTTCAGGCAGCTGTGGACTTGGTTCCTGAATGTGCCTGTGCACAGTCCAGAAATGGACTGAGAAACAGCAGGAAGATAACAAAGTGACTGTACCCACAGTTTTGCTCTCTTTTTATGGGAAGTTAGTCACACTTTACAGCAGAGTGCATTCATTAATAGATTAAGAAATGATTCTTACACCTTTTAATAAATGACTAATTTTGTAGAGTCCAACAGGTTCTGAGTCACTTATCAGAAGAACTTGCAACCAGCTTAACACTCTCTCTGTCTGTTAAAGCTGCCTTAAAGTCTTACTGGTCATGTCTGCAACACTGTTTGTGAGCCATTCTACACTCATGTCTAAAAGAGAGGACAAAAAATTGACAACCTAGTGGCAACAAGTGGTTTTTATGCAGGTTTCAACATCATGGGTCCTTGAATTCTGTATGCACCCCTGCTAATGACTCACTGAATAGTGCTGTCTGAGGAGTCTTTTCACTTTCCTTACCCATGGGCCCCCAACGTCAATGATCTGGGAATTCATTACAAGGTGTCCAAAATTCCTTCAATATGAAAGGCTCAAATTTGTGGCTGTGGTTAAAATTCCTGTTTTTTCTGAGGACATTTCAGACCTATTTTACAAAATGAATCTACCAGTCTAACACTCTTCAGCTCCAATTCAAACCTAAACAGTAAAGCTGTTCTCCCATTCACCACATGCCACAGAAATTTTGGATACTGTGAGCAGTTTGCTGTGACTATGGCACAGGAAAAAATTGGATGTAGAATTCTCCTTCTACTCTGATCCTTTTGCCTAAATATTAGATGTTTGGAAAGGCTGTATCAGAGATGAATATACTGTGGAGGAGGAGAAACAAGGGCAAGGGATTTCAAGGTAAATCTGAAGAGAAGCACCACAGGAAACAGAGCCTGGAGAAATCATGTGGCTTGCTCCCACACCACCACCACACCAGAATGGAAATCCTTGTCTTTCCTCACAAATGTTGGCCTAAGCCATCCCCCAAAACCTTTCAGCCAAACGTGAGACAGTTCAGGTGTGGGAACAGGCTGCCCCATGCAACCTCCTTATTTAAAAAAGGGGAGGCAGGTAAAATTTCAGCAGGTGCAAGGGTCTGGCTTGATCTGGGCCTTGAGGAGTAGTGTGTAACACCACAGGAGCTTCCTGGGTCTCCATCTTCACAGTCAGGCTGAAGGAAGGGTGCACCAAATGATCAGCCAAACCTGTTGTGAGCAGGTTGAAAGTTGGGGTTTTACTTGTCATAGTACCTTGTTCCTGAGCTGTATTAGCAGCAGGTCCTCAAACCAGCCAAGGTCAAATCTTTCTGCAACAGTTCAGCTCTGGCCAAACTTACAATAATGAAAGATGCCTAGCACATAGCACTTTGGGGTGCCCTGAATGCTGAGGGTACCATTTAGAGCAGCCTTGAGTCTGGGGCCAGCTTCAAATGTACAGCAGTGCATGACCCAGCCTCCTCACCTGTGTAAACACCTCTTCCTGCACAAGGTTCTCCTTCTGCTCACAAGGATCAAGAGCAGAGTGAGCCCTGCAGGATCATATCCTGCCACTCAAAAATGCATTCTTCTTTTTAAGAGTAGAGTCTCATTACAACCAATCAGTACCAAACAGAAAAAAAAAAAAATGCAACAAACAAACAAAAACAAGCAAACAAACAAACAAACAAAAACAAAAACCCCCAAACAAAGACTTATGCTTTGTAAGAGACATGAATAGTCTGCTTTATGTAAGCTTCTTCAGCAGTGTGGGAACTGCTCTGCCTTATCCTATCTCTGCTGTGTATCTTCTCTTTGCAGCAGAGGAGTATTAATTAGCAGAATAGCTAAGATTTCTTCCATTTTTCTAAAAAAAGTAAAAATTATTTCAGAGGGATTTGGACCCTGTTAACTAGTGTAACAACCTATATACTAGTGCCTGTGTGACATTCCATGTTCTGCTCAACCTTCCTGCAGCCACTCAGGCTGGTGTCAGTAAAGTGACATTGCAAACACATGGCAAGAAAAATGCAGGGGTTGTCCTGTGGAAAGTGTGGACTCACATGGAACCTGCTTAGCAGATTAAGCTGCTCTCATCTGCCTTACTTTGCGCACAGGAATTAGCCTAGAGGATCTCCAGGGGGTCCCTTATGAATTCAAAGATTCTGTGAAGATTCTGTGATCAGGAAAAGTCTGCCAAACACTGGGAAAACAGGTAAAATGGACAATTTGCCCCATGCTGGTTTTGTGACTTTACCCCTTAGTTGTTGTTTTGCTGGTGTGTATTTTAGGGGTTTGGGGTCTTGGTTTTATTTTGCTTCTTTTTTTTTACTAGAAATAAAATAAGTGAAACATTTGGTTTCTGATTTAGCTCAATGTTCTTTTCAAAAAGAAAATGAAATATTTCATTTTTTTATTTTGGCAAGAAAGACTTCAAAATATTGGGTTTGGCTTTAGCTGTGTTCTGCCACTGGACTCCAAAATCAATTATTTGCATAGCCCTAAGTGTAAGGAAAACCTCATCAATCTCCATAAAGTGAAGAAACTTAACAACCAAATCTTCTCAATGAAAGGACACATTTCCCATCAGAGGCACAATACATTAAGACTGTTTTCCAGCATTTAAGGATCCTCAAATTCTGCAAAGCATGTGAAAACCAATAGTGGAAGGCAAAAGAGCTCCTGTGCTGTAATCTCATAACACAAACTACAAATACAACCTCTGGAACTAAATATCATCCTTTGGGTGTTTTCTTCTTGAGGCTGCATCTGCTGCTAAGAGAGAAGTAAATAGAAATCTCTGGTAACAAATGTATCCCTGCCACAACCTTTTAGTTAAGGTCTGACGGATGCAATAAGAGACTTTGGCTGATGCCTGGTGCCGTGGACTGTCTTTAAAAAAGGTCAGAAAGAGGAGGTGAGGAGATAGTGCTTCCACTTTGGGTAAAAGAGTGGCTTGAGAGCATGAAGCTTTGCTATGAAATGGGTAACAAGCCAGTTAACTGATTATTGGTTGGGATCATCCCAACCATAGTCTCTGGGAAGACAGTGGAGCAAATTCTTCTGGAAGACATATCCAAACATAAAGGAGAGAAACATTACTGTCCTGGCATCTTGATCATAGAATTATCATTACTTAATTATAGAATAATATCATATTCTGAGTTGGAAGGGGCCCACAAGGATCATCAAAGCCAAACTCCTGGCTCTGCACAGCCACAATTCATGTGCCTGGACATGGCTTCCAGGAGAAGTCCCAGTACCAAGGGCAGATCATGTCTGACCTGTCTGATTGTGTTCTTTGGTGAGATGACTGGCTCAGAAAACAAAAGCCTGTTAACAAGGCTTTAAATACACTGTCCCATAGCACCATTGTGCACAAACTGGGAAGGTGTGGATGTGGTGGGTGGATCACAAAGCTGGTGAAAAAAATCTGTCTGGGTTTTCCCACTGAAAGAATAAAGGTTAATAGCTTAAACTGATCACCAGTTATGAGTGACATTCTTTAGTGTTTGATGGGCTGATAGTCTTTGATATCTTTATTAATAGCATGTATGATGGAACAGAGAGAACCCACGGCAAGTACACCGAGGACACTAAAGTGGGGAGAAGAAATAGAAAGTAGGGCTCCTATTCAATGATATGTCAGCAAGCTGATGAAACAAGCTGGCAGAAACCTCATGAAGTTTAATGAAGATGAGTGCAAATCTGTAATAATCCCAACCAGCACTATGGGCTGTGGACAAACTGCCTGGAAAGCAGCTCTTCAGACAGCAACCTGGAGGTTCAGGAGGACAAATTTGGGTGAAGAAGGTCAGGAGGGTACTGAGCTGCATCAGCAGATACCAGCTGGTTCAGGGAAGTGATTTTTCTGTTCATTTAGTGCTTGTGAAACCCCCTCTGTAGAATTGGATCAGGGTGTCCAAAGAGGCTGGGGAACTCTACATCCTTGCATATAATCAGATCTTGGCTTTCAGGACCCCCACCCTCAGATCTAGCTTAGAAGTTGGCTTTCCTTTCAGTACAGGGCTGGATGAGGTGACTGCAGTTCTCTCTATCACCCAATTTTTTCTATTAATTTCTATTTAGCTTTTCAGTCAGGTATTGTTGTTTGAGGCCCCAGTTGCAGTATTGTTTCAAATGGTTGGTGGTTTTTGAGGATTAAGTGCTCACATATTCAGAGGGTAAGCAGTGGACACAGCCCTCTCTTTATTGTGCATGTTTATTCTTGCCTAGAAGAGCACTGAATGCCTAAGTACATCCTTATGCTGTCTTAAAGACTGAGAAAAGTGCACCAAAGGTGGTGAAAGGCATTCTGGACCAGCTTGAGGAGGTTCAGGTCATCACTTCCCACTGCCTGGGAAAGAGCTCTATTCAGCAGGTTATCTGCTACTCTTGGTTTAGGCACTGGGAGCAAAACCAAGAGGTCTCTAGGAAACTGAGGCATTTCCAGCCCACATGATTGTTGGATCAGGCCTTTAGTGCCATCTGAATGACACATATCTGAAGTGCTCAGATGTGTAGCAAATGAAGCATATTTTAGCACAGTACTGCAAAAATGTCAGTGACACTTGATAAGCTCATCTGTCAAGCAAAAAAGAAAAATCAGCAATAGCTCTTGAGAAAAAAAATGCTCTTTTACATCTACAAAAACCCCAAATGCCTGTGCTTTATATCACCAAAACCCATTTTCCTTGGTTTTAAAGTGTTAAAAAGAATTCTAAGACTTTAGCTCACAAAGAAATTAATAATTTTCCTTTTAATAAGCAGTTATAGCATTAGTCATCTCTTCTGATTCACAATGAAAGCTACAGGGCGCAGTGGGATGTATTTACCCAGAGAGGTGTTGAATTTTGTTAGACATGTAGACTTTTTAAAGTATTATTACTTTAAGTTTTATATGTGAAGGAAGAAAGGCACAAAGGCTTCAAAACTGGAAATGGCTGAGTACAGCTAAACAAACGGTGTGTCAGAAAGAAGATTCTTCAGAAAGTCCTGGCCCTTCTTACATCAAAGGTCTTTTGTGGGTTTTTCTGCAAATTTGTGCCTCCTTTAAAACTTCCATGAATGACAGCTCTGGCCCTCCTTCTCTTGGCAGGAGCCTCCTAGAGGATGTCTCTCAATCATGGCTCGTCAGGATAATTGTCCTTGTTTTCCTGTGCTTTCTCTGCTAGCTGCTGCAGGTTGCTCTGTGTTCACTTTCCTGGCTGTGCAGGACTTCAGTGCTGGCAACATGGAGGAGACATTCAAATAACTCCCAGTGGTGTATGTAACTTCTGGGAACCAGGTTTAAAGACTGTGAAAACACACCTTCCCACCTCCTTTCAGGAGTGCCATAACCCCCAGCTTCAGTACCTCCATCAGGATATTTGAAAAGGGCCAGGGTGCTGGTCCACTCACAGGAGGTCTGGATCATGTTGTGATGAGGATCTGTAGCAGACCCATCTTTATGAGCTCTCTGATTTCTTGCTGATGCATTGGAAGGAGTTTCTAAACCTAAAATTTAGCCGAAACAACACCAACTTTTTTACACATATTATGTGTAAGTTGGTGTGTACCACTATCATCCTTTAACTTAACACATACCTCTGAAGCTAAACTGGCCTTTTCCATGTATGTGTGGGTTTGAAGAGGAATAAAAAACTGCTTCTAGCTGTAAATAGTATGGAAAAACAGCTAAATAAAAACTACTTATAAGAATTATACTTAATTGTCTGAAGGAAAAGAAACCTGTGGAAATGAAGTAAATTCTAAAGCATAGTTTTTGTTGCAATGAGTTGGGGAAAAAGTATACTGAAACCTGAAAGCAGACACTGGCTTTTGTGCTTCTTCTCAGATTCTTCACAGTTGAAAGGGCCAGAATAATTACTTTCACCACAGTGAGAAGGTGATTCGAACACAAGTCCTTGGTCTCACCTTCTGGTCTCACCCTCAAGCTGTCACTTGTGGGGTGACAGCAGTGGGGTTAAATGATGTGTCCCACCTCTCTGCTTGTTCCCATGTTTCAGTCAATGTCTTAAGGGGGATTTGTTTGGGATTTTTTGGTTGTTTGCTTTAAAGGAGAGAGTGGTACCCTCTGAATTAATGTACTCTAAACACTGCAGATCAGAGCTCAAATTAAGAAAGAAGCTGGACTGCGTTACAGCTAAGAAGTAAATCTTGGATTAAGTCAAGTTAGAAAATCACCTTTAAAAAAGTATACATCTGTATAATACCTCAAACATTCAAGGTTTTCACTTTCAGTTTTACTCTTGTACTGTCACTCTTAAATGGACCCAGTTTTCCTCTTTTTTCTCTTTCTCTTTTTCTTTTTCTTTTTCTTTTTCTTTTTCTTTTTCTTTTTCTTTTTCTTTTTCTTTTTCTTTTTCTTTTTCTTTTTCTTTTTCTTTTTCTTTTTCTTTTTCTTTTTCTTTTTCTTTTTCTTTTTCTTTTTCTTTTCCTTTTCCTTTTTCTTTTCCTTTTTCTTTTCCTTTTCCTTTTTTCCTTTTTTCCTTTTTTCCTTTTTTCCTTCTCTCTTCCTGTGTTAATTTTTTTTTAAGCTTGTTTCTATTACCATGCAGACATTTTAGCTGGTTAGTCAGTTGAAAAACTGTATCTGAAATTTTGGAGTAGTTCAAAAGCCTGCAAAGAAGTTTAACGCTTATAAAAGTGAAAGAGCAGCATCACTGGCCTGACTCATACCCTGTAGGAGTAGGTGCTAGCATAAACCTCCCTACATATATCTGCTGGTTCATCTCTGGCCTTTTAACAAGCTGCAGTCTGTATTAACTCGTTGCAGTGCAGTAATTGCAAGCTTTGGTAAGAGAGTCTTTCTTTTCCTGGCTGAAATCAGCTTTCTCAGCAGCTACTGAACTGAATTTTTACTGTCAGCAGTTTTTATTATGGTATACAATTAGAGTGCTTGAGCCAAAATATGACAGATTTTCTGTTAAAGATCACAGCATGTGTTAGTAAATGTATAGCTCACCAACCCCCTGCTAGATTTGGGGTGGATGTGGTATTTGCGTGCAGTATGCTCCCTCTCTGCTGCGCCCTAGAGACGAAGCCTGGCTTGTGACAGAAGCTCTGTCTGGAGAACCGGATCAAAAGGAGCATTTCTGCCCCAACACGGCAGAGATGGGGGGACACCCTCGTGCAGGAGCGCTCTGTCGTGCCTCTGCTCCGCGCGCCCCTGCAGCAGGTGACACTTGGTTGTCCCTCTCCCCACGCGGAGAGAGGGCTCTGGGTGTCAGGGCACACCAGGTCAGTCATGATGTTTGGCTTGAACCTATAGTCTTCCTCTTGCTGGCACTGTCCAGCGAGGAATATTTATTGTGGATACCTCTGTGCTGCTCTGGTCTGTGTCCAAGAGACAAAAGCAGGAGGAGGACCAGAAATCCTGTGCTGTGCTTTGAAAGTTCCTCCATGGTTGCATTTCCTCTCCAACAGGGACCTAGAGGAGATGAGATGAGCATATGTTTATGTTTCCCAGTTATTTTCTGAAATGGTCTTCACTGGAATTTCATTCCAGCTTTGTTAATGAATTTTTATTTTGCTACTCAATGTATTCAAAGTCATTTTCCCTCCTCCCCCTTCCTATTTTCTTTTTTCTTTTCTTTTCTTTTTCTTTTTAAATTTCTTTTGTGGTGCAAACACAAGTTTTTGTAATTATTTTACTGCAACAATTCAAAAGTTTTGTCTTTCCACTTGACTTCCTAAGTCCCTGTAGGACTGGTCTAGAGTGTGGAAATCCACAGTTTTGGGAAAACAGGTGTAACAAAGGATGCTTGCTTAGGGTACTTTGGGGTTCAGGAAGATCAAGGGCCCAGATCACTAACAGGAGTGAGGTAACTAAATGGTTTTAACAGCCTTGTTTAGGCAGAGTATGGAATCTGCAACTGTGCAGTACCACCATATATAATGGGAGATAAAATGGCAGAATCTTGCCCAAAGTCACCTGAGATAGTCCTGAGTTTGTAAACCATTCATGCACCTTAAAAAACCCAAACAAACAAACAAACAAACATGCAAAAGCCTGGAATGGTTCTTCGCAGATCTGTGAACAGCCTGCTCCAGCATGACCTTGTTTTTCTCATGCTGATAACATCTACAAGAACAGGGTGCTGGAAATGAGAGCAGATCATTTTTCAAAAAGAAAAAAATTACATTCATTAATTTGCAAGTGATATAACTTTTTCTGGTACTTTCCCTTCAAATTAAAATCACTTGTCAGGCATATTTCCAGCATGGCAGGAGGTGAATTAGTAGCAAGATTATGATGAACATAAAGAAAACACTGTCAGGTTCAATTCTGCTCTATATTTGGGGTTTGGGAAAAAAAAGCCAACAAAACAAGGCACCAAAACCGATGGAAAGATTTATGGCTGGTCTATTTTTCAACTTTAACAAAAATGGTTAAGGAAAATGAGAATGCAAACATTCCTGGAGGGGTGACCAGAACTCATACTGCAGCTCTGTGTTGGTGCAGAAGCTCCCCAGCCATGGGATGAGATCCTCCTGGAATGCAGACCACAGCAAAGTCTATGTGACCCAGCACAGGTTCAGCAGCTATGGCTTCCTCTGGCATTACCTCTCCTTCCCTCCCCAAAAAATAGGTCTATAGGCACCTGTCTGAAAAACATGTCTTAAAAAAGCTGCTTGGCCAGCAGCCACCTTCTCCTCTGGGAGAAACCAGGAGAAGGGAGGGGGAGCTTTTACAGTGAAATTTAGGCATAAGATTGAGTGCTTGTTACTAACAATCAAACCAGCTGTAGCCCGGCGGCTGCGAGTCCATGGTGCAGGCAGAAATGATGGCCCAGAATATGTGACCTCTGAGCAAGCCCCCAGAAAGCAGCATCATCTGCTGGGGACAGGCACAGGTGACAACAGCCCAGGGCTTGCAGCAGCAAAACGTTTCTCTCATCAGCAGATACCGGTATGTTAAACTTGACACTCCCAGTGTGTATGAGAGGCAAAGGGGAAACTGGTGAGGAGAAGAACCCTCCAGCGCTTTGGAGAGACCACACTCAGCCTCCTGAAATGTTTTTCTCTGTAAAAATACTGACTGATCACTTGGGCTGTGTAAGTGGGTCAAGCTATATTATTCAAGTTCAATTTTAATGAGCTGAGCCCTTGCAGTCAGTCAGTCCACGGCCATCCTGTAATCAGGCATGGTTATTTTAAAAGTTGACAGCTCTGGTGAGGCAGTGGTGGACATCAGTTCAGCCACTGTACCTTTCCCAGTCCCTGCCAAGCATCCCAAGGTGGGCCAGGGATGCACTAATTAAAAAAAATACAGCAACCTCCAAACCCAGGATGCTACAAAAAAGAGATTAAAGAATCCACTAACCATAAGTGAGCATAACCATAAGTGAGCAATTTAAAAGACAAATTCAGAGTCCTAGGGTGGAGAGAGCCAAATGTTCCTTTTCCTGTCATCAAATGTTATTTACTCTAATGTGCAAACAATGAACAGAAGCCTTTTTTCCCCTCCCAAACTGTGTAAATTACTCTTTAAAGGAGTTTTCCAGGGCTGCTGATCAAGTCCATGCACGAAGTTAAAATACAGCCCACCACACTGCAGTATTTATTCCTCTTAATACCTGAAGCCCTTCTTCAGTGAAATCCACAAACTAGACCTCTTGTTATTTGGCAAAGAGAGCCTTTTGTCTTCTCAGCACGCACCATCAATCTGATCCTTTAAAGATTGCATGTACTAGTCAATTCACCACCCTGAAAGTGTATTGAGAAGAGCTTAGCAATAGCAGTAAATAAGATGTTTTGCTCAAGCTGTTAATTATATCCAGGACAGGCTAGGAAATTCTTCACGATAATCATCAATATTGAGTGCTTGAAAAATAGCTGCTCGGGATACTCTCCTGCAATTACCACCAATGTATGTGAATGAGAATCATGTATGCCAACAGACACCCCATTACTTGACAAATCAAGACATTAAAAATCAGCTCAGTGAGATGCAATTTTGCTTGTCTGGCTCATACTTCACATATTACGGTGAACAGCCTCGAAATAATAATAATGAAGAATATGATCTGTTGTGTTACCTCTCTGAAGGTCACTTGAAAGCAGTTATTTCATGCAACGTTGCCAATAGAATGTGTTTATGCTCTGTTGCAGACTCAACAATATCAAGGCTATCATATTTTGGATGGTGTTCTAATGGCAGCAAAAGAGAGTTTTATTTTATAGCAGAAACACTTTAAAAACGTGACAAAAACTCAGTGACCTCTAATTTTCTTCTTGAACATTCTGCATTTTTTAAGGTTACATGCTAATTTCTTTTAAGCTCTCTGACTTTCACAGGTGACCTCTTTCCACTTTTTTAGAATACCCTTGGGCACCCTAGGTATTTGTACATCATACTTCTCTGAAAGATTAATTATATTGTTATATATACAGTTTTGCATCTGATTCTATGCATTACCATGTGAATAAACTAGTGCCCATCTGAGGATGGAGTTGTTGGGAAGATCATGAAATAATGTGAAACTAGCATGATAATTCTGATTTTTCTCTATACTGCAGCTCAGGACAACTTATTTGGGTGCAGTTCAGAGCATGCAGAAACTGGTTTTATGGTTGTTCTGATTACAACAATTCACACCACACCATTTAATCATTTGTGTAGGGGCTCCTACACAAATTTGCCTTGCTGAAATTTTCTGTAAATTTGCTCAATTCATGTAGTGCTCAAAACTGACACTGCAGCAGAGCTGAACTGCCATGGCAGCTTTCTTGGCCTGGCTGCAGAAATGCTGCTTTAGAGGCACAAAGGACAAGGGGTGGGAAGGTAGAAAAGGGGCCCAGCAGGAGCAGGTGATGGCTGTGACAGGGCTGTGGGAAATGCTGAGAGTGACCAAGGTAACTGAGAGCTGCACAACCCCTCTGGAGACGAATGTGCTGAATGTTCCCAGCAAGGAAAGACACTTAGTAAAGAGAAGAAAACAGTCAGCTGTGGTTGGGTTGAGGGCCCCCTGTGGAAAAACCCAAGAGGGGATTTAGTCTGCCTGTCAAGGGTAAAGAATTTTGACACTACTGCCCATGGTTGAGGCTGCTGCGAGCAAGTCCAGATTGCAGTGGAAAGAGGCCACTATGATATCTGTGATAACCACTTGAAGGGTATAGTAAGTAGCCTGCTTAAAGTCTTATGTCTGCTAATTTTGTGTCCATTCAATAAAAAATTCATTTTGTAGTAGACCTAATGGGCCATTATTAAGAACTTGTGAACAAGGGCAATCTGTGGTGCAGGCCACCCCAAACAGAGATACTGCCAGAAATCTGAGTCAAAGGTAGGACTGTCTAAGCTCTCCTCTCCTTTTGTAACAAATGCCCACAGGAACTTTCTACAGAACTGGAGGCAGTTCAGGCATTGCTCCCTTGTAACCCAGCTGCTTTCCTGGTGCACCCTAAAGTGAAGCTCATGGATCCTAAATCCTTTACTTGAGCCATTAACCAGTAATCCCATTATAATGACGAAACAGGCTTAGGAAGAGGAGAAAACTCAAACTATGAAGAAAAGATTTCCCCACAGGCTTAATTTCAGTTTGATCTCCTTTGTTACAAAATTTTTGCTTCGTAATCTATCTTATTTGGAGAATTATCTTCTATATAGCTCTTAATTCATTGTCTCTAATATTTGCTGAATAATCTACTCCACTTACAGTTTTTAAGATTTACAAACAGAATCCCCTACTGAATTTTATTTGGCAGAAGACTTCATGCACATGGTATGAATTTCCCTTTCTTTAAACAATATCTGAAGCAAGACAGAATTGAGGAACTATAGGAAAATGAGATTTAGGTCTAATCTACATGGAGAAATGACCAACAGATTGCATGATTGCATGATAGTTCCCAAGGTCCACATTATGTTCTGATATAGAAGGGAATCTATGCTGGAATAATTACTCCACTCATTCTAAAATTTAGTAGAAGAGGTCAAATATTCAGGGCTAGATACTCTTTATTGTTATTGTATTTCTTATGCCCTCTAAGGATTTGGATAGGGGGAATTTCATCCTATTACAGTTATAAGGAATTATCTTGTATAAATAGTAGTTAATTTGTTAGGGCTCTGCAAGCCAAAGAAAGGTTAAGCTCTCTTTCATAAAAATGTCAGCGAGACACAGAAGGAATGAATGTGCATTCCCTGGTGACTGCCTGCTGCTGTCTGCTTGCTTCCTAAATGTAGTCATGTGGTTACCTGCAAGATCCTCCCAGAATGTTTAGAAATATTTTGGTCAGGGGAATGGAAGGACATAAGCTTTTTTTAGTGACTCCCACAGGAAAGAATGGGGTGGGCTGTGTGTGGCTACAGCTTTCTACTCCAGAACAAATTGGCCCAAAGTACACAAAGCATTCTTATCTGATGAAGAATTGCAAGCGGGATCGTATGTTATGATGTTGGAAGGACTGTTGGATTTTGACTTTGCTCTTCACTGGATATCCAAAGGGCTTTTAGCTCTAGTTGCATTGGTTTCTCCAAATTAGAAGACCCTCTTGCCCTATTTTAACAACTCTCTTAAAGATGGAAGGTGCGTGGGGAGGCTGTTCCTTATGGTGTGACTTGGTGTGTTCCTGTGGAAAAGCAGGCTTTGAGTGGAGTAGCCTGGCCTTATCCTGAAACCAGGAGTGGGAACACCTCAGCAGACAGAGGATGAAAGCAGATATGTCTGTATTTGGTCCCCGAAATCTTACTCTAGGGCCTACAACATGGCATTGGCATAATGATGGTGTTCTTCTCTCCTCCTGCTGTCTCATGCTCTGCTTCATGATGTCTGTCCCAGAGAATAATAATTGTTGTAAAATAGAGCTGCAATGAAAGGCAAGGTAAAGTCTGCAGGTAGAAATACTTTCTCTTATTGGACAAACAATGTAGTTTGAAAAAGAAGACAGGCTTTCAGGAGGATTTTCAGGCTTGATAGAGAAGCAGCAAATTTCAAAGCTGAATAGGGACTGTGAACAAATGCCCTGAGTGTAATCAGATATTTTTCAGAAGATTGGAAAGGAGGTTGTTGGGACCTGTGAAGCAGACTTAATTTGAGTAGGAAAAGAGAGACAGTCTCCTCATTTATGCCTGTGGGACAGGGAGACTTCAGTGAGGAGAGGAAGCTTATGAAATATTGTAAAAGTGGTATCCCCACCAAATCCATGGTATTCAATACCCAGTGAAGTTATGAATCTCTATTCCCAGACTTAGTAGGAAGTGGGATTTGAGGTCAGAATGAGTCTGCTATGAATGAAGAACAGAGAGCTAGAAACAATAGTGATCACCAGCAGCAGCTTATGCAGAAAAGGAAATTTAAATTAAATTACTTTTAAACCAGTTTTGTCTGGAAGCTCTTTATGGTAGGAATATTCACTGAAATATATTCCCTCTGTTAAAAAGGGCTCTGTGGGAACCAACTTTTTACTTTTTTGGAACTGAAGATGAAAAAATGACAAAAAGAATAAACCATTTAGAAGACAATGTTGAAAAGAGAAAAATAATGCTTCTGGTCTGAATAATTTTTGGGAAAAAATTAAAATTCTATGTTTTTCTGAGACTTAGAACATCTGAAAAGTTCTTAAGACAAAACAGAAAAGTTGCTTTGAATTGGAAAATAAAGTTTCATCTCAAAAAGGCTGAATAGGAATGCTTTTGACTGATGGCTTCTGACCAATTTTTTTTAAAATAACTTGCATGGAAAACCCCAAAATTTTCCAAAAAAAAAAAAAAAAAGAGTTTGCCTTAATGCAAGCAGCATTTTCCAGCTGAGAGACATTTCACTGTGAAATCTAAATCTCAGCATCCTGACTGACAGTGGCTGCTCGGAGAGCAGGCACGAGGGTCCTGGGCCGGGTCCCGCTGTCACCCTCAGGTGGCGAGGCATGAGGCACTTATAAATACACACAGAGATGCCTGAAGCCCACCCCACCACCAGGCAGCTCAGTTGCCAGCAGACAAATGTGACCAAAGCTCCATGGACAAAGGACATTATCTCCACAGCTGGTGCAGGGAAAAGCCGCACGTAGCGCGCAGGTGGGTCACATCCCAGCCACGGCCCTGGGCTGCTCCCAGCTCTCTCCATGGCTCTGAGGAACACGCAGCCCTGAGACAAACAGCTCTTGTGCCCGGAGCAGGCAGAGGCAAAATGGCAGCAGAGGCCTCAGATGAGAGAGTTGGAGTGATGGCAATAACCACCCAGAGACCTTTGTTCCAGCTGTCGTGGTGAAACACGGCACTCGGCTTGCCGCCATCTTTTTTTGTAAGGGGACCTTTTATATTTAGCCTTTTTAAACGTATCTGTTAATTAATGGCCAATAAAAACAAGAGACAACTGCTGCTGGGCTGAGCAATTCAGCAGCTAACTGGTTTTCAAGTTTCTCTCCATGTATTTTTGCTGATTAGAGTAAGTGAATCATCTGTTCTGGCTTAATTATTCAATCAGTATAGCCTTCCAGTCATTCCCTAATTTCTGGGAATGTGTTGATTGTTTTTAAGGATTACAGAAATGTGCTTTCCTGTAGGTTGCTCCTGCCCTGGATTTTTAGATATATAATAGTTGCTCTTTATGAAATGTAATCAGTCACTGAAGTCATCCAGTATTTGTCCTATCCCTTTTTTAGAGAGATGGCACTCAGCTATGAAATATGTAGATATATGTTTGATGGAAATAACATTTCTCTGAAACAGCAATATTTGAAAACATAGTCTTTGAAACTCTTGAAATTTACAAGGAGCTGAATCTGACATAGCTATGCCATAAAAATATCACAATATTGCACGGCCAGCTACTTTGGTTTCCTTTCTTTTTCACCCTTCTCCCAGGATTCCTGCTGCCATATGAGGCCACAGCCATGAGCACCTCACTCTGTCTTGAACTTCGTGTTTTGTACTTCAGTTTGAGCTATGAGAGAAAAGGCAGGGGAGCATCAGTAAGCAATTTTCACCACTTCATACAAGAAGAGCTCATGGAGGACATGAATAAGGACAGCTTCTGTTCCCTGAACCATAGACAGCTGGAATTTGGGAGACTTCATCTGAGAAAGTGCCTTTATTTTTTCACTTTTGTTGAGGAATTGTGGATTGCACTAGCAGGGATGGGGTGCAGAGGAACAGGGAGCATTGGTCAGGGCATGTATGGCTTAAACCTGCCTTACATGTTACAATTACCAGATGATTTACTGAATGAAAACATCACCAAACCTTCTGCTATTAGTTTGGCGTGCTTCTCACCATCATCACAACTGAGTAAAACCTTCTGGAATATCACAGCTGGCTGGTCCCCTTTTCCCCTGATAAATCAAGACAAACAAGTGCCAAAATGAAATGCTAAACCAGACCTTGAAATTTTGGAAAATCCCCCTGATAAGGTTACTTCTCTGCTGTTTCTCAGTGAATGTAGGGTATTGCCTTCTCCTACTTTTTCCGTAAAGTAGGAGTAGGCACTGTGTGGGAGGCAGGGAGGAGATGTAAAACAAAACTGCAGCAAATGCAATTTTTCCCTGGTGACAGCTACAGCAGTAGTGGACCCACACTAGAGAGGACCAGCATTGGTAGAATCTCTCTGAGCTACCAATAATCCATTTTTTAGCTTTAGTGCTGCCTGGCATCTGCTGCTACTTATTTAGAACTGCGGAGGTGCTTAAGTAAGGAGAAAAATAACTATCAGGCTTTAGGGGGCATGACTGATATGAGTGTCCTTCTGCATTCAGAGGTCAGAGAAGTTACTGTCTTGAAAAATCCTAGAAACCCTTTGTTGCTGCGTGTCCCAAGGAGAAGATTCCCAGCCTATATCCATCACAGCCTTCTCAGTCCCAGACTGCCTTTGTGGTCAGTCAGACACGCTGCAGCCTGGCTGGCATTCTCACACACACTCATTGCATTGGTATTTTACACAGCTGATAAAAAATATTTATACTCCAAAGACTTTTGGGGGAGGACATATCCAGTCTCCTTGCTGGTCACAGTGAATCTTTCGCAACTCTGTCTGACAGCAACTTGTAAAATTATGTTTTCATTGCCAAGCTCCTTGACCTCAGTGTAGTGCATTTAACCTTTTTAGACCTTTTTATAGGATCTTTATGGTGAAATAAGTGACAGGATGGCATTCTGATTAAAAAAAGATGAAACACATAGGTGATACTGCAACCGTTTAGCAGAATTTTGCAAAATATCTCACAGAAGTGTTCAAATTGTGTTTATAAAATGCAAAACCCAGCATCGTGGTATCAAAGAATATTTGAAAGCATCATGGCACTCAGCTAATGCAGTATCTGCTTTCCCACTGCACAGTTCTCAGCATTAGCCTCAGATTTGGACTCCTGTTATCCATCTAATGGATTCTGATTCTGTGTGGTCCTGAGCTCTCTTAACCCCAGAGGCTCAGGCCCGCAGAGATTGGAGTGATAAGACGAGGCTGAGCTCACATGTCTTTGGAGAGCAAGGCAGGAGGAAATGTGAGCTCCCTTCCAAACAGGCCTGCTTGTCCTCCTGTGCTGGGGGAAAAGTGAGAGGCAGTATTCAGTCACTCACTTGGACAGAGTTCAAGAATTTCTGCTGGGAAATAAACCCACAGCATTGTTGAAAGGTGCAAAACTGCCTGTTACCTCAACAGCTGGGCCAGGCCAGCTGAACTGGAGCTCTTGCAGTAAGTACAGTGTAGCTAGTGATCTGTCTAGCTAAACAAAATTTCACTGCTAATCCTTGACCTCAGATGTCTTGCCTTTCTTAATCCCAGTTTAAAATATACCTTTCTACCCAGCCCTGGAAGAAAGCACAATACAAACCAAGACACGAGGGAAGCTTCCTAAGGGGTGGCTGCCAATGGAGAGGACAAGTTCAGTTTACTTCTTGCAGGAAAATTGTCAGTGCAATTTAGGACAAAGTTTTTGTTTCCAGATCTTTGAGATGCATCTCTATAGCCATCATATTGTCTTTGGCTGCTGGACAGTGTAATGGAGTGTTTTTATTTCTCAGCAACTTTGGCCATGGCCCACCTGCACTGTAGGGGCCAAAAATGCAGAAGGGTCCTCCTACTTTCTGTGTGTGAAGTTCCTAAGGATCTGAGTCTTTGCTACAGAAGTCTCCAAGGTTGTTTTAGCATTCTGCAGGAACTTTTGTGGCTTCTGGTATGAGGAAGCTGGAACAGATATCCTTGTGACTGCTTCAGGTCCAAGTGGCTTACCACAGCTGCTGGCAGCAGCATGAAGTGGCCAGAACTTCCCTCTAAGCTCTTCATTTCTCTTTGATTTCTAGAAATGGAAAGAATGAATGGTCAAGTATTTGCAATAAAGGTATTTGCAATAAAACCTACCTAGAACTTGATGGGTGATGAAAGAGGGAGAGAAGGGGCTTCTGGGGAGGCTGAGTGGTTGTGGTTTTGCCATGTTCACACCATTGCATCCTGGGTTTGGCGTAGCAGTCCTTCAGGGGTAAACACTAATGTGAGAGGAATGCCGTGCCAGACTGGGAGCTGGGTTGTGTCCAGGAGAGGTAAGGGATGAGAAATGAGGGTCTCACTTGCCTTCAGCCTACTGCCATCCAGCTGACCTTCACAACACCTGTTTCACCCTGCTCTGCACTGGGGAACTGTCTGGCACAGGTTGTGCAAACCCTGGTCACACAGCCCAGCATGCACAGGTCATGAACACCCCTGGGGCTGTCCCAGAGACAGATTGCTCAAGTGGCAGATTGCTCTACGTGCAGATGCTTCAACCAGCCTGAGAAAGACACAAGATGTCTAAATATAGCAAAACAGCTGGATGCTGTTCCTTTCCTTGATTTCTTTCACACATCACAGCAGGAGTTTAGACCAGAGGTAGAAAGTGACGTCCATCCCTCCCACCCAGACCCCCTTCAGCACATGTCTGAGATGGAAAAATCTAGTTTGACAGAGGGTGCCATCATTTTGCTTGTTTATTTGTACATAACATTTGTGAAGATGATTTTCACGTCTATAGGTGATGCAAGAATTTTCTTTTCCTATGGCTCCAAGAGTTCATACATAAGGTCAAAGAGAATGAAAAAAAAAATCAACCCACGCACATCCACACACACACAGAGGCAAAAGAAACACAAGTGCTAAAGTCTTACAAAGATACGTACAGACAAACATGACCCTCAGAACCAGGTTCAGAAGATGGACACAGGTGGATTTCCCAAGTTTTCAGAGTACTAAAGGATCAGATTATTAGGTTTCAACACACATGGCACAGAGGGTGGTACCAATTCTTCTGGAGATGAACAAGCTTGCATGACAGGCCCAACTTTGGGTTTGTGATGCTGGTCTCCTCAGCAGACTCTGTGAACAGGGCTACACAGTATCCCTTCATGGACTTCTCCCTTTTTCTAGGACAACCTGTAAAGAACATGTTTGTTCCTCTTTTAATGCTGGGATTTCTTGGGCAATTGACTAACAAGGGAAGGTAATGTGAAATCTGTAGTTCATGTACTGAATTGCTTGTGAAGGCTGGAAGTCTCCATCATATGGAGCCCATCTCCTTTGGGTGTAAGCCACATCAGAAATATTTCAAGGATGGACTGTCTCCCAGTGTTGGAAAAAAGAGAGCAGGGATGAAAATTAAGACAAAACAAGCACATGAGCATAACAACAACAACAACAACAAACCAAACTCAAAAAACCCCAATGAACCAACCAACCAAACAAAACCCCACCAAACCCAAACAAAAACCACAACAATGACAACAACAGCAAATTAAAGTTTAAGCAAACAAATAAAAAACCCCTCTCCATATATGTTTAGGCTGTACATGTCATCAGGAAGACTACATAAATGTTAAGTAACTCAGGGAAATTTAAATTTCCCCAGATTTGTTACTAATAATTGGTCATGGTCATTGCTGGAACACGTCAAACCTGGATGTGCAGTGCTGTGGACCCTATAGTTCCCACAGTTTGTTGCTGTTGGACCACAAGCTCGTAACTCTGACCCTCAGTGCCTATGGAGGCACCCTCTGGCTCTGAGAGGTGTTGCAGGTCCTTTTGCATTTTTTGCCCTTCCATCAGTCATAGGGTATCAAGAAGTTGGATGAGTCCATGGGCCTCTCTGAGAAGAATTCCCAACAGGATGGAGGGCAGAGTAGGGGTGAAACTTAACATAGCACTGCATATTTACCACGAGGAGGAGTGTGATACACGGCTAAGGAGGCAGGGATGCAATTTTCCCCATATACAGCCCAAATAGCTTTGGGGATCTGAACTATATGAGGTCAGCATTTCAAGACACTGAAGAGGCTTCTCTGATGAGGCTGTGCTCTATGAGGTTCATAGGTGACCTGAGGTGTCCTGGTGTTAAAAAATCCAATCAGCTGATAGAAGTTTAGGTCCAGATGCATCTGGCAGGTGCCTGTTTGGGCTGGCACATGCATGTTGTCACTGCTGTACGTGGCAGCTGCACGAGTGTTACCCCACAGATATCCTCAGTTTCTGTGAGGTCTGGCTTGACAACATAAGAGGGTTTTGCAGGATGGCACAAGTTTAATGGTGAATCAGGCAGTCTGAACTTGCAGACTGAAGAGGCTGGGCTGTCACGAGAGTGGGCAGGGGTGGGGAGGTAGCACTTAACCCAAAAACATGCTCCCTCCTGATGCGTGTCTGTCATCAGCAGTAGGAACCTGTGTGGGTGCCACCACCCTGTCATCCCAGCAGCCCTGTCACTCTCAGTTATTTGGGGCCACAATTGCATGGAGGCTGGGATGGGGAGGTGATGGGGAGAGGAGGGAGGGAGCCCAGCCTGCATCCCCAGGGCAGTATTACTGGTGTGCCCTGTCCCTGCTCAGCCACAGCGGGAGCTCATCCCCAGTGCGCCGTCTGCAGTGTGTGCTGGAAAATGGTCACTGCTGCCGACCTCTGAGATGTGTCTTACACTTCCTGTTAGCATTTGCTGCTGGCACAGTCATATTTGAACCAGAACAGCCTCACAAGCAGATCATAAAGCTCTTTTTTTCCAGCCCAGAAGCTGATTTGTCTTTGGTCTGTGAACTGCTGTAACCTCAGTGTTACCCTGGAGAGAATTCCTCTGTATTTTGCCTTGCAAATAATTCACATGAGTTGACACAAAGTTCTAATCTGAGTGCAGTATGCAGCGTTTGGTACAGTATGTGGTTCCTTGCAAAGCACTATTGCATGTACGTGTCTGGGATAAATTATTTTCATTGAAACAAGAGAAGCCACATGATGACTAAACCCCTAAGGATGACATTTTATTCCCACACTTGGTGGACATATACAACAAAACATACTGCAAAAGAACACTTTAAAAGCATCTTTTAATGTTAAACCTACTAATCTCTTATTTTGTCTTTGGAAGAAGAACTGTGGTGGGATAATAATGCCTTCCCTCAACTCACAATACCTAAACTTTAAAGGTAAAAAAAGATCTCCCTCCAAAACAAACTCCAGTTCCAAAGGGTGACTTTGTTGCTGTCATTTCTCATTCTTCATATTCCAGTAAAAGCTACAGGCTCTAGCCAGCGTGGGGTCTCTGCCATGCCAAGCAGGGTGAGCACACAGACTGGAAAATAAACTCTACCCTCCCTCAATCACTGCCCTAACATGCTGGATCTCTGGCACTGTGCCTGTTCCAAGATAAGGGGTGTCAGCACCAGGGGCACACTCACCTTTTTAAAGAGCCCACTGCCATGTATAGGCTTTCATTTACAGCACTATGAACCCACTTTCATCTCATTTCTCCCAGAAAGGTATGAGTTCCCAGGTCCATGATGCCCTGCACAATCCCACTCTCCAGAGTCAGGGGTCAGGGAGCCTTCTCCTGCCCCTGGTCCCAGGGGGATCCTGACTAGCTTAAAATTTTCTGAAGACCCTGAGCTAGGTGTGTAAGGCACAAGCCCCAGGTGCCATCAAAAGTACCAGCCTCTCCTCTCTTTGCAGTTTGTCAGGCTGAGTGATCCAGGGTGTATTTTTGAAGCATTAAAGCTATAAGAGGCTTAAAGTGATAAAGGATTTGGATAGGATTTAAGTATGTTTAAGCCTTTGAATAAAGGATCAAGCTGTGTGCAAGGTACCAGCAGCCTGTGCAGGCACATGATCTTATCTCTGCTGCCCTCATTATTATAACCCTCTTCACGCTGATAGTGTTATAATAAGTGTAATGTGAATAAACAGAAAGAAATATCACTCCACCAGGAAACAAGTCCTCTGCTTTATTGTGTCCATGGCACCTATTAACACCTCTATCCCAGGAACTCACTGAAATGTGTGTTCATACACCAAAGCACAGTTTTCACTTTTGACTTCACACTCCATACAAGAAATTCATTCTTTCCCAAACAGTTCCAAACACTGGGAACTCTCCTGCTTTTTACAGTTGGAACTCTGAGATGCTATGGACCAGCACTTGAAAAAAATATGACTAATCTGCTAATCTGCTACCATGAATAAATTTAAGATGTGAAATCCCGCTTAGCAGCTGGCTCTCTGTCTCTGGGTAACTCCAGAGCTGGCCATGTTTTGTGTGTCAGATAAAACCAAGCTACGATCAAGAAACTCCATTTTTACCACATCTTGTTGGTGAGAAGTTGGCAGGGGGCTTTGGACTGATTTTCCAGGCAGATATGGGCAGATATCTTCTATTCCCTGCCTGCTCTGAGCTGAAAGCATCCTCTCCTGCAGTGCTGCATCCACCTTGACTACCTTTTGGGCAGGGTTGTGCTCTTCTCAGATGAAGCTGTCCCACTTTCCAGACGTGCAGAGGGAAGGTGAGGGTGGCTCTGAGCACATGGCTGAGGCAGTTTAAAGGAAAAGTACACCTGGACACTTGTGCTCAAATACCAAAAAAAAATATATATATATATATATCCCTTAGGGAATCAATTTAGCTGCCATCAATTTAGCTGCCATGTTACTGGTCCTGACCAGATCTGCTCATGAGAACCATTTTTCTTCTGTCTCCCCCTTAGACCTCCACATGATTTACTAACCCATATATGAGATGTCTTGCTCTTTCCTCTTCTTGTTTTGTTTCACAGGACCATGAGATGCTCAGCTGTCTCCAGAGACATGATCCTGTGCACCTTTCAGCATGTTTACAAATACAGATACAGTAACATGCTTGTAGTCAGGGCTACAGTATTTTGAAGAAGAGACCCAAATAAATACAAATCCCAGCACAGTGGAACAGCTAATGATTATGGTGGCAAGGAAAGGCCAAGAAAGCTCCATAATCAGCCAGAGGAAAGATGAAATGGAGGTCCTCCTAATTTTATGCCTAGGAAGAGGACAGAAAAGCCACTGGTGTTGCCATAGCATCATAGAATCATTTAGGGTAGAAGAGATCTTCAAGATCATTCAGTCCATTAACTCTGCCAAGTCTACCATTAAACCCTGTCCCTCAGTGTCACATCTGCACATCTTTAAAAATTGTCCAGGGACGGTGACCCCGGTGACCCCACTTTCCTGGACAGTGTGTGCCAATGCTTGACAGCCTTAATATCCAATCTAAAACTCCTTGGGAACAGCCACAGTAAGGCATGGCAGGATGCTCTCATTTACAGATAGGGTCTCTGTCCTTCTAGGAATTTGTGTCTGATTGCCTTGGGTGGATCACAGGGATATTGCCTAAGAAATGAACAAACAAATACCCTCAAAGGTGTTGGCTGCCTACAATGCTACAGTCTTGTTCCTTAATTCTAGAATTCTGTGGATGTTCATCCAAGGGATAAGAGACTCAGGTCATATCCTCATTCTGATTTACATTTGGCTTCAAATCAGCTTCTCTCTTTTTAATTTTCTTCAGCCATTTTCTTGTACGAACCCTCAGAAGCATACCCCTCTCACTTAAATATTTATCAATGAACAACAACTATTCAATATTAAACATTAACTGAGAGATGAGGACAGAAAATCCATAGGATCTGTAAACTGGCAGCTGGGGACCAGGGTCTGCTTCAGTGATTACTGAAATATTATATATTCAGTAAATTACTCCAGAAATAGACACCAGGATCAGTAACAGAAAATATTCCCCAGCTGGTTGTTGTCACATTGCTCAAGGAAGGCAGGCTCAAAATTTTCCAGGCAGACAGACGTAGTTAACCTGGAGAAGCCCAAAGTATTCTGGAGTATGACTAGAAAAGGAAGGATCAGTTTCTTGTAACTATTAGAAAAACCTAATTTCTTCATTTCACTAAATGGTAACAAAACCAGCTCTGCTTAAACACTCTCCGGAGCTGACAGAGTTGAATGGTTTGATCTGACCTTAGTTTGCTTTACTGGGTCAGACCCAGTGGCCTGCATCTGTGAAGAGCATTGACTTTTTCAGTGACTCCCAGTTCACCAAAATCCATTTGTGCTGCTGTAATCACCTCGCAGGTGTACCTACAAGGAGCTAACAAGTGCATTTCTGACTGCCTGCCTCTGGACTGGTGTGTGATGAGCTCTGTGAATGAGAGCTTCAGAGACAGCAGGCAGCACCATCACACTGCAGCTGTAATTCCCACGTGTGCTGGGCTTGCTCTAAAATCTCTTAAAATTAATGGAAAAGATTGCACCCTTATTAACTTGGCACAGAAATGAAGTTTGAGGCAGAGCAGTGAAGTGACTGCATACCAAGGTGAGCTGAGGTGAAAATTGCAGGAAAGTAGCCAATTGCTCACTGTCCTGTAGATACAAGGCATGATTATACTTTACATTTCATTCTCTAGTTGCACTAAGCCTTACTTCATTTAAAGCAATTAGTTTCTTATTATAAAGCAGCACTCAAATATTATGGAGAAAATCCCCCCGAGGTTGCAGCAAAGGAATGAATTCCTATTTCTCCCAGCATACCTCAAGCCTGACCTCAGCCATGCATGGAAGCTTCACAAAGGAGAATTTCAGGCCTTCAAGAACAGGTTCCTGACAGAGCATTAGACTTTCCCAGACCCAAGGATGGTTTCAGTAGTGCCCAGCTGCAGGAGGAGAAGTGGCCCAGGATGTTTTGGTCTATCTGCATCCCTGTCCCTTCACAGCACACTGCAGCTATCCTCTGGGAATGGTGAATTTCAGACCCATGCAAAACCACAGCCAAAGTTCCTGATGAAAGTTTTCACAGACTCTGGGCATCTTATGGCCCAGTGGATTTCTTGTCCCAGCCACATTGCTGGGGAAATGTCCTTGGTGTTTGCTGAGACAAATTTTCATTGGGCTAATGGCACAAAAAGAGGTGTCTGATGAAAAGAGTGAAAAATTTGAAGGATGGTGCTGCATGTCCAGCTCTCCAGAGCAGTGTCAGCACTGCAGGGTAGTGTGATGCCTTGCAATGATGGTGACCATGCCATGGACAAACACATGGGGTTCTCCGGGAGGTGGCTATCCCACATCCATGCTGCATGAAATGCATGGAAGGTTTAGACAAGGGTGGTGTGTGTGGATTTTACCTACATTGGTTCACCATGCTGATGACATCCTTCTCTTACACTTCATGGCTGGACAGGAGCTCACTATACACCCAACTGCTCCACTTGAGTGCAGGGTGATTTTGTGTTTGATCTCAGTGACACTACCATGTGAGGAGCTGTGCATGTGTTTGTGCTTATCACACACAGGCAGGCAAATCCTCTGCTANAGGAGCTGTGCATGTGTTTGTGCTCATCACACACATGATGGAGAGGAGCAGGCGAATCCTCTGCTGTTTGTATGGGTGAAGATATACAGCAAAGATTCCTCTTAGTTAATGGAATACATGGTGCTTGGTTTTTCTGTAAGCACTTCTGAATTTAGGAATAGCTGCTGTACCATCTTCTACTCTAGCAGATCAATGGCTCTTGTTTCCTAAGGTTAATACATAATCTTAGAAAATGTACAGGTGTATGTGTGTCTCTCCTGTCTCCATAATATGTGAATCCAGTGGTTTAATTCTTCCCTTTTGATGGGAATTATCATGAAGGGAGGTGATCACTGATAATTCTTGTCTGGACATTAGAGAGTCCACGCAGGCAAGCAGTGCTGACAGGAGAGTTCCATACACATCTGCTCAGAGAGGTCTGGTTTAGTTTCTGCTCTGCCTGGTTAGTGCTGTAGATGTGTGAGATAGTCCAGGCTATCTCTTCACTCTCTCTGGCCAGCCATTTTGAATTTGGGAAGATAATTTCAAATTCATAAATCTCAAGGTGATCTTAAGCCCTGACTGATGTTTGGGTGAGTCTTTTGCTCTGTGTAACGCTGTGTTACTGATGAAAATGCTGCTGAAGACTTAGCAATTTAGATATCCCATTTAGCAAGAGAGATGTGTGTACTCGGACAGGCCCAGTTCCCAAATGTTTTCACTTTTCTCCCCTCAGTTGTGAAACAAGAGCCTCAATCTCTTCTAAAGGTTGGCAAACAGCCCTTGTCCAAAGAGCACCACATCAGATATTTACTTGCCTCTCCCAGTGCACGTGGCAGTGAGCAGAGCCCAAGGGTCAGCCTCCCAAGGGACCCTGTGACATGCCAGTGTCCATGGGACAGCCAGGCTGGGCTGTTTGCTTGCCTCAGTCTGCAGAACAGGGAAAGCTCATGGTCTTGGATGTTCCTGCTTCATGGTGATTCAGCTGGGCACCCTGGGAGCCATGAGAGACCGACAAACTGCCTTCTGCAGACCTTGTGCCTGAGAAATGACACAACAGCTCTACTCCAGAAGCTCCACAGGACAAATTATGTGCGTTAGGTCCTGGTACTGGCTTGGAAAGAAAGGGCAAGGTGGAGTTGTGTCTCACAGCGGTGTGAGAGCCAGTTCAATCAGCTTCTGCTGCTTGGCCAACAGTGTGCTTTCCACATGGCAGCTCTGAAAAACAGACAAGGGCACAGGAAAGTCTGATAAACTGGCTGGGCGCCAACAAGTTTGGGATATTGTCTGTTTACATCACTTGGCAGGGGGGACTGGCCATGAAAATGTTCCTAACAACAAAAATCCAAAATATAGAAACCTCTACCCAACTGCATTCTGTGGTGTAAAGGACAAGAAGAAATAGAGTTGTTTTCTTTCCCTGATCTCTGAACGAGTGTATTTGCTCCATGTTATTCTTCTGGTCTCCTAAATTATCAGAATAAGCACTCTGAAATCATAAAATGCAAGTCCCCACTCTGCCATGCTGTTGTCATCTCTAGCATTTGTTGCTATCTATTCATTAATGTACATCCTCTTAATAAAAACATCCAAGAAACCAGCCTTTGTTTGGTGATTATACATTCAGGGATTCCAGATTTATGGCGCTCATTTACCTTAATTGAAGCTTATGACGAGTACAAATTTTCTGATGAAAGAAAAAGACAAAAGGGCAGAATGGTATAGGACAGTGTTCATGTAGAGATAAAGCGATGATTGTGTCATTTGTTTTGGAGGGTATGTTTGCTATTAAGCTGAAGACTAAAGTAAGGTACATTGATTTACAGGGAATAGCTCACTTACACACATATTAGACATTTACAAACCCTACTTCAGAAGCCCCTGAATACTGATAAGCCTTTGTGATTTCAGCCAAGTATGTCATCAATAACATCAGTGTCTGTTTATAAACATTTTTTTTTTCCCTGATTCAGGTAGTCAAAGTTCAGGAAAATATTTGTCTTTGGTCTCTGCAAATGAATGGCTTGAAATTCAGTGACATTGTCCTCTTCAAAGGGAACCGGAGGAACCCAGTCCTGTTTCCTAGAAGAGCCTCAGAGGAGCAGGAGAGGCAATGTGATTTGCAGAGAAATGGCACCCTTCTTTCTGGTTTTGCCATTTAATGGAAAAAATAATTATTTCCACTTATTGTGACTTTGCATCTTGGAAATTTTGCGAGATGTTTTTTTGACCTCCTGGATTACTTGTGGAAGTAATGTATGACTTGAAAGAATGTAGTAGATAAAATACCTTCCTATAATTAACACAAAAAATTTGGACCTGGCTAGTCCCCATCTAATTGCTGGCACTAGGACCTTTTTCCTGAAATGTCTTTGGCTCCATTTGAAGGTCCTGATTTAGCAAATCATTTAAGCACATGCTGCTGTAAAGCGGATGAGCTTAAGAGTTGCTGAAAAGCAGCCCTGCTTGGGTGGGGTTTTGCTCATCCTCCTGTGTGTAAGACTGCAGAAAAAAAAGAAATCTGGCTTTTTTCTGTCTTGTGCACTGGGAGAATAAACTTCAGCAAGCAGTGGTGTTCCTGTTACATTTCAACACAGAGAATACAGGGTAATAGTGCTTGGCACCAAGGCAAAACACAAGTAAATATCATGGGGTGCATCTATCTGTTACTCTAAAGCAAACATTAGGAAATTAATAGTTTAAATATTTATGCCCAAGAGGGCAGAGCAAGGGCCACCATGATAGGGGCTTCCTCTGCTCAGAGGCAGCCTCCAGAGCTGCAGGGTTTCTTTCTGAGCTGGCTGCCCTCCATCCCTCCCTGCATGGGGTGGTGGCCCAGAAATACCCATTTTCTCTGTTGGCTTTGTAAGCAGCATGGGAACACTTTTCCCACTGGAGACAGGGTGCTAATTTATTTGCTCTCCTGAGTTTCCACACCTGATTTCCACCCTGCTGTTCTGTGCTCTCCTTCCAGCCTCTGGTGAAGAAAAATTACTCCCCTCTGCACCCATCCCTCTTGTGCCATCCTGAAGAGATTTGGCTGACACCAGCACAAAAACCAGCAGAACCAGTGGTAACCAGTAGCTCTTGGGACAGCTTTTGTGACAGCTAATGCTCTAGAAAGGTGACTCCTCAGTGCTGTGGTTATGTTGGAGTTTCTCCTGACAGTGAGATCTCATCCTGACATAGAGAAAAATGTCAGACTGGGTCAACTTAGGGCCTCAGGAGCACCTGAACCATCGACTGAAACAATCCCACAGTTGCTCTGTGTACCCAGCAGCTCCAGCATCGCTGGGTGCTATTTCTCTGAAGAGGTTATCCTGCTGTTTTTGTCACTACAAACTCTGAGATGGACTCAGATCCATGATAGTTTCTCCAGATAACCTTCCTCGTCCTGGCCATGAAAGGAACAGAGGTGTGCCAGGGGTCTGACAGCAGTGCACGGGGCAGCGCCCGTCTGTCTCCTGCCACAGCAACACTTGCTTCATCTGCGAGTGAATGAAACCATCGACTGCAGCCGCTGAGGATCCCTTCTGAATGCCGCTGAGCTACGAGCCAGGCTTTCCCCCTAAGCCTGAGCGCTTCTGTGCCTGAGCTTTTCATCTTATATCATAGATTTGTGCATATTTTCATTACCCATATTGGCGCCTTATCCTCGCTGAGTGGCACAAGCTATTTTCCTCTTACTGCTCAAAAGAAGGGGCGGGGGAGGGAGGGAAGGAAGAGAAAGGAGGGGAGAATTTGTTGTCTCTTATTCTGCCCTCCTGTCAATAGATCAGCAGCAATTCCTTTTAGATAATAACACACAGATTGTCTGTGCAGCTCAGCTACTGCTCTGCCTCTGTGAGAATCTGCTGGGACCAAGCTTGAAATCAGTGAGTTAATGAGCTGTAAGAGCAAAGGAGAAGGGGGAGAGGCGAGAGGGAGGGGGCAGAGGGAGAGAGGGAGGTAAGTCTGAAGATCCAGCTCCTGCTCGAGCTCCGCCGGGAGTTAGGCGCTCACCTAAGCTGCACTTAGAGCGCCCCAGCTCTAGAGCCATAGACAGGGGTAGCTTGGTGAGAGTGGTCAAGGCTGAGAAAAGAGGCAAAACACCCGCTGTACCTGCTGTAGCCACAGCCTGCCTTAGGTCTGCCTCTCCCCACAGCCTTTCCCTACCCCTTCAGATCATCCCTTTGTGTTTGAGTGCCTCGCTGAAGCTCCATGCCTAAAGCAGATGTGACTGTGCATATGTACATATATATATATGGCCGTATGTAATAGATACATACACCCTCCAGGATGAATTGGAAAGGACAGTTGTGATGCAGCCTTTGACGTGCAGTTTTGTTCCCAGTCACACCTCTGTCATGAGCAGACCAATTTTTGTGACATTAAAGGTTTGCAAAATGTTAGCACGGGGTCCCAGCAGTGATGGTCCCCCATAAAATGGCAGCAGCTCCCCAGGAGGCACAGAGACATCACCTGGGTGCCAGCCGTGCTGTCCTTGCCTCGCTTTTGTAGAAGGAACACCTGCTTTTTGAGATCATCTCCCCCATTTTGCAGGCAGCACAAAAGAAACACAAAAGAAACACACAGAAAGAGTTTGTTGCTCTCTCAGCTTCATAACAAAGCCATCCAGTTCTAAAATTATCAAAGTGAAATGGAGGCTTGCTTAATGTGTGTGTGGGTGTTAATGGAGACAGAACCGCTCTTTTAACTGCCTTAAAAGCTATTTCATAAAATAGTTTCATTGTCAGGGACTTTAAACATACAGGATTAATATCTTAACTGACTGTGCCTCATTTTGTATTATCTCAAGGACAAATTTATAAGATGATACACACTATCTAGTCTTTATAATGCTTGCATCTGTAACTGCCATGCTTTGGGAGAATTTTACCATTATTGCTGCTTACAGAAGCATATTAACTTGCCATAAACAACTAAAAATAAATTAATCACTTTCACAAATGTGTTAAGGAGTTAGCTGCTATATATAAACTGCCAAAAGCAACCTGAAATCTATATGAAATGAAGCAAATATTGCTTAGATATATTAAATAACACATGTATAAATCAGCTTAATTTAAAGCATCACTGAAACTAATAATGCTAATTTGACTTGTAACATAAGGTTGTGTGTTTTATTAAAATTCTTTTACTGGAAATTCTTAGATTTTAAAAAATGATACAATTATTTTATGGATTTTCTATTTCTTGAAATTTTATTTTAAAAATCTGAATTGTATTTTTAGAACAGCAATCCATTTTAATAGGTAACCTCAATGTGTTACGAAAGAAAAGTAAAAAGCGCTGATTATAGGATGCCTTAAACCACAGTATTTTCAGAACTATTTCATGCCTGGTAATTTTCTGAGCAGGTCGTAGGAATTCCTTGGCTTCTCCAAGCAGACTTCTCACAGTGTGGGATGCTTGAGGTAAAGGAGACCTTTTCTGTGAATAGACTGAGAAAGCTTGTTTAGTTTTGCAAATCAAAGAAAGACAGAGAGTAGATATGTTTGTTGCCTGTGAATATATTAGAGTAAAACTCAAAAAATCTCTTTCATTGAGTGGAAAATATTGGCATAAGAATAAATATGAGCATGTTAAGAAGATGAGAACTGACAGACCTGTGCAGCCCAGAGATCCTGTTTCTGATGTAGTGACCCTTACTAAGGAAGACTACAAAAATGTATCCATTCCAAGCTATCCCAAACACCCCTCAAACATTTTGAAATATTATGGAAATCAAGAAGGGTATCACAAAGCTCTGAGATTAAAGATGAAATGTGATGTCGCAGTTTTCTCAGAAAGGAGAGGTAAGCTCTCCTTGTCTTCATAGCTCGCTGCAGTCCCAGACACATCTCTGCTTTTTCTTGGCAGCAGCTCTCCAGAGCCTCGAAGGGAAGAGCAGACACTTTTTTGGTCTGAAAGAGCTGGGTGGTTATACAGGAAATGCATCAACATTCCTGACAGTAGGAGGTGAACAAAGAGGGAGGAAGATGCAGCAGGACTGATGGACACCCTGTGTTTTATTAGCTGTACAATATTTGGGGACACTGGATTTCCCTCTGAAGATTCTCTCTGATCCATAGT
Organism: Hylia prasina; assembly: GCA_013397195.1. NCBI lineage: Eukaryota > Metazoa > Chordata > Aves > Passeriformes > Sylviidae > Hylia > Hylia prasina. The sequence goes on along the minus strand of VYXD01012087.1, from coordinate 941,263 downwards.
GTTGGACCTGGGCACTGACTCCATCTCCACTAAGGAGAACAGGCACCAATTTATCTATCATTGCAAGGTATATGATGGGCAATTGAAATAAAGTGCCTTGGGGGTTATGGATGAAACTGAAAGAGCCTGTTGTGGCAGATGGCATTCCTGTCACCAGTGCCCTCTGGAAGACACTCGGATACATTGCTGGGGAGGACTGTATAAACTTTGAAAAGAACACTGGAGAGGAGATCTACTGGTAAACATGGTGAAGAAAGCATGCCCTTGCTGCAGACACAGTTCCTCATTTCCATGCCTTGGGATCCTTTCTTGCACAGACTCTTCCCTATGTGACACAGACCCTGCTCCATCATTGCTGCCTTATGACTTTTTGGAGAGCATCCTCCAAACCAATTTACTTAAGTTTGGACACCAAAAAGGGGTAGCTGAGTCATGACTGTAGGTGCATACCCCATGAGAAGGAGACACACCTCCAGGAAACAGGTTAATTTGGGAGTTTCATTCTTCTCCTTCTTGACTGTTGGGATGTTAAGGCAATTACACCCCTAATTTACAAGCTCGTTCTTGGTGTGCTCGTTGTAATGAGGATGACTCAGGCAGTGTAAGATAAAAGGTGTTATCAGCTATCAATCATATGTCAATTTGGTGGCAACTTTTATAGCTGAAATGGCTTCAGCCACACAATAACTTATGTTCCAGGCTGCTCCAGAGACCAGCTTGCCAAGGGCCTACTTAGACCTCATGTTGCCACACTGCCCCCTCTCCTCTCTCGACTTTGGGCTTAGCCCCACTGAGCAAGCTGCTAGTTTTGTTTTGGTCCCTAGTCTCATCCCCATAAATGACATCAATTCATTGCTGGAAATTATTTCCAAGTGCAGAATTGTTGCATTGCAGTTGTCTCAGGTTTGAATTCCTTTTTTCTTTTTCACAACGTGATTTTTTTTTTGCACTAACAGTGCTTTGCAAAGTAGCTTTTAGGTGACCACATCCTTTCATGCCTGAAGCTCTCAACAATTTGAAGATAGACTTAAATTCATAAAGTTATAGATAAAACATCTCCTTGAAAAGCCCCACATTGTCTGAATNGAATTGTTCACCTTTTCATGCCTTCTAAATGGTCTTCCAACTTTCTTTCACCTCTGGATTTGTACATGTTGGTGTTGTCTAAGCCTTGTTTTGAACTCACAGACTTTCTTTACAGACTGCACCAACTAGCTGGGCAAAATCTGCTCATACACAGAAGACTCAGAAATCTGAGCTACAGTAGAAGGCCAAGGCAAGACATTTGAAAGGTAAGCAAGGAACTGGTACACTAAGAGATAGTTGAGGTTATACACTGATAGCAGCTGTAGCCACCTTCATCTAAAAATACCTTGTAAGATTACATTGAGTCTGAGGCCCCCGTGTGAGAGCTATTGTCATGTGAAAACAACGTCTGTTGCTTTCAAGGCAAGTGTATTTTTTGTTTTGCAAAAATCTTCATCTAAAGAACTTTTCTGTCTTCTCCTGTTGCTTCATGCTCTCAACTCCCATCATGTTTTCGTTCTTTCCACTGTTTAATGTTTATCTTCTTTTGCAAAAACAGAAGTCAGATGGGAAACCATCTTTTCTGGGGAATTCCCACAGTGCATATTTGCATTTTTGAGCAGTATCTCAAAAGCATGGTGTTCTTCAGATAACCTGAAATCACGGGGGTTATGCAGGTAGCAATCACAATACTGTGCACAACTGTGTCTGGTTATTCTGAGCAAAAATCAACAGTGCAGATACAAAACAGACTGACTGAAAGTGCAAAGGTTAGGTAGCAACTTTACCCCAACAAATATACACAGCACTGGCTCCTATAATGTGCAGGTTAAAGGACAGTCATAGAGTCACAGAATCATAGAGTGGACTGGGTTGGAAGTGACCTTAAAGATCATTTAATTCCAATCCCCCTGCCATAGGTTCCACCCAACGTGGTCTTGAATACCTTCAGGGATGGAGGATCCAGGATTTCACTAAGCAAACTTGTTGCCTCACTGCCCTCACTGTAAAGAATTTTTTCCTAATATCTAAACCTACTCTCTTTCAGTCTGAAACAATTCCCCCTTGTCCTGTCACTAAATGCTCTTGTGAGAAGTCCCCCTCCTTTCTTGTAAGGTCCCTCAGGGTACTGAAAGGTCACAATTAGGTCGCCCCAAAGTCTTCTTTTTTCTTGCAAATTTGCTGAGGGTGCATTCAAGAATGACATCCTGGGATGGGAATCTCTTCCTGTGTTGTCCAACCACAGTGAATTTCAGGCTATATTTTACAGTCTTTGGGTAAAAGGAGAGAGTGACATCAGCTTCCAAGAAAGTCTTTAATCTGAAAATGTTTCAAAAGTTTCAGAAAAACTTCATGTAATCTGACAAATTGCAGCACCTTCAGAGGATTCACTCAACTTGAAACATTTCTTTTCATTTTTTTTATTTATTTATTCTCAGTCATGATGTGAAAAGGTGGTAAAAGTGCCTCCCCTCCCCTTGCTGAAATGAAAGGAATCCAGTTTCTCCAGTGCTGATGTTCTGACAGGTTGAATAGTAGGGAAGAAGGAATTGAGTTTTTGTTTGTTTGTTTGTTTGTTGATTTTTCTTTTCCTGCCCACATGAGGGCTGGGGCTGCATTTAAGAAGACACCATCAACTTTAGATGATAGAAATGCTCCAGAAGGAGTCAGTGGTGAAGGGACTTGCTGCTGGGGCCAGCCTGGCTCTTGGTGGGTCTTAACTAACACAGGCAGATACAAGATTTCTGTAGCAGAGAAAGATGCTAACACAAGTGTCTGCCACAAAACAGGAGTCAAGTGTCCTGTTTTTACAGAGTCTGGCTTGTGTCCAGCCTTTAACCTCCCAAATTCCTGCAGATTTGATGTGTGGAGCTCATCAATGCCTGGCTCTGGCTGAGACTTGGGCATCTTTTTTGGACAACTTTGCTCAGCACCACTGATGCCTGCAGAAATTCCTGCCTCAAGGTTTTCAACTGCAACTGGAACCCTTTCCCGGTGTCTCGTTTTTGATAAATTAGAGCTAAGCAAACAGCCACCAAAACAGATTTAAAGGAGCCCCAATATAAACAGGAACATTTTGCTGCTGTTTTCACTTGGCTGGACCAAACACAGCTGCCTGTTGAACTGGATAAATAGGGAGCAGGGTAGTATTACACTTCACCTCTTTATCAGGGTTCAAGGCAAGCCTTTCCCTCCTTTTTTTTCCTATGTTGTGCATATTTTGGAGTTCTTTTTATAAGTCTTTTATTTTAAGTTTCAGTTTGGGTTTCTGGAAAATGAACTAGCTGAATCTGATTGTGAAATTACTCCCTTCCAAAGGTAAACAAGAATCATGCAGAAATGCTGACAATGGGAATAGGTTTGCACAAAAAAAAAAATCATATTTTTTTAAAGATTATCCTTTGGTTACTGATTATATGCTTGCATGTTTTAACATTCTCTGTGTTACAAATAAACTGGAGTTACAAATCTGCCACCCTGGACCAGATCTACAGTTGAGCTGACTCCTCTCCTGCTTACAATTGTGTGGGAGAAGGGCCAAGCAGGGTGGTCAGGATTTCATGAAGGGGAGTGGTAAGAGATCCACATTCACACAAGGTCCCCAGCTCTATTAAGGGCTGGAGATTTTCTAAACATGAAGTATATTATGTCTTGCAGAATGTTTATTCACCATGACAAACTTCTGATATTCACCTTGCACGTCCTCAATGGTGCTTTAAAACCTCCATGTTTCTGATTCCCAGAGCTTGATTATGCACAACAGGAAAATGCTTCTCTTGCTCACTTATGATTTTCCCACCTTATAACATCAGTGAATGCATTTACTGGATTTCCATACTCTGACATTACAGCACACCCATTCAAAGGAAAGAAGTGCTTATAGAATAGCATTACATGCTAAATTAAATGATCTTTCTCAGGTGCTAGATACAAAGAGATGGTCCCTAGCTGTAACTGCTCACAGTTTGGGTAGACAAGGCTAAAGACCAGAGAGCATAGGTATTATTTTTAAAAATTACAGATGGAGCATCCCTAATCAGCCTATACAGGAAGGCTGGATAAAACCAGAAACTGGCTTTAATCACAAAGTATCCTTTTGTGTGCAACAAATTTTCTCCTTAACACACATCAGGTCTAATTTCTTAACAGTTTGCAGGAGCACAATATATTTCCTTTCTGGATTATTTTCATTATCTCTACAACGCACCATGAGTTGCAGCAGGGCAAAACTACAAACCAGCTTTCCTCCCTTGCAATTTTCATCTAACAAGACAGTTTGGTGTAGAAGGAGACCCATTTGCATCACATCTTCCCTCTGCCTTCTCCTGTTGAGCATCCCTGTGTCTCAGTCCCACCCGAGCCCTCTGAAATTTTGCTGACTCCTATTAACTCTGCCATCCTCTGAGCATTCATCCACCCCAAAAGACCACGTTCCTGCTCTCTGCATGGTGCTACCCCTGCTGTTTAATGATCTCTAGCAATGAACAGGAAAAGCAGGAGAGTGCAGGAAATGCCCTCCAAGGCCAGGCCAGGCCAGACCCGTGTCTGTATGCCCTGCCTCTCTGGGTACAGCTCACAAGCCTTGGTGCCACTGTCCATGAAATGCCTCACACAGCAATTACAGGATTAGGGAGGTGTGAGGGGACATCCTGGTTTCTTTTCTTAGGATCTGTTTATTGAACTCTTGTTCATGACTTTTTCTCCACTCCCTTTGCATCTTATGGTACTATCCATCTCCACAACCTCCAGTGGCAACAAGTTCTCAAATTTATCTATTTGCCATGTAAAAAATTTTCCTGCTACTTTCTGTTATAAATCCATTTGCATTTCATGTGAACAATAGCTTTTTATTCCCCTTACTGTCTCCTTCATGTTTTGTAAGCTTCTTTCATATCCTTCCTCAGCCTTTTCTTCTCCAAATCGAGGTGATCCAGCCTTTTCAGTTTCTCTTCATATGCAGTTTGCTCCATCCTCCTCATCATTTTCATGAGCTTTTTTGATTCTACTGTATCTTCCTTCAGCTATCCTTCACACTTATCTGCATGAGATCCAAGGTGCTCCAAGGTTTTACAGGATGACTGTTTCCACCAATATAGGGTCTATCTATTAAAAATAAAACAACCAACCAAAGCAAAAGAAAAAAAATCCCCACCAAACCAAGTGCAGACAGCCTGAGAAGGCCCTCAATATTCTAAAATGTCTGTAAGTAAAAGCAGTACTTAACAAGAAATAGAAAAGCCACTGAAAAGGGAAGATGCAGCCTAATGAGCACAGGAAGAACACAGTGCTTAGAGCAATTAGAGATTTGATATTGAGGCCTTAGGGAAGGCACTACTTGGCACAGTGCCATACGGTAAAGAAATCTCAGGCAGCTCTGGGGGGCAAGGAGCCAAGAGATAGAAAACAGGAGAAAAGGCTTGAGCGGCTTCTGGATGCAGGAAAAGGGGGAAATTAAATCAAAACCTTCTATTATAGGTTTTGTGTCTGTTAAAAGAAGCATACAAACAAATCAAACAAACAAACAAAAACAGAAAAAAACAAAACAAAGGAAAAGGCTAAAAAAAAGAAATCCCCTTTTCTACTGTATACACCTTAATGGTCTTCAAAATAAAGAAGTTAGAGTAAAACCCACCCTGAACCTGATTTTTCACAGTGAAAACTAACTGGTTGAAAGTAGTAACAACTAAGAGTGGAGCTACTTAAATTCAGATTACCACAGGGTAAATTCCCAGTGCAAATGCCTATGATTATATGAAAGCAATCCAATTAGTCACAAGTGACTAGGACTAAGGATTAAAATCACCCACTAAGGGAGAAGGCTGAAAGATACAATCTGCAGTTTGTGGTAGAAGATGATGCTCCTGGAAAAGGGCACAAAGGCAAGGAGACTTCACATGGGAAGCGAGGCAAAAGAGGGAAACTGCATTAGCAACAAAAGGAAGGAAGTCAAAGTGACGAGATAAAGAGCGTCAGATAATTCTGATATAGAAAAGGTAAGGGCAGAAGAAGAGAAGAAAATAGGAAAAGGGTATATAATGTACAACAACTCTTCAGTTATTAGGTAAAAGATCTTAAGTTTTTGTAAGTACAACCTTGTCAAGGGTAAATATCTGTGCTATCTCTGCTCCCATTCCTCATCTCTACTCCCCATGACCAGCTTAACAATGTCTTTGTAGGATGAACCAGCAGTATAAGGGGCAGGAGAAAGTCAGTTCTGCCTCTAATGTACAAGAAACAATTATTTAGACAGCAGACACAGCTCTTGGTGAAAAATTTAATCTGGCTAGGTGGAAAATGGAGAAATAATCTCTTTCAATAAACATGAACAGCAGGGAAAAAAAAATACTCCTTAAAGCTGCAATTACTTTGGGTGAATTCTTAGGCAGGGCTAGGGGCTAGACCTGTGGTCCTGTAGGTGTTTATAACTCTGGAATTGCCCTCTACAGGCACATGTCCATGTTTTAGTCCAGAGCTACCTGATGAATAATTTGATGCTTCGCTGCTTGTTCTGGCTTTAGTATTAGTAAAATACCTCTAATTTAGTATTTAAGTATTCAACTATGTTTACCACTTTACTACCTCATAATCTTTGCTAAATGGTGTTTCAGATGAGGGCAGAGATCTGGCATCCTTCTACTGCTCTGCTGGAGAGGCACAGTAGGAAGGGCAGGTAAGCAAATTTAAGCTACTGCTGCGAGTAGACTCAAGGGGATGCAGGAGGAGGGCCAAGCAGAGCCTCCTCCTCGCCATTCTCCTCCACTTACGGCCGCATAAAAGGGCACAAAGAGAGAGGAAAGATTCCGATTAGACGGCCAGCATCAGGGTAATAAGATACCTGCTTACTCAGAGCTGTGGTTTTGGAGGCAAAACGCAGAAGAGAAGCCCTTTCCTCACACGTGTGTGTTCAGACTCCTCCCGCTCCGCCAGGGTTGGCGCCTGCTCCTGACTCCAGCCCAGTGTTTACGACATTCAGAGTCGGGGAGCTGAAGCACAGAGATTGACTTCCCCACCAGTGGTGACAACCACGAAAGAAACCCAGATTTCCTGCTTTGCTGTTTCGGGTTTCCACTACAGGCTCTGCAAACCTCTCCCCTGCTTGTCCCCCTGCTCCAAGCGAGCAGCTCCTCACCATTAGCAAACAATGGCATCAGGGTTGCTGGGGCTCAGGCAGGGCAATTTCCATCTGTTCTGCTCACTTCCCTTTCTCTTCCCACAGAGCTCACTAGCTTCTAGCACCGGTGCCAAAAGCAGAAAAGGTCCCATTGGTAGAGTGCATCCTTCCTGCCTTTCCCAAGCATTCTCCAAGGCTCTCCAGAGTCCCTCCATCTTCTGCACAGGGTCAGGGGACAGGCACAGACCCATCACCTGCAGGCTGCATCATACAGCCTGTGGCACTGCAAATGCCACAAGGATTGTGCCAGCTGTGGCTTGGAGGCTTATGGAAAGGTGAACATGACTCTATGAAGGGGGTTTTCTCTGTTTGTGCCTGGCATGTGAACATCTGCAATACACTGTATTGATGTTTCTGACATAGCTGGGCTTGTCTGAACTGTCATTACCTGAAACCTGAAAAGCCTTTACTCTTGCCTGCCATTTCTAGCACTTGGCAGGATCCTTCATGGGAATGATCACTATCTCCCTGTTAATTTCTCCTCTCTGTTTCATTGCTCAGCGAGTACCGTCTGATCTTGCCACTCATCTCCCCCTCCCCACCTCTGAAACCATGGAAGAAAGAGTGCCCTCCTATCCACAGAAATAACTTTCCCTCTTTCCCTTTACCCTGGCAGCCTCTGCACAGTCCCTGTCCCCATCACTAAGGCTGCAACCTCCTCTTTATCTGAGCTGGCCAGCCTTTCCCCTGTCTTTTCACTCTGCCATCAAGGTCTAGAGCAGCTTCCTGTCACATTTTCTGGGCCACTTGTATCTTAATTTCTGCCTGAAATAATCTCTGTCTCTGGTGAGCATTTCCCATGTCATGTCTTTCTGCAAACCATATCTTTACTTGCTCCTGTTCCTAGCACTTCCTCTGATCCTAGTGAATCTCTTCTTTACTGACTTGTGATTTTAGGGTTTCCTGTTCTCAGGAGCTGGGATCTATGGCAATATGCCAAACCAAATTGCTTTTCACCTTCTCATTAAAGTATTTAATCTAACTCTTGCTCTGTTGCATTCAAAGTGTACATTGTGCATGTTGTTTTCTCCTGCTTTCTTTCTCCATCAGGCCTTTTGGACCAAAACCTGCTTTTGATCATCACTGCAGTTAAGACTTTTCAAAAGGAATCAGTCACAGGCAACACATTTAACAGCTTGACTCTAAAATAACAATGTGCATATAGGAGAGTGGCAAAGAAGCTGCAAATGTTCTGCATTATGTCTTGAAACTAGAAAGAATAGGCATCATATAAAAATGTGGATCTTAATTCACAGTACTCCATGTATTTCCACTTGCATAGCAGAAATCAGGACATACTGTGAAGATTAAGCTTTAAATATATGGACTATTCAAAAGTATGGTTTAGAAAACAGATAAATGGAAAATAAGTGTACTGGGGGATTTCTATGTTCTATGCTCTTTTAGCACCAAGCAGCATCAATATCCAAGTTACACAGTTTGTTATTAAATTTGTTTCTTTTTCCTTTTAGGAGGGGATAAAAAATGCATTGAATAGATTAGTTTCAATCTATTAAATCTGAGGTTAATGGGAGATTCTCTGAAAGTGTAAACACTGGCCAATATACATGTGTAAAATTTTTGCTCATATTTTTAACACACAAAATGCAGAAAGGAACACTTTTGTTCTTCTGGTTTGTTAAAATCTCACTGTCAGTGATCTTCTCCATGGAGAGAGCTGGATTGGGGGTTTTCCTCTAAGCATACTTGGTGGATTCAGCCCTTGGCCAGAATAATTTTATTTCTCTGTCTTCAGTTGCAGCCAGAAAAAAAACCCTCAGGTGTGATGGTACACTCTTAAAGGTTATTTTAAGATCGTACCTATGCTGAGAGACTAAACTTCAAATGAGCTGCAGCCTTTCACATGCCTGTGGGATGGAGAACATACACAAGAACATACATGTGCACGTCCCCTTCCTTTGAATTCACCAGCTGAATTCAAAATATATACATGCAGTAGGATTACTTGAGTGCTGAATTGTTTGTAGAGACTTCCACACCTTTGGGAACTCAGTGGAAAAACACAGTATGAAAAAATCATGCAGTCTCATGCTTCACCTTCTGCCACTGCACCCACTTCAGTCACCTGCAACAGAGCCCTGAGTTGATTCTGGTTTCCACTTAGGCAACACTTGCAGCAACTTTTCTAGACCAAGAACATCATGACTACTGAAAATGTATCCAGGGTAAGTATACATGGGTAACTAAAAACTTAATGTAAATCTCAGTACCCAAACAACACATTTTAAATCCACTGCATTTCTGTATCCAGAAAATTAGTAAAATCAATCTCAGAAATGCTGGTGCTGCTTCGAAGCTGCTTACATGGTGAGAAAATATGACATCAGACAATGGGAGAAATTATGCCTTCTAAATCATGGAGTCATCTCTGCTTAGGAGTTTGGGGTTTGCACTGGCTGTTAAGTTTTTCAGATGGAGGAGACAGAGGCAATTTGGGGGTCTCAGCCTCAATTTTGCTGTACAAACTCATGTTGCTGTGGCTGCAGTCAGTGTAAGCACCTGTTGAATGAGGAGTGTGGAGCAGCAGGCTGTTCATGAGCTGGGCTGTTCATGAACAGGCTGGCACTTGCAGAGCTTAGGTCCCATGACATCCCAAATGTGCTGAGAAGGATATTGCTCAAAAATATCTGGGAAAGGTTGCAGCCTACACATTCTGTCCAGAAAAACACAGACAGGAGTGTGTGTATGTACCTGGCTGGGTAAGTGCCCATCAAATTATTTTGTTTCTGCTGGGAATGTGGCATTTAAGGGTCTTTTAGGCCATGCTGGGATNAATCTCAGAAATGCTGGTGCTGCTCCGAAGCATATGAGAAATGGTGAGAAAATATGACATCAGGCAATGGGAGAAATTATGCCTTCTAAATCATGGAGTCATCTCTGCTTAGGAGTTTGGGGTTTGCACTGGCTGTTAAGTTTTTCAGATGGAGGAGACAGAGGCAATTTGGGGGTCTCAGCCTCAATTTTGCCATACAAACTCATGTTGCTGTGGCTGCAGTCAGTGTAAGCACCTGTTGAATGAGGAGTGTGGAGCAGCAGGCTGTTCATGAGCTGGGCTGTTCATGAACAGGCTGGCACTTGCAGAGCTTAGGTCCCATGACATCCCAAATGTGCTGAGAAGGATATTCAAAAATATCTGGGAAAGGTTGCAGCCTACACGTTCTGTCCAGAAAAACACAGACAGGAGTGTGTGTATGTACCTGGCTGGGTAAGTACCCATCGAATTATTTTGTTTCTGCTGGGATTGTGGCATTTAAAGGTATTTTAGGCCTCTAAAATGTAACTCTAGTTACTCAAAGCTATGCCAACCCAAACAAACTCAGTTTCCTGTTTCCAGCAGATAGCTGTTTCCAAACAGGTCACTACTGTGGTGTCTGTGGGGGGAGATAAGCAATTCCACAGCACTGTTAATCTCTTATGAAGCAATTTTCTTGATCTGATCAGAAAAGGATCACTCTGAGCACCAGGTCCTGTGCTCCTGACATCATTGTGAGCCATGCCCTCAAGAAGAGGTGTCTTTGGGCCTCAAGCACCTGTTGGACTCAAAGTTAAGTACATCTTTACATTCCCATGAAGTCACTTGGTCTTAATCATATACTAAAGAGTTTTTTGGAGCTGATCCAAAGTTCAGTCATGTAGTGGGTGTTTGGAGGTAACTGCAAAGACTTACAGTAGAAAGTTGGAAAAAAATCAGCTGCTCTCTACGTAACACCCTTATAATATTTATCCCTCAAATTAATTTACAAATCTACCTGACAGACGCAATTTTTATTTTCAGCTGTTTCACTTGTGATCTCTTTAGCTGTTTCCTTTCCTAAAGTTAGCCTGAGTAAATATTTGACTTTGTCTCCTAAGTCACTACATACCATTGTGTAACCTAATAAAACCTTTTATTTCATTAGCACCAGTTTATCTAATGTTCCAGACTAATTGAGAGTGGATTTCCAAGAAGAAAAAGGAAGAACATGTTCACAACCACAGACACCTCCTCACCTGTTTATGAAAGACAACACAGGCTCTGCAGGACAGAAAAAATAGCGGTAAAAATACCACATCTCACCTTTCTGCAATTTTCTCAGTCCATATCAATTCCCCGAAGTAAAAGCCACATCATTTAGTGTTTACATAAAAATGTAAGCTTGAAAGTAAGGTCGCTATTTTCCTCTGCTCAGTAGGGATTACTGGAACAGATTCTGCACTTCCCTGTGTGGAAATAGCCTTTCTCCCTGGGCTCTGCCTTAGCAATCAGTGGGGTGGGAAGTGTTCCTTCCAAAAGTCCACGTTCTTCTTGTGCTGGGGGCCCCAGAGCTGGACACAGTACTCCAGGTGGGATTTCACAAGAACAGAATCAAATCCCTCACCCTCCTAGCCATGCTGCTTTTGATGCAACTCTGGGTATGGCTGGCAGTTTTCAGTCCTTTTGTCATTCTGGATATAGAAACATAAAACTGAAAGGACTTTCTAAAATTATCCCATTTAATTAGCAAGCTGACACATTTTTATCATTACTGTGATATTCCTGGCTGCTGTCAAGAAGGCCTGGGGAAAGGGATCGACAGAAATTTGCCTATTTTATAAAATAAACAAATGGTGCATGAGTGTGTTCAAGTAGAAATTATTACTGAAGCCAAAGGGAGCACAGCAAGGATAGAGCATCCTCAGATTCAGAGCCCTTTCTAGATCAAAGTGCTGGCAAGCTGATCTTGGCATTGCTTGGGTCACTGTCCTGGAAACCATGGGGTACCTCAGGTCTGCCTTGCAGTGTTGGCAGGGCAGCTGTGGGAGGACACCCAGTCTGTTCTCCTGGGGTGGACTGGAGCACGACACCTGAGGCACAGGTTGCTCTCTGAGGTGGGGGTGGATCTTCACAGGGATAAAATTTCGTTGTTCCCATGGTATTTAGGTATGAGGGAGCAGGGCCACCAGATCCAAAGGCAGAAGGGCAGGACTTGCCACTCAGATTTCTGACTGAATGGCTGCTGAAGGTTTTATTTCACCTACACAAATCAAGTAGCTCATCTGATAATTTTCCTGCTCTTCCTTTTCAGCTGAGAAGGAGATGGACAGCCCTATCCCAAGCTGTGAGGTGCACTCAGGACAGAGGTAATCGAGGCAGCAAAGGAACTGTCCTTTGTGTAAAGGGTCAAGTCTCTCCTGCTGAGGTAGGCAGGTGTCCTCAGAGCAAGGTGGGAAAGGCCTGGAGAGGGCAGATCTGCTCTACAGTCTCTCCAGTGGAGCCCTGGGAGCTGGACGTGTGACCAAGGCTTCCCATCTCTGTGTCCAGGAGACTTTGAAACCACTGGATGCAGTAATGCACAATTAGAAATGTTGCACTTGGACAGTTTCTACAAGGGAGGGTACAAGGAGAATCAAGAAACTGGAATGATTATGCAAAACTGCTACAGACAACCAGGAAAAGACCATTAAGGATTTCTCCATAACATGGTCCTTCTGAGGAGCATTTTCAGAGACATTTCTAAGGGAGAAGACCTTAAAGAGCTTAGCCAGTCTTTGAAGAGTAACCTCTGAAAATCATTCATAAATTCCTATTAAAAGTTCATGAGGCTGCCAGGCTACAAACAAGGACACCAAAACGCTAAGGAAAAAAGGAAAAAAAATATTATAATAAAATATATGTCCTCTTCTGACTCTTACCCTCTTCTGACTTTCTGATCTTTCAAGGTCAACTGCAGATCCAAAGAATGATCTCATGTCCTGCCTCTACAGCCTGGCACTGCTGCCAGGACCCCTCTGAGTTTCAGCCCCTGCAAAACTTGCCCTCACCCAGCGAAAGGTGCATGGCTGGCCAGGGACCGGCACAGGATACACCCAGACAGCTCAATTTTCTTTCCTTTTCACTTTCTCTGTGACTCCTGGAATGTGTTTGCACATGGTGGAAAAAATGCAGAGAGGAGGGAGAAGCAGCCAGGAACATCACCCTCCCTGCTGGCATTCAGCTCTGGGGTTGGTGGCTGGTGCCAGCATTGGTAGCCAAGAAAGTTGGAGGAGACCCTGATGCCTGGAGCAGGTGAAGCACCGAGAGATTAGATGAATTTTTTTGGGTAATCCTTTATTTAATTAGAAAAGAAAAATGTATAATTTACACAAACTCGGTTAACACAGGCTTGCAGTGAGAGGTGAAATATGTTTTGATCAGAAAACTGGCTTGCAATGAGTACAAAATATTCACAAATTTTCAAACCCATCTCTTCCTCCCTTTTTTCATTAATGGGCATCTTTTATCCTGTCCTAAGCAACAGCAACAAGACTAATTAGTTTAACAAGTACAACAAATGGTTTTATTGACAAAAAATAACCCTTTGAAATATACATTACATTCACAGGGGATTAAATTACACCCTATTATCCATTTTCCATAAAATAAAGATTACTTTGATAAATCACAACTAATGTTATCTTTGGCTGATAAGAACTCAGTACTTATTTGTGTGGCTTCTATAAATAGTGTGTTCTGATTTTTTTTTCCTCCCTAAAATAGTCAATGATACAGTCTGCCAGGCATTTTCCTGCAATTTCACAATGCCACATCTGTGAACCAGGCAGCAAGTGAAAGCTTCATTGTCTGAATATGAAACATGCAACAGTTTCTTTTTTCTTTCTTTTTTTATCAGCTTCTCTGCAGTAACCTATCAAACACCTTTCAGCCATGTCTTGCTCCATCAAGGTTTCCTTACTGCTAAAGCAAGGTAGTCAAAACAAACTCCTTTTGTTAAGAGCAAAGCCTTTGTGGTTCATCTTTCCATTGAATGCAAAGTCAGTGTGACAACTGTAGCATGAGGGGGTTGCACCCACATTTAAGCCTTAATGCACACAAGATATGTACAGTAATGTACAAAAGGGTGCATTTTCAGAAGGGGTCCTTTGTGCTTTACCTTTCCTTAGCTTTGCACCAGAGGATTCTGCAGATTGCTGGCCATCTACTGGCACCATCTCCAGGTGGATAAACAGTTGATCGAGGACCAAGCCAGAAGCAATGTCTTGTGTTTACTCAGACCTGCATTAGCTCTGCACAAAGTGGCTCTTTACTAAAGGATGGAGATAGTTAGGATATTGGAAAAAGATCTTTCTGTGCCAAGAGGTTCACCCACCTTTTGAGCATTTGGTAACAACGTACACCAGGCACGGACGTCCCCACTGGATCGCAGCTCGGCCACCTCGCTGGGCATCCAACAGCTTAGCACAGCAGCACACAAACTCCTTTAAAAAACTCCCAAGGAGTTTGATTCTGAAAAATTGAAGCTGATTTCCTACTGTGTAGTGGACCACCAGAGATCTGCCTTGCTATATGAATGGCATTGCCTCTCCCACCCCTCCGGACAATATATCCAAGTTCAAATTATATTCATTTCCCATTTTTTGAAATTCTTTCAAGAAACACATTTGTTCTGAGTTCAACTACTGCTTTGTATGCACTGGCTGACTCAAAGCATCTCATTTTACTCTAAATATTCAGGGGTTAGAATTTGTGTAGCAGTTGCTGCATTGGCTTGAAATAAGGTTTGCAAAGTTCTTAAGACTGGTCGGGAAAAGGTTTTGGAAGTCTTTAACAAGTAAATTCAATATGTGAATTATGTGATTTTTTAAAAATTCTCTGAACTTCTCAAATATAATATCAATTTAACACCCATTTGGAGCATCTAACCCTACCTGGGCCATTTTGGATGGATGCCCTCATCATAAGCAAATGTTTCTTTTCCCACATTTTCCCTCAGAAGCAGGTGGCAGAGGATTTCAAATAAAGCCACACCCATGTCTGTGCTCCTTTCTGGAGGGTGTGTTTTGCTCATGGAAATATGTCTAACCTCTTTGTTTAATTTTCAAAATATTATAAGCATCCCACCCCCTGGGTTGCCCACAAAGTGACTCAGCAAGCCAAGCAAAGGGATCAAAGAACAGATAGTTTTTTAAACTACTGGAAAAGTTTAGCAGTTCTGAAAATATTTTCCCTCAACACATATTTCAAAACATTAATAAAAATAATTACAGCTGCGTCTAACACAAAATGCAGGGCTAGAGTAATAAATCTTAGAGAACAGGGAGGAGCACTTTGAAATGCTGCAAAACAAATAGATTATCACCTTTCCAAACCTCTGCAAGCTTCTCTTTTCCTGTAAGAGAAAACAAAAAATCACCATGGTTGGGCTGCTGCTTGCTTGCTGTAATTACAGCAACTTATATATTGTATTTCCTCAGTGGTGTGCACATTTATAAAGCAGGAAGGAGGAAATTGTACACATAGGAGTGAACACATAGGAATTGCCAGCAGCACAGAACCACCTTGGGTCCAACTCAGGCCCAACTCCCTATCTTGGTGCTCCTTGAATACTCTGTGGGTGATAAAGTCCTGGGAACCTGATTCTGTTTCAGGGACTCATGTATTGGAATCAAAGATAAGTTTCTGACGTAACAAACGGAGGAAGATCCAGACCTTAGAGCTCTCAGAGACCTCTCATACACATGCCACAGGCCCAAACTCCTCCTTGCTTATTCCATCTTCTGCCTCCCCTATTTTGCACTGATTTACGCACAGCTGCGGAATTCAAAAGAGAAGAAACAGACCTGCCCCATCTCATACTACACAACAGTCAGAAGGCTGGGTGCTCACCAGGAAGATGGGATATGTTGATTCCAAATTCCTGACGCCCAGAACCCAGCTCTCCCACTTCCCAGGAAAGTGCTCTTTGTACCAGACAACACATGTTCTCACAGCGGGGCATTCAGGGTGTCACACGCAGAGAGCGCTGCCTGCTGTGGGCAGTGTGCAAACCCCTCTCTTGTCCCACCTTCCCCAGTCGTGGCCCAGCACAGAGCAGGAGTTGCTCTCTCCAGGAAAAAGGATAAGGGCCAACAGCAGGGCCTGGCTGACTCAGCCCAGCCATGGGAGCATCTCTTCAGGCATGGGATGCTCAAATCAGAGCTGCAGTAACTGGTCTGAAAATGGGCCAGGTACTGACACCTAGAGTGATTTCATTTACTGCAATGCTTATGGATGCTCTAGCTAATTAGTGGACTGCAGCTTCAAGGTTCCCAGTGTGGAAATCCTAGGAATTTGTAGAATAAAAGGGCCAGAAATGCCAAGTTGGAAAAGGCAGGTCATAATCTAATCACATAGGAAGGCAAGCAAAAGAAAGTAATAACATGGAAGACAGAGTCAGTAAGTCAAATATTTTTATTGATGTCCTTTCTTATTTGTGACCATTGGTCATTAACTTTAATTGCACAGACCAAAATTAGCGATTGACTTTAATTTTCCTAAATTACAACTTTTATAGCTTCTATAGCTTCTACTTTTACCAAGAGAAGACAAAGTCATGAGTAAGTTTCTACATGGAATCAGAGATAGGAAGCAACTTCTTACTAATCGTCATGCAAGCTACTGATTATTGGAGACTGAGGAAAAAGTTCATGAGTCTGCTCATCTCAAGCTAATTTATAGTCCTTTCACAACTGATGTAATTTTCACCTATTAGATAATAATTACAGGCATATTAAGCAATATTAACATTATTAAACAACAATGAGCAGCTGCCTGAATGTATACTATGGCAATGCAAAATCTGAGTAATACAAAGAGCCTTACCTGGTAATTTTGCATTAGAGCTTTTCTATGCCTCTAGAATTTTTTGTCTTACAGGTCTAGAGATTTTAAACAGAATAAAGCTAACATTCATATTTACAGGAAGATTTATGCCTGGCCCAAGAACTTCAGGGAGGCTTACACTTTCTATACCAACAAATTACTCCCATTTGGAAAAGGAGCCATTGCTTTATTGTGGCATTACCACAGAAGCTGCTTTCTGAGTGCACTGAATGCATTTTGTGCAATGAATCTTGCAAGAGGCTAAAATGTATTGCTGCTGCTCTTTATGTCTTGCTCTTTTGCAAGCATACGCTAAGCTGCAGACTTGGCTGCCACCAAGTATGTATTTTATATGTGGACTATTACTACTAATAAAAGTAAAATAAGTTATTCAATATGAATGATTGCTCCTCTCCCCCTTGATGTACATAAAATAAGCCACATATAATGTGAGAGTAAACTCAGGCAACTGTTATAACTCTGTGGCACTCCTACAGTAACAAAAAGAAGAAAAAAGTTAAATGCCTCCAACAAAACAGTTCACTTAAATTATCCTTTAAAAACAAATGAACAAAAAAAACTAGTCATAAATCCATTTTTACTAACTTTTTGTTTCCTGAAGGTTTCTCTTTACCAATACTTTCTTAAAAAATAACTACGTTTAAGGAATTTGCAGATAATTATCACAAGACACCACAGAGAACAAGTATGCTACTTATTTATTTTCCTCCTTTCTTGGAAGCAGAAATCTCCTAAATCATAACTCTGTAACACTAGGGCTTCTACACAGGGAAGCTTCAGCTTGCACCAAAGGAGGAAAGAAATTAAAGCTTTACTTATGGCTTTCTATGCATCAGACTGGGACATCTACACACCCCAGCTCTCCCACATAAATCCCAACTCATGTAAAACATGAAAATCTCTTGGTGGATTATAAACTGAGTAAATACTTGTACTAGAGCAGATGGACTTTTTATGTACATAAAAACAAACAAAAATCATGTACATGTGAGGGAGGAATGGCCATACTGCTGTGCAAACCACTTTCCTAACCTATATTATTACTGGTCCCAGCCTTAGGAGATCAGAAAGTTTCAACTGATACAAAGATTCCTACCAAAAACAATTGCATTAAACCAAAATCCTTCCAGTAAAACAGAATTAGAAAAATAATTTAAAGTATTAAGTTCCAAGTTATGTACAAACGTGTAGTTCAAACATTTCTTTTTCTAACAGAAAACACCAGATAATAGATCGCAAAAAACCCACACAAATTTTGCCTCAAAGATTTAATCAACTGGATTTGCAAAAGAGCATCAAGTATTCTGAAATGATTTATGAGCTGCAAAAGTGATGCATGAGTCATTCAAAGTGTATCAGTTATATTAAAATTTCAGTTATTGGTGTTTACTGATGGCAGGCTGAGAAAAAGAGTGAGAGAACAGGCAATAGAGCAAATAAAAATATTGGTGAGGTCATAAGAGACACTGCTTAAACCTGTAGCTGAAAGGATTATGTACAGCAAGGAAAAAAGCTTTTCTCCTTTTTCAAAGAGATTGCACATCGTCAAGGTCCACTTCCATCAGAGAAATACATTAAAATAATTTTCAATCTATATTCTGTTTTCTGGCCTACTGAAAGTATTCAAAGACACAGGAAAGACTAGACTTCTGCCAAGCAGATTAAAGAAAACTGCATTCCTACATATTTTAACTATACAGCTACACATCCAAATTCAAAGCAGAAAAATAATTCAATGCAAATACTCAAGAAATACAGAATTATGGATTCTGATAAATCTGAGGGACGCAAGACTATGAAAGGAGTGCCTGAACTTGATGAGGAGATCTGTGTAGGATGGTTTCTGGATCCTTGTATTCATTTGAAGGATCCATCACAGCTGCATATAACTCACTGTAAGCTCTGCAGACCAGTTCTGTTGACTGTTTTATTATCTGCTCTCTAGAAACCAAAACAAAATAACATAATTTGCAAATCGTAAGGAATATAACTGTACTACATCCAGGAATTAAAGATATACATTAAAAATAAACATAATTTTTTTAAAAAAGGGCTTCTTTCTCTTGTTGTATCTTGATAACCAAGACAGGAGCTTCATTATTTCTACAATCAAGCAGAAACTAACAGAATGATTTCATTAGCATACATCAGTTTCCCACCTGCACTCGCCTGTATCTTTTAAAAGACTGATAAACTTAGTAATTTACCTTCAGTGGCTTCTCACTGTCCTTCGTAAATACACACTTTTTTTTCATCTACTAGCAAATATATTCTATTTGCTTTATCTTGACAGCAAGATTCCATTATGATTCCATAATCAGAATCATAATGGAATCTAGTGATAAACTAGTGAAAAACTAGTGATAGTGGTCAAGAGATTTAAAACACAACCTTTTACCAACAATGCTATGAAATCTGTGTTCTGTTATTTTCCTGGGGATAAATGAGTAACAATGCACACAGACTGAAGGCTAAATTTATCTGGAAAGTTTAATATTTTTTACAGACAACCTAATAATTTTATTTTACATTGCCCATTGAATTAGTTTACTTTAATCATCATGGTGATGGTGCTTACAGTAGCAGCTGAATTTTTATCTATTAGGAACAGCAGTTACAACTATTTTACAGCCAAACCCATGCAACAGGAACTCCAGCAGAAGCTGAGGAAACCAAGGTAACCACAAATCCAGATTCAGCCCTGCTGTAATATGCAGCAGAGAAACAAAGGCAACAAGACTGCATCCACTGAAATCAGGGCTGAATTTACAGACTGCTGGGAATTGACAAGTTAAAGAAATTTCAAAGATGTAGTACAAAAATCTTTGTCTTTACAGGAAACATTAAGGAACAGAAGCTATGAGAAAGCAGGTTAGAAGACCAAACCTGCATTTTATTCTGACAAACAGCATCCGTTTTTTTTATATACAGCATCAACTGCCAGTATTACTAGGTTATTAGAATACCTAAAAAAAAACGACTGTCCTTATAATAGCAAATCCAAACCCACTATTATAAGGGAAATATATTCAGGGTGTTCAGGTAAGACAACTGTCTGTGACCTCAGCCTGGGATCACTAAGGTAGTGTAACATGACAATCTTTTATGAAAGGACTGCACACTGAATTTGTGTAGAACTAGTGCACCAAATTAATAAGTACAAAAAGTTTGTTAAAATATTCAGAGGACTGAACAGAGTCACATGTGTTGCTCAATCAAATAATGTCAGTGTCATTAATCAGTACATTAGGATTTCAGTTGCCATAACAACGTGATACATTTATTACTAACACAAATGGCAGCACTTGCTAAAAATAGTAATACCAGCATTCAGTTTCTGTGATTCAACACGAATGAAAAGAGCTTTTCAAGACCAACAAGCATATGAATATATAGCTTAAGGCTTTTTTAATGTGAAATGAGCTTAAGGCTTTTTTAATGTGAAATTTTTTAATGAGTGAAGGAATTTGAAAGACAAGAGCATGCACTGGTAATGTTGGAAGGAATGTTCTTCACAGCTGCAAGGCTTAAATGATATTGCTGATGAGTATATTATACACTGGTCCCTTATTAAAGCATGTGGTCTGATTCTGAGAACCAAAACCTCATATGTTACAGCTCTCAATTATCTGATTTCAGGAAAAATGTCCTCAAAATTGAAAATTCCAACTACTATAGCCAGGGATTCAAATTATAGCACTGGTTAATTGTTTTGTATGAATTTTGAGAAAATTCTGAATTTTCAAGGTTTATTTAATATCAAGAATATTGACTATCAAGACAGTGATTCTACAAGCATCTCTGTAAATGGGTATTTTCATTTCAGAAGGAGTGCTTGTGTTTAAAGCTAGTTGTTTGAAAGCTAATGGGCTAACTGATTTATTTATTTTGTTTTATTTCTGAGCAGAACCTGACCTATAGCATTGATTATAGCAGGTTAATAAACTTCTGCATGTTAGCTGAGCTGAGGCAGTGATAACCATCATCCTCACACAAGGCTTCCCTCTTACTTCTCAACTGTCCACTGCTGCAAGATAATATGAATTCAGCTTAAAATGTGCTGAGAGGTTTAAAAAGCTTATCAATGGGATAAGGCTAAGAGTGCCTACATAACCAATTAATCAGAGTTCATCTGACAGAAGGATTGATTAAGTTCAAGTAATTTCACTGTGCCAGAGTCTATGGTAGCATAGAATCTACCTCTTAAAATTACCTCCGTGTTAGCAATGAAAAGTTGAGGCTTTCAAAACACACTTACTGTCATTATGATTTTTAAATAGACCTACATTTAAGACAATATATCAAGAGCTAAAATACAGTTTAATGTCCTGACATTGAGAAGCAGAAGTTGTGATGTTTCAATGACATTATTGGTCAAGCTATGCTGTTTGATCCATACAGAGAACAGAGCTCTCCCACAACAGGGTCAGCTTGCCAGCTGTGGGAATGGTAAATCTGGCAGAGACACCCAATACCAGCTGAAAAACACCAGCATTCCCTGTGTCCAGCCATGCTCCACCTGTATGATGTGACACTGGAATACTCTGGATGAAGAGAACCTGAGCAATGCAGCACGAGAACCCAACAGCTGGACTAGTTGATCATTGTAGGTCCCTTCCAAACAAACTGTTTTATTCAATTCCCAACAGTAATTATTTTTCCCTTGACATGTCATTTTTTAATTGCAAGATGCTGTAATACAACCCCACGGAGGACAAGCACTAGTAAAGACACTCCAAATACTGTTGCATTATGTAAAATGTGATGTACTTGTCTCAGTTTCTGGTATATTCAGTTACCTGCATTCTTCACAAGAGTGGTGAAAATAATGTCAAGGAAAGTTTTTGATCAGTGCAACATGTATTTCTCTGAGTTTAAGTACTACAGAAAGTCTTCATGTGGTTCACATTTAATTGGAAAGAAATTCATGGCACTTTCCCTAGCCTTAGGGTTCAGCTATATTCAAAAAACAAGGTAAGAGATAAATAATGAAGTTCTTACTTCCATACTTCAAAGGAGAAATCTCTAAAAAAAATACATTAGGTGAAAAGTAAAATAATCTCAGCAAAATATTCAATGAGACAGAATGCCAATATTCTACAGCAGAAGACAACAAAGGTGAAGATTCTAGAACTGACAAAGCAGTGGGGATAAAAGAAATCTTGGAGAATTATATATTTCACCTGTCTTTGGGAAGCTTACGAAATAGTTCTAAAACAATTTACAACTAAGTTGACAAAAAACTGCTGACACAGGAGAACACATTCAAAACAGATTAATGTAATTCATTTTGATGGTGCCTCTAAAATCAAGAGTAGCTACTTCAGAAAGTTACAGAATTAGATGCTCCTCACTGCTTGTTCAAAAAGAGGAGAGTGAGAACAAAACTGAATTGTGACCTGAAGGACAATGCAAATTTCATCACAGCTGATAATTTGAATTCTCATCATGATTCACTAAAACCTAATCAAATTCATCTTTGTGATCATTATTCAGGCATAACAGAAATTCAGAGGCAAGGTACTTACTTCACAGTGGCACTCAGAAGGAAATTCAGCTGAGACATTATCAGACTATCTGGAGCAGACAGATAACGATCAAACTGAGCCTGTGAGAAGAGAATATGAGATCAATATAGTAACACCTTGCTATTACATGAAAATAGGTAAAACCACAATTTCTGAAAACATCTCTGATTACATTAAGAGACAGAACTTAATTGTCCAAACCAGATTATTGACTTCATCACCTCTGCCACTTTTGTTTCTGACCCTGCTGAATATGAGTGGAGGGCAAATTATGAGAATCCAGCTTCTATAATTATTCATCTAAGCTTCCTATGCAGCTGGTGCAGGTACTTATACATCACTGAAGATCACACTGAGTGTATTCAATTCAGAGGGAATACAAGACAGCTTCAGAGCTATCTACTATCTAGTCTGTCCAAATTAGACATGTTGCTTGATTCTTTTTGCATGTTTCTTTTTACTTTTTGGCAGGGAGTCACTGCTTATGTTGGGAAAAACAAAGAGCAAATCACCTATTTCAGGCATCTTGAACTGCTTCTAAGCCTACTTTCTCTTTCTCACAGAATATAGTCATAAGAAGAGCAGTGCTTTGATTCTAAGAAAAAACATTACTCCTGTCCTCAACAGTCCATCAGAAAAATTGTGGCTGCCCCACTCCTGGCAGCGTTCATGGCCAGGCTGGATGGGGTTTTGAGCAACCTGGTCTAGTGGAAAGTAACCCTGGCCCATGGCAGGAAGGTTGGAACAAGACAGTCCTTAAGGTCTGTTCCAACCCAAACCATCCATCATTTAAAACATAAGCAAAAGTGTAATGCAGTCACAATTCTTATAAATTAATTTTTGGGGTTTTCTGTCCTTGCTTGAAAGCAAGAGAGTTTTTTCTGAGAGGGGTATGGACTTAACAAACACTGCAAACATGTATGAAGAACTTAAAAGGCTGGGACCTGGAAAACTTGCAAGCATAAATGGGAGCCAGTTAATCTGCCTAAAACTACCTCCCCCTGGTTTAAATCCTGAGAAACCAATAGATTAGCCTGATAGATGGGATTTATGTGGATTTGATTTCAGCATACTTGGTTCCATTCAAAATCAAACAGCTGGATTCTTCTCTTAACTATTCAAGGGAAATTATTATGTACCACTATAGATATCAGTGTTACATATGTATAATTTAAAGAGAAGGTCCCCAAGCTTCAGCCTTTAAATTTGTTGTTAGCCTACAAGACCATGATAAACAGAATATATTTTAAATGCAAAATTTATAAGTTTTAGTAAGAATGCATGCTGATCTGAGTATACCACTGAGTGCTTTGTGCCAGAGCTCTGTTCATTCAACCAGCTTGGGAATTGCTGGTTTAAATCCTGAACGGAAAAAATGGGTTACACTATCATAATTGGGATGCATTCAACATACAAGTTTTAAAAAAACCTTTTTAAATCCCCCCTTTTTTTTTTCCCATGAGTGTGTACATCCACTTCTGTATGAGCAGACCTTTACAGTTAAACTTTTAGAATAAAGCTAAACTTGGCTAAGTAAGAAGAGTGAGAGATTATACATTTTGCCTACTGAACTGTGATATTGCTATCTCTATGCAAAATAGCCTTCACACACTCTAAGAAAAAAAATCAGCCAATAATTTGCTTTAAAATATATTGTAGCTTTCAACTTAAAAAAACCCATAACTGTGACATACACCCAGAATCTAACTTCTGAGTAAAGCTGAACTATTTGCATAAAATCAAAGCCTTAGGACTAAGATTATAAATGATAGCAGAACCTATATTTCAAAGCATAGAGGCAAAAAATGAAACTTTGGTGATTAAAACTAATTAGAGCTAAGTATTTGCTTTTAGCAATTTAAGATGACTCGTGGGACAGCATTCTTGTAAGTAAAGATCTGCTTCTCAAGACTTAGAAAATAATATTCTATTACTACCTCTTCAGAAATAATTTATGTATTTATTACTTCAAGTAGTCAAATTACTACAAATGAAGAAAGTATTCCCAGACATGTAATTCAGCTATTCTTAAAGAGTAGGACTGATTAGATGAATATCTTCTACGACAGATGAATATCTTCTAATCACATAATTAACACTATTCTTTACCATGTCACAGCGTCACCACCATAATATGAAAGTTATAAATGCTTACCATTGCAACCTTCAGGGACACAGAATCCATACTTGACAAATTTGAAAGAGGACCCTAAGAATCAGTAATCAAACAGGGGGATAAAAAAAGGTCATACTAGCATATAGAAAAAGATAAATAATAAAATCTACAACCGGTTCAGTAGTTAATTTTTATTTGGTCCTGCTACAGGATTATAAATGTTTGGAAACTATCACCATTTCAGTACTGAAATCCTGTTAACAGCTCATTTGTACAATACCAGTCCCTTAAATTAAAAGCTGAGAATATGGAATTCTTAATACATCCTTTCAAATCCTTTTCTTCCTTCTTCACCATTAAATAAAGCCAAAAATAGCCTTCCACAAGGTCTAGAATAAAAACTGAACTGCAGACTGGCTACATCCCCTTGGTAATCTGGACTTAAAGAGACAACAACTCTGCTTCATCTATCTGTCCTTGGACCGTGAAGAATTCAGACCTGCTTCCCAGTAAACTTTCAGTGCTGGTATGGCAGTACAATGCATAAATGCTGCTTAGTCTCTTAGCAAATTCTGTGACAACATCACCTCTGCAGCCAGGCAGCTGTACAGACAGAAATGAAAATTGCTACATCCCATTAACAACCTGCCCTAGTCAACTTGAAATTGGTTTTAAAAAGGGAGATAAGGCTCATGAATAGAAAACTAAGTTGAGTTATTAATCAGTTTATTTATACATTTATTTATTCATCTTTATACATAAAAATCTGTTGAGTTTGGGCACTTTATGCAAAATTATTAGCTGAAGAAACAACATAGAGCTCTCCAACAGAGTTCTGCTTTCTCCAGAAAACACTTTTTTTCACTTCTACAAAAGATCACAAAAGGACATAGGCACAGCTGAAGGGAAGAAGGGCTGTAATAACACCTACCACACTGCAACTGTGCTTCACAAGAAAGGGAGAGCGTGAGCTCTGAATTCCAGTTTTCAGCTTCTCTAAGAAATCTCAAGTTTTCACTTTGAGAATCTCACTGTCTTGGTACTAGAATAGCTACAGCAACAAATAAGGATGAAAGAAGAAACTATTTCAAACTACTACTAAACTCATCTGCCAGTTTTCCACGGGAGAAAAAAAGCAGCAATTACCAAATGCATGCAGCTATCTATGGAGTCCACGTGTGGTGCTACAGGAAGCAACAAAGAAGCTGAATGCTGCTTACATACACAGCAGGTCTAGAATGTCCTAGGTGCCATGGGAGTGCTGGTATTCAGACCCAGTGTGTACCAGAAAAGCAATACAGGACTGCTGCACACCAACCCTGCTAGGCCTGCTGAACACACAGTGTAGGGAAGAGCTGTAGCTGCAAGGGGCCTGCATCTAATAGTCCTGGTCCCATGTGAAAAACCAGCATTACTGAACCTTTGCTTTCAGAGGAAGCTTCACTTGCAAAAACATTAGTGCCCAAATTCTACTAGTTGACAAGTGTGTAGTACCCCCTCAACATGTAAATTCCATAGGCTCACCTGTTCTGGCTTGTGCTGCTGCAGAGCATTATAAATGTAACTCAGACCCGCTCTCGTTAGCACGTAGGAAGCTTGCTCATTTATGAGTGTATCTAAATGAGCTTCAATCTGAAATATAAAGAGTGTGTGAGAATATTAAAGCTATAGAGAGTGTGTGAGAAGGTTAAAAGGTCTAGAAAGACAAATAAGAAGAAAAAAATCACAAATAAGGAGAGTGATCAACAAACAAGGAAATACTACAAATACATACAGCATGATTATTTTATCCATTTACATCTTCATATTACCAGGAAGCAATAATGAAAATGCAGAGAATTCTTTCATGTCTGACTAATAAAAGATCCTATTTTTTTTGTATTTGTAAACACAAGACCACCAAAAATGAAGATTTTAGCCTTGATCTTAAAAATTCCTATATAATTTTATTTTCTTATAATTCTTTGAAAATATGTAATAAAAGCATTCAACTCTTATTGAAAATACCAACAATAATATGCCAATTTTACAACAAACAAGAGACAGTCATTCATAAGGAAAATAAAAGTGACATTAAATCATACTCAGAACTGATTTTAAATTCAATGCTAATAGACATGTATTTGAAAAAAATCAGCTGAAAGAACAATAGACAATGAAATTAGTTATCCATTTTGTTTTAATTATCTTCATATGAAAAAAACTTGCAAGAGTATTTTACATTCTTAATATAATCTTTACTTTGCAGGAAAATCTAATCCCTAAATCCAGTCACAGCAGCAGCAATAATTTTTTAGTTTGAGCAGTCTCAGAAAGACGTTTGGGTATATATGCATTATTACTTTATTTTTACAGATAAATACCCCACATTTTTTTTATTCCAATCCTAAGGAAAAGAAAAAAAATTATAATATAATAAAGCCTAGTAAAATGTAAGACTCTTTTGTTTGATCCTTAAAGAATTCACCTTTTTACTTCCTAAAATTGTTCAGAAGAACACATTTTCCTTTTTAAATCAGAAGGGAAATCTTAATATTTCAATTTGGAGTTTTTAACTGCCTTAGTGAGTTCTTTTTCTATGAAAAATGTTTCTCCTATTAAATATGCCATTCTAACTCCACTTGAATAACCTACTTATGTATAATCTTAAAGATTTTTTTCAGTCTCTTCCTGTATTTGTAAAATGTTTGAAGAAAGTAAATGGTATTAAATGTGTAAGCTTCAGCTTTACTGCTTTTCTGAGGAATAAATCAATTGCAACATTTATTGTGAAAGGAGCTCTAATAAAAGAAATTAGAAATACCCCAGACAGTTTGGTGAGGTTGTCTGTTTGTTTGTTTCAGAGCTAAAAGGTGCTAGAAATTCTGATTAGGAACAGAAAGTGAAAAATGGCTCACTTGCTGATCCCTTCAGTAAGAATTTGTGACTTTTTTCAAGCCCCCTAGCTCCAAAGGATCTCTTGAAATTTATTACAGATATATTCATATAGCATATTCAGGTAGCAAAATATAAATGGGCCGTGGCCAAGTTTTTGTAAGTCAACAGTTTCTAAATTTTCACTTCCATTTCAAAATTGTAGCAGGCATGAACTACTAGAGAGGCAGAAAGCAGGACTGAAGCAGTAACTTCAGCTACACCATATTCTAGTACAAAATAGATGATGATCTAGGACTACCTGTATGATTGAATACAGTCAGCCATTTGACTAGGCTTTCAATTTCCATTTACTTCTTCTCATACAGTTTGCAGATAAATGTTAGAATGATTAGGATAATGAAAATGTTCACTGGTCTGGGTTTATCTGCAACTAAACCAAACAAAACTAAACCTTTTAATCATTTTTTGTCTGTTTAAAATGAAAGATGCTATCTGCTCATGGTCTCTGATAAGAAGCCTTCTTATCCCATTTCCCCGATATTGATAATGTTGGCTTTGGGTTGATTTTAAGATAAATATGTTCTCATCACAACTTAGAGTGTGCAAAGATCATTAATAAGTTCATCTTCTTTTGGGACTGCTAAAGCTTACCTGAAACTGCAACATTTCTAGACGTTTATCAGTGAATTCAAAGAGAGCCAGAGTAGTCCTCATCATGTAAAGTGAATTTACCATGTAAGTTGCCATATCCGCTGTGCCCAAATTACTAGCAGACATAGTACACATCTGTAACAATGGATCTAGCACACAAGACAGAACCTGAAATAGTAAAGACACAGAAAAGAAGGAGGGAAGGGAGGAAATCATGTCACACAACACTTCTAACCTCATTCTGTCTGTATCATGTATTTATTCCCCAAAGCAGAATAAAGAGGAATGTGAGTTTCCAACTGTGAAAGCAGTTCTCTACTGGATTTGTCAGCAGGTGATCACCTACCACAGTGATGGAGAAAGTATAAAAACCCAAGAAGAACAGATTCCAGCCTAGCAGGAGGAAGAATAACCCAGATTAGATAATTGGTAATTGTGCAATCTTGAGGGTGTATTTACTTAATGGAGCAGTAATTGGATAACAGAATTTAGATACTGTATATGGAGTAGCACTCCATACTCAACTGTAATTATCCATTTTGTTAGTCACCCTGTTATGCACATTACAAAACTCTGGTTTGACAGAGAGCTCCAAAATGAGACCAGACAAAAACATTAATGTTCCATCTACCTTTTGCGCACTGAAACTTACACATTCTTTTTTTTGCTCCTCTCCCTCCTCTTCACACACATAAAGCAGTCAAACATTCTTGTACCTGCACAAAGTCAGCCTGACGGGCATCCAGCGGAATAACAGATGAGTCATGAGACGCCAGAACCTCCCGCAGCAAGTTAAGTGTCTGATTTAGAGCAGAGCTTGGGCCAAGATCAGGAGGTGGGAGCTCAACCTGAAGAATAAGATTATCTGTTTGTGGGGACTTTTATTAATCTCATTTACAGCAAATACCATCCAGTCTGTTAGCACAAATGCAATCAGCTAATAACAAAATTACATACAGGCACACAGAGAAGAACTTCAATTTGACACTGGACAAATCTAGCATATTTCAGACAATAATTGCCTGCAACTTTCAGCATAACCATCTCATTCAGTGCCAAACATGCAACACTGAATTCTTCCTTTCATTCAGACTAGCCCTAACTAGTGTTCAGAAACCCAAACACTAGTGGTTTTGGCAGTGAAAAAAAATACATTTACTAGATTAGGTGCCAAAGAGTAGCCACCTTTTTGGCACCACTGAGTTCACTTCGAGCAAGACCTCCTGCAAACACTTCAGAATCTAGTGCAGGCAGAGCTCTGGCAGATGAGAGTCATGCTGCAGCTGCTCTTGGCAACACTGCACAACTCCTGTGATGCTGAATATGAGACCTGCAGTCACAAATGCAGCATCTCAATCCCCAGCAAGCCTGCACCTTAAATTGCCAGTAAATAAATAATCTGCACACAAGCTAACTCAATTACACCTACATGAACTGCAACGAGACTGCACAAACTGAAATGCAGGCTTATGCCAAAGATAAGCAGGTAATGCAGATGTTTAAAAAACAAAGAAGGAAAGTTTGTGTTTATTATTAGAGAAAAAAAATATTCTTCCAAGTCAAATTATGAAAACTGGACTCCTGAAATGGACTTAAATTCTATGCTATTTTTAACCCAGGCTCACATACTTTAGCCCTTTCTTTGTAACAGGTAAATACTCATTAAACACTTAATAAAACATTCACAGAAAATCTAGCACCTCTTTTTCCCAACACACATATCTTCAAACAGCTGCATCTTTTTGTCTCCAGTGCTGCCTCAAATTGGCTTCTTGCTGCCTCCAAACTCCTATTATAACCACATTTCCTTCCGCCAACAATCCCCTTCCCACCTTCCTCTCTCCTGCCCATTCAAGGGCAAACACAGATGTGGCTGGATCATGTGGGAGTAAGAAGACCCTCAGCAAAACACAGTAAGTTAAGACTGAAAGGCATAAACTCTCCAGAAGGAGGAAGGGAGAAGTAAGTTTGGATGGGACTGGCCCATGTGCCTCAATCAGATCTGGCCACAGCAGAGCAATGCAGTGTGCACTTCTGCAGTACTCTTAAGACTCCAGCTCTAAAGAAAAGGCAGCACCTTTGGAGGGCTCCAAGTCATGGGCAACATGTTCCATACCTTCCTAAATAAGAAATACAGATGAATGGCACAGTAATATGGATGTCAGAATCTTCACATAATTAAAAAAAAAAATAAAAAAAAAAAAAATCCAAGGGGCAGAGGCTGATGGCCAAAGAAACCAAGAAGGATAGCATGGCAAAAATCTTCAGAGCAGAACATTTCCAGCCTTCTGGAAATGAATCTATACCTGTTGAACATGCCAGCACAGAAAGAAAAAACTAACTCTTTCTTTGAAACCAGGCTGAACTTTCACACTTCGTGCTTTGAAACATTTGAGATACCATACATGTTCCCACACTGTTACCAAGACAGATTTAATGAAAATTTTTTTCATCCTTCTGAATATAAAATGTTCTTCTATTCTCACTTTCCAAAAGAGAGTATACTGAACTCAAGGAATTAATGGAAAACTAAATCTAATTGGTTCAGAGAACAGTTGTTCAGCCCAAGCAGTCTTGAAAGCATGAAATAAATATTCTAGCAATAAAGTAACAGTAATTCAAAAAGAGGCACTTACTCAGTGCTGATCAGTAGTCAAGTTTACTGAAATTTACAGCACTGAATTACTTCTTGTTTCTTGTTATTATTAGGGGTATTGATTGTGTCCTGAACACACCATTCTCAGACTTGAACTGGACCATGTTCAGTGATATTTTGGCATTTGGCATTGAGACTAGAGTTTGATGGAGTTTTCACTTCCAACACACACATAGATCACTGCAATTATAATTTCAGTTTGCTCTGCACAGAATTTTTGTCTCCTGACGTAGCTAGTGCTCAGAAGCTCTTAAATTAGCTTCATCTTTCACTTGCCTGTTCCTTTACAGTCCACTGTTTTCTAAGTAAGAGCAAAGAACAACATAATGGAAGAAGAAAATATGGCAAGGAAAAAATATTTAGGTCACTAGATTTTATCTGGGTTACCCTGAAATTCCTGACTACTGCAATAGAGACAAAATTATCAGTAAGTGGAAGGAGAATCAAAGTAGTGCTATATTCATTTTGAAAATTCTAACTTTTGACAGATGAATACAAAGTGAGGGGTTTTTTTTCAAAATTAAAAAAAAAATAGACACTTCAAATTTATAGAGGAACCTACAGACTCCAACTCATGAGTACTAATCAGTATCCTAATAAAAAAAGAATTGATGCCCTGAATGTTTTACATGCACTGAGAGATCATTATAATTGATCCTATTTCCAGAAAAATAGGTTTCAAATACATGCTGAGTTCTACTTTTGAAGTACCTCTTTCAGATGCAAGCTAGACAGCATCTAACTAAAACATGATTAGGGAAGTTCTGCAGCAGCAAGTTCAACTGCATTAAAACATACTCTAACACAATATTAAGTCTCTGATGAGTTTTAACTACCACTTCAGTCATACAGAAATGATGCCAAACAGCTCTTCAGCCTTTCAGAAAACCCAAGAAATTATCCATTTTTAAAATCCAATATACAAAACTGAAAGGAATTCTAAAATTATGTACAACTAAAAGTTGTACATAAGCTTTAGGACAAAAATTTGTATCTTTTTTTCTGCATATTAATCAGTAGAGAACAGATACCAAGCCAGTAATCTTCCTCCAAATATATAATCCAGAGCAGGTTTCTCTGTCTATGAGAGCAAGTAGCTCAAAGGATGTCTTACAGAATTTTACAAACAGCAAAGGAAAATACAGAAAAAAAAAAAAAAAAGGCAGCATCACAGCATCAACAGTCAAGAAGTGTGCCTGTATGTTAATTGTTTCCCTTTCTTATTTACAGAAAAGCTTACATTTTAAAAAAGGGTAAAATTTCTTCTGAAAATACTGCACAGTCAATCAGAATTTTATAACTATGGTACCAGAACATTAGAAAGTTAACAGTTACAATGTTCATGAAGGGAATGGAATACCTCCTACACAAGGAGAGGCTGTGTTCTGCCTGGAGAAGAGAAGGCTCAGGGGGGTGTTATAAATGTGTATAAATATGTGAAGTGAGGGATGAAGATGGAGACAGACTTTTCTCGGTGTCCAGTAACAGGTCAAGAGGCAATAGGGCCAGATTAAGACACAGGAAAACAATTTTTTATTGTGAGGTTAGTCAAGCACTGGAGACAGCTGCAAAGTGAGGTTTTAGAGTCTATCCTTTGTGATGTTAAAACTTCAGCTAGAGCAAGTCCTGGGCAACCTGCTCTAGCTGACACTGTATCATGAGCAAGATGGTTGGACTACATGGTTTCTAGCTTCCTGCTGAACTCATCCATTCTTTAATTCTGTGATACTACTACCAAATAAAACAGGATAGTAATTTAAAACACAGAACTCCACAGAGAAGGCCCTTACGAGTAACAAATGGAAGGTTAGTGGCTTTTTTAAGTGCCTAATCAGCTTTAAATACAGCTTCTTAAAAACCCCCACTGGCAGAGGTTGGATTTAAAGTACTACAGAGCAGAACCTTGCAAAAATGTTATGAATTTTTCATGCTGTCAGTTAACACTGAGCAGCATCAACTGCAGAGTCCATTCTCCTCAGCTGAGACAATATTCACCAGCACTCCAAGAAATCTGAGTGCAGGTCTTATCAGAGAAGCTGTCTTAAAATTTTCTGGTCCTATTAGGATCCTACAGAGGTCAAAGTAGAATGCCTAATGGCATGCTTATCTTTTCAGCTATCAAGTTGGTCTTGGATGAAAAGAAAACTAGTTTTGCTTTGTTCTCATGGATCCATTTAAAAGCACAATAGCGTTCAGATCACAACAACAATAATCAGTCTTATTCAATCTGCTCCACATCTGATTTCCCAGAAACCTAATAGGTTTCATTCTGGCAGGAATCAAATTATGAAGGACAAGTTTACAATTATTCCCATGCAACATTTTAATATCTCTCTCATTGACAAACTTAAAAGAGAATGCAATCACAGCATTTAGTTAGCATACATCTACTCAAAAAAGAACAGCACTGAGGAATAATAATCCCAAAACCTAATTTGGGATACTCTACTAATAGTCTTCTAACAGCTCAGACAGCAGATGACTGGAGTTTGGCACAATCCTTCTCTAGTGCCCTTATGACAACTCTCATTCCATTTTATTAAATGTTTGCAATTATTCTGTCCTTTAATAATTGTTCTGGAACACTAGTGAAACCAGATGAAGGATATGTGGGCTTGAAAATTCCCACTCTCCTAATTTAACAGGTGGTGCAATAAAACATGCTGACATTGGTTGGTCTAACACACTTGCTAAAATGCCTCACCAATGGATTCATTGTAATAAATAAGTCCCATATTGAGAGGACTGAAAGAGCAGTCCATCCACTCCAGTACATTAGGTACTCTGAACTTCACTCCCAGTTTCTGTTGTTCTGACAATTACTTTCATTCACTATTTTCTCCTGGATTTACAATCATCTGTAAAATGGTCATCTGTATGGGCTGTTCTTAAATCTAGACAATGAGTAACATAAGCAGAATCCTGAATTCCTATACATTTGATTTATAAGCATAGAGTGAAAAGGAACATGGAAAAGGATAGGTAAGGATTTTAATGATTATTTTGATCCACTTTACTAGCACGGTTGGTAGACCCATGGCTGGGTCCAAAAAACCTAAAAAGCAACAAATGCAAACACCTTCTTCAGCATAAGGACATCAATACCAGCCAAAACCCATTCTGGTTCAGCCAAGAACCAGGAAAAAACAATTGCTACCAGAGCTAGAAAGTACTGGCAAGAATGCCCAAACCTGGCTCTGAAGAGTAAGAGCCACTAAGGTCAAGGAGGGACAGTGTCTGCAGTAAGAGCTGATGCACCAAACCTTCAGTGACACAGGAGTGGCTGGTGATGCACAGCTTCTGCAGGATGTCAGCGCTGAGCTCTACAACAGCCTGAGAATCTCAAAGTCATGATTGGCATTTCAACCCTTAAAACAAAGTGGCTTTGCAACAACTCTGTTACCAAGCTTTGTGACAGGTTTCAAGAAGTGTTGGAACTAAAGAGACTCTCTTGTGCACTGCATTTCTTTGATAACAATGGACTCGCTTTCCAGCAGTCTGCTGAATATTTCTATCACATGGATTTCAGCTCAAACAGAGCTACCTGAGAAGCCTGAATGAGAACACCATAAAAAAAAGCTTTCTCAGAACAAATAGTTTGAAGTTGAGAGCTGCTGAGTATTTTATTTTCGGATTCCAACCAGGATGCTTGAGATTTTCTTATGTAATGCAAAAAGTTCATAGCAAAGTGCTTCTGGGCAAACCAGTAAGTATTCTGAAGTAACCAGGGATTTCCCTCGATCATTTACACCGATGGCTTGACAACCAAGAGGGAGAATCCTGATCTAAGACTGTCTAAAAGCTTCCATACACCTCCACACTAGTGACACTCCTTATGTAATATGGGACTCTTCTCAAAAATAGATATGAAGAGGAAGCTATTTTCTTGTCCTAGAAAGAACAGCCTGAAGTCTCACTTTCCCACTGTACTTTAGAAATTAAATCCCAGGCAGATTGAAGGCAATGCTCAAGTCAGGATAATCAATAATCTAGGGAATTAAATTGTCTGTGGTGATGAGGACATCAAATTACTATCCTGTCATTTGTCTGCATCCTAAGGACGGGATCTTGAGGATAGCATATTTAATGAAACCTGCTTTGTCTAAAAAATGTTCCCAACTAGCTATACTTAAGTGAAAGACTTGCTTAGAACACATTCTGGTCTATCAACTACTAGATTTAAGGTAGATATTAAAAAGCAAATTATCAGCAACAACAGATGATACTGAGGAAATACTATTGTTATAATTGTCTATCTGACAGGTCATTCACCACTTTCCAATAATCTAAACAGAAGAGGCACTTAAATTATAGAAATAGAAGTATTTTTACTTCAGAACATCCCATTTACATTTTAATGTACTTCCAAAATTATTCAAATTGTCTTAAGAATCATATTTTAATCAAAGTATTGGACAATTGTTATTCTTTGAAGCAGGCTTATCAATGCCTTAAGAAGCATAATCTAAATTGAAGTAAGAAAGCACAATTTCTAGATTGTTCAAGTGAAAAGTAATTTTCTAATTTTCCCAGTGAATATTCTCTGGCAGCACAACAGCAACAGCAATGAAGCCTTTGCAATTGCCTGTGTAAGCACAAAAGGTCTATCTTTCAGGGGTTTAATCCTCTCTGAAAATAATAATAAAAAAAAATCTGGAAGTAATTGTAGTGCATACATAGCTGGTAAAAAGCTGGGAAAAGGCTGGGATGTGAAGAAAATCCTACTAATACATATACACAATTTTGGCCTGAACACACATTTTAAAAAAGGCATGGCAAAAAGCAATCTTCAGTTTCCTCAAAATGTAAAGGCATTGTGACATTCACTACTAAAATTACAAAGACAAATGAAAAGGCATAAAACTTGCTTATCTGTACACTAACTGCTTATGTGTACAAAAACCTAAATAACAAGAGAATTAAATTTATGATAAAAGGTCTTTATCACATGGAACTTAATGTTTCTCTGAGTGTAATCAGCCTGTAAATTTTGTATTTTTTATGAAGCAAAACTAATTTCAGTTATGAAGAGATAAACCACCATTCTATCAGTTCAGTAATCCACTCACAAAGGGCAATAATATAAGGTGCTACAGAGGACTATCTAAAACTCAGTTAGCTCTAACACATTAGAAAACAGTAAGATTTCTTCTCAGACATAGTTACCTCATTGTTAACTCCTCAAGGAGATTAATAAATAATTGTGCAAGCATTTGTTACCCATATATCTAACAATCCTCTAAATCTCTTTAAGCTTTTGACCTCAATTATATTCTGAAAAAGATCTTCACAGGGCACATAGGCAATGTAATATTGTCAGCATTTCAGACTTAATTTATAAATGTGTTTCTGAGAAAGAGCAATATTATGATCCTTTCCCATTACATGGTAAGCTCGGTATGCCATTCATTGCTTGTAATAAAACACCACTGAAGGTGGCATTGCAATCACTGCCTTCATTTAAGGCCAGTAAAAGCAAATTTGACTACTTTTATAAAACAATGACAGTATCTAGAACCAGTTACATCCACACTGGGGGCTGAGGGAAGGGGAACTAAGAGGGCAAAGAGGGCTACACAACCTTCCCACAGTGAAAATAGAAAGAACACACACTATGTATAAGGGGATCGTAATTCCTTTATTGCTCTTCTTCTGAATTCTACACAATTCCAAACTGAAAACAGTGTATAGCCCAAAACAAAACCTCAAAGACTGTGAGTTATGCGAGTGGGAAAATCATGCTGGATCCTAACTGGGTATAGATATAATACCCAACAGGATAAATAAAAAAGAGATGAATACAGAAATGTTTTCAAGCCAAGAAAATTTCTTTCCCTAAGCACTTTGTAAGTAAAGAGCAGTCATACATTTCTGCTAAGGTCCATCACTGATTTCTTTTCATGTAAGGAAAATTTACACAGATATTTTAATTTAGCTTATATGTTAGGAAATAAAACATTTTTGGTAAATTCATGTTGTCCTTGTCCATTGCAAGTTTTAGGAACTCAGCTTTAGCTGATCCTTGAAGAAGCATTAATAGCAAAGGAAGTATTTTTAATATCATACCACACTCAAATGGAAATACCCGACAGCATCAATGCATTAAGTGGACTTTAGCAGTGTGGACTGTGGGTGGTAGCAGCTAAGGAGTAACCCAATGAACAAATGAAACCACTCAAAGGAGTCACTGGGATATCTGGGAGAGAAGGGGAGGAACAACTGCTGCTTTGAGGAAGTCATTCCCCAGGCCCTGCAGATAGACAGGAAATTAGGACCAGACAGACTGTGCTGAATGAGAAAACTCATTTGGAACCGTAGAACAATACTGACAAAACTCAGAAAATCTCTGACTTAGTGGTCAGCAAATTACAAATCTGCACAAAGAATAGTTTCTGGAAAATGAAGTATGTTTTCCACTTTTTTTGTAGGTTAAATAATTTAGAAATGCATTTACTAATGTTACAGCAACGTTCATGTGGAAAAACTATTTTTATAATAGACAGAAAAGCCCAAATTTTGTTTTTACTTAGCTTACCATTTTGGGATATACCTTGCAACTTCAAAAAAGGAATGATGCACAATTAACTACTGATCTGATGATGCATTAATACAAATTATACAGCTCAATTGCCTGACTTTGCTCTGTTGCACTTAAGAAAATTTCCTACTTTTGTTGCTTCTTGTAGATTTTAAAAATATGTAAACTGCTCTGCAAAAGAATATTGCTAACTGCAGGATTTCAGCCACATATCTACAAATCCTCCACTATTATTAGAATTAAAATTGAAACAGCAAGTTTGTAATGTAGTTCTAGAACTAAAATATTGAAAATACAAGACTTCCACTTTAGGAAAAGGTGACATATAAAACAGCTATTTACCTAGTAATCTTACAAAAGGGAAATGCAAGCATGTTTTGAAACATGGAAGCTGTACAATTTTGAAACAAACCTTGTCCATTAGTTTACTTGCATGAAGACTCAGGCTATTAAAGAATATTTTCTTGCTCAACAAATGCATTTCTTCAATCGTTGTCAACAGTGTAGCTGCACTGTTTCCTACAATACCACTGAAAAAAAATTAAGATTATTAACATATCTAAACGGGGGACAACATGACAGTCAGATACTTAAATATCATTTTAAAAAATATTATTTTCAAAGTTGAAAATTTACAACAAATAATTGCAGTGAACAGTTCTCCATAACGGCTGAGAGATAAGCTGACTGTAAGAACAAGCATCATCAAGTATGTCATTAAGCAAATATTAAATACAGGCTATCTAACTTGCACAAACTTTTTTGTAGAGTACTAAAATTCACTGGATTCTTGCTTTCTTATGCAATAAATCTACTCCTGTTATCAAAAACAAGTTATGTAACAAAAAGGGTTAACAATATTCTATCATACTGCCTGTTAGGAATAGCACTACCTCTCTCCTTTCTTCACTGAGATGTTGGGACTCTCCAAATATGTAAGAATTCATGCCTTGCTGTTCTGAGTGTTAAACTATCACACTTAGCACAGACACCACATAACCCTTAAATGGCACTACAGGACTGTGCCCCTCTCACAGACATACACTTCCTCTGGCTATAGGAGCTGCACTTTTAAGCTACAGGCAGTGAAAATTCATCAGGTCATAATAGGACTAAACCTCTGTCTCGATTTTCAGATTGCAATCTTGTGTTTAATACATCCTTTCTCAAACTGTTTTTTCCTTTCATTACTGAGGTACCTTCCTTATGCAGAGGAAATTATTCAGCTGGTAGAAGGTACTTCAGTGGTCCTTAAACATTGTGTTGTTTAACAAGACAGAAACCAAGACAGGTAAGACTGCCAAAGACCTTCCATTTTAACAACATATTTTCAATTGTACCAAGCTTTATAACCACGGGGAAACACTAACTTTGGAGACAGAAAAACAACACAAAAATCTTCCAGGATTTTTGGATAATAAAATTAAGAACAGGCCTTACATTTGTTCTACAATGGACCTGCCATCACAACTGAGGATTTTAAATAAGCTGGGAGATGCCCAAGAACCACTTATCCCAATCTGCCCAACATCTGAAGTATTTGCAGACAAAGAAGCTCAACTAGTACTGTTAATGTTTCAACTTTTCAGAAGTTTAGTTCAAGGCTGTGGAGGAAGGTTTTTCTCCTACTGCTGTTTCTAATCAACATGAACTACAGCATATGTCACAACATATAAATGATATAAATTAGCAGCTCTGGCTTTTCTCCAGTTGCTGTATTTCTGGTGGCATCTGGAAGGTTGGAAGGTGATTGGTGCATCTTCAACAGTGAAACGAGGAAGTGCATAATTAGGGAAAAAACATTATCAAAAAGTTATCAAAACATTATTGTTTAAACAAAACAAAACAAAAAAAAACTGAAGAAATTTAATTTAATAGCACTTTCTCAAAGGGGACTTTACTTTGTCATATTAAACGTTGTGTAGAGTTTTTTGTATACTATTTGAATCTACACAAACAATACAGAAATAGTTATTGTGGCAAATTGATGCTATATTCCAAAGCAATTTTGATATGAACTGAGGAATGGCAACGAATAAATGGCTCCTGCTTGATATCACATGTGTTTCTTCTTGATGTTATAGTGCAGGGCAACAATTAAACAACAAAAGTACTCTTCCTAGCAGATTTATTCTTACATACAATTAGGGAAAATAGGCATTTTTAACATATTTTGTAATTTTGCATACCTGATTGTATGGTGGTAGAACTTGAGCAAATTAGAAATCTTGTACAGTAAAACTGCTCCTGGCTCAGCAACAATCACCTGCTCAATTCTAACCTGCAGCATGAACAAATACAAACATCCTTCAGGTCATAAATTCCGAAAGCCAGCCATCTGTGACTTTATGTGGAATACATCTCTGTTTTTTGAAAAATATATTAAACCAGAAATAAATTTTAAAAGAGAATATCCAGTTAACTTTGATGTTTGGCTCGAACTGAAGTGCTTCTGGGCTGCCAAGCATCTCAGCAGAAAACAAAAAGGTATATGCATTCTTAAGAAAAGAAAAACTACAAAAAGCCTTTCAAAAATCCTACAGATTTCTTCTATTATTGGAAATTTAAAAACAATGAGATCATTTGATGGATTAATACCAGTATATACTGGAATCTTCCCCAGCACTGAATAGCAAGAACAGCAGCAATGTTGCAGAATCACTAAACTACAGCAGTAGATTTCCAGCATCATGCAGAAATTCAGAACATCAAAGTATAAGGTACTTTGCCTAAGAAACAAATTTCACCTGGATGAATAAATTCTTCCCTTTAAAGAAGAGCATATATATCTCCTACCAGTATTTAGTTAGATATATTTATAACTAATAGCCAGCTATGTTGACTGTTTATCTCAACCAGGAGATACTGGCTACACAACAAAATGGTGCTGAGCGTCTTTACAGTTGGACAGCTGATGTCTTGTCTCCATGGTACACACAGTCTCAATCCAGTCATAATAAGCTGCCCCAGGGTCTACCTTTGTGCACCTATGAAGCAGAATAAACAGTGATTTATCACTGCACTGCTCTCCCACCTGCCTGAGTGTGAAAGGGCTACACACAAATCAGCAGCCCCACCTACTCTCCCAAGTAATTCGCTGTTCAATGGAACACGATGTGCTTGCGGTCCTTTCTTCTCAGAGCCAGCTGCAGGGAGAACCAACTAAGATAATGTTTCCTTAGTCCTTTCAGTCTGCATCTAATTCACAGACCAAAAACAAATAATACTTTTTAACTCTTATTCGCAGTACTTAATGCACAAAGTTATTTCAACACACAGGTGAACTTTGATCTTCAATGAGTTTGTATATACAAAGCTCTGTACACAAATATACGTCTCCAGTGTTACCTAAAAGGTCCTGTGAGCATGAATACTGAGTATATTCTAGTTGTACAGCAAAAGAAAACAGGGCAGACAGGGGAAAAAAAAAGACAAAAAATGGGAATAACTAAAAGTAAAGAAAATAATTAAAAACTGAAAAAGAATAGGCAGAAGGAGAGGAAAAAAACCCAAGATTTTAGGGTCATAAGAGAAAAATAAGAATTAAAAAGATAAAGTGGGAAAAGAAGAACTGCTGATTCCATACAGAAGTCTTCACTGCACAGGGCAACCAAAATTTGCAAGTGACACAACCTAACCTGTTAGGGGAAGCCCTGGACTTAGAGCTCTTGCTATCTTTTAGTCCTGAACATCCTGTTGTTAGCTGACCATAAAAGACAAGCATGGATCTGCAGTCCACATAGGGCATCAAATACATTTTGTTTTGAACTCATCTTAAATGTTATGGAAAAGATGAGGAGTTTAATTTAAATGTTTTTTAAGATTCTCCTATCTCTCATCTGAAATGAGAGACCTGTGGTGAGATCTACCACTAGGGAGTATTAAAGAGTCACTTAAATGCCTAGAAAACCCAACTATCAGTAAGAAATTGGGGCAATTTAGACTGCATGTAAGCATGACCCTTCTACAGTGTATTGTAGAAAAGACTCCTCCAAATGGAATCTGTTTCTGTTGTTCCTCTGAACATGGTGGCTTGCAATTATCTAATTACCTATTCTGGATTGTATGAAGACTCCTCTGCTTGGGAGTTCTCAGGGGGGATGTTTTCACAGTTTGTTTTTATTTTCTTTCCCCTGGGGAAACAATAAGTATTTCATACTTTTTACGGGAAGGTCTACACTGGCAGCGAATTAATCTAAGTTGCATTCTATTAAAATACAGAACACAATGGGAAGTCTTTAATTGTTCTTTTAAGATTTTTATTTTTTATTAGAACAGTAACTAACTAAGAACAATATTTCAGGGGATATTTCTAAAGAGACTAGCAGCATGTAAGTGTAAAGCGTTCAGCAATCAAAATGAAAGATACTCTGTACTTAACTATAAAAATCTCAAGCACTCAGATCAAGACCAAAACTTCCTCTGACTTACACAGCAGTCTGATTTTATTCCTAATTACTTTGTTGGAATGCACAGAAATACTGAACTCAAACATCAGCATCCAGTATTAACAGAACTGATTCAAGAGCACAGAAAGTTTGGAAGTATCTTCTAAAAACACAAAGCTGCGGTGACTGTACGTCTATTAGGACAGGTGTCTTTCAACAGATCAAAAACTAAAAGGTTGTGAAGGATGATCATAATTCTGTGGCAACAGACACAAAACTGACATACATGAGATTCTCTCTGAACATCAGGGAACACTTTTTTTTTTACTGTGCAGGTGGCAGAGCACTGGCATATGTTGTCCAGTGAGGCTGTGGAGCCTCCATCCTTCGAAGTATTTAAAAGTCACCTGCACACAGTCCTGGGCAACCAGGTCTCAGCGGTCCAGCCTGAGTTGGAATTTGGACCAAGTGACCTCCAGATGTCCTTGCTAACTTCAATTCGTCCATAATTCTCTGACTTTGTACATGGCACCTTTTTGAATTTTAGCTCTCTCCAGACCTTACCCTTTTCTTATCAGAAACTTATGCATGGTATCCAGAAACTAGCTGTTCACATTTGAGACAGAGTATCTGTCAACTGGATATGGTTGTTATAGCTACAGAATCCTAAGAGAAATTTATTATAATCATATTTAGGCACAGCAGATTTTACTTTAAAAACACCTGGATTTATACACTGCAGGGTCAGGCAGTAATTGGTATTCAGCTTCATCACCTTGATTACTTCAGCGCTTATGTGAAGCACAGCCAATAGACAAGTCAATCATTTGATGGACCATCATTAATGATTTCTATCAAATGCGTCCCCTAAACTTACTAAGGCTGTAGCTTGAAAAAAAAGACAAGCATAGAAAGATGTGACAAATACAAAAAACTAAGATAGCATAAAGATGGTAATTAGAAAACATTTTTTCATGGTGTCTTTAAAATACAAGAGCTGGAGTTATTAAACAAAACAAACCCATAAAAACCCAAAATACCAAAACAAACAAAAAATCCCTCATAAACCACAAAAGAAACTGGTTTTTTTCACACAACAGAGTTGAAATATTCACTTCCCTCCTGAGGATATTTTGTGAATAGCAACATTTTATATCAATTTGACATGTTCATGCAAGAA
Organism: Hylia prasina; assembly: GCA_013397195.1. Classification (NCBI taxonomy): domain Eukaryota; kingdom Metazoa; phylum Chordata; class Aves; order Passeriformes; family Sylviidae; genus Hylia; species Hylia prasina. Next base: position 898,491 of record VYXD01012087.1, on the reverse strand, counting down.
AATATCTATTGAGATCTGTTATATACAAAGAAGTTACGGCTCAGTAAGCCCTTAGTATATTTACAAACAGGCAAGGAAACTGTCCTACAGAAATATGACACAACTGCATAACCTATACACTCTTCACTAAGCATAATGATCACTATGAAAAACAGGTTAGTGAATTACATTGATTTTTCATTTGACCCACTATAGCTATTCCCATACACTTATCACAAAACTGTCCTCAACATAGGAAAAGTAAACCAAAATCAAGACTCAAATTTAGCATCCTAGTATCTCCCACTATGTGACTATTATAAACATATCTATGAACAGAGGAATCTTTGAGAAATTTGAGAAAAAACCCTTCAGAAGCTGACAATCTAATTGTTAACCAAGGGCAATGAAAATACACCAAAGAGATGGGAGCACGACTTTGGAAAAAACATGACAAAACAGATTTTGTATTTAGAGTGCTAAGGAAAACATAATACTTCACCTTCAGAGGCCTGCAGACACCTTCTGTGATGTGCCCAACTACTTCTTGAATATTTTCTTCCACACCTATAGTTAATGCAAACACATGCTAAGATTATGCAAATGTAATTCTCTTTTCTTCAAGACTATAAAACAAATAAACAAATGTAGGAGGTACTCCTCCATAAAAAGCATTATGAACTGTGTGTTCTTTTCTCCACATGAGTAGTTCACACCTCCACTGTACTTCCAATCTAGCCATTAAGGAATAGCTGCATGGCAAAACAGTCCCGGAGTCATTACCTTTTGCTATGCAATTGCTTCCTAGAGCAACACAGTGCGTGGGGATTTGAGGTAGAAGCAGCAACGAGGAGAATAAATGATTTAGCAAGAAGCTGTCTCAGTAAGGCTCAGTATTAGCACTTCGTGAAATTAAACTAGAAAAACACCCAAAAAACCACCCAGGCCAGTGAGACGCTCAAGGAGCAGCAGCACACCCCATTTTGAAAGGCCTGACTGGCAAATACACGTCTGTCAGTGCTGGTTACTGACGTGCTCATGGCACTGTTACAAATGAAGTGACATGTGTACCTCCACGCTACTGCGTGCTGCAGCACTGGCAAATGCTTCCTCCCCAGCAGCAATTGAAACTCATCTTTCACAGAACGATGTACAAAAGAGAATATTGCCCTATCTTACCACAAAACACAAATGAATTGTTGCATGGCAACCAGTGCTGTCATAAATCAATCAAACTGAAAGCAACAGATCTTCAAGCTCTCACTTCAGTAACAACTCAGAACAGATTTATGGAGAAAGCAATACTTTTATTCTAATTTAAAACTTGTCAACAGGAGTTCATCTTCAGATGGGACCCATGCAATGAAAGTAAACAAACTGGCTGTGACATGTGACAGAAATCAGGTGACCTGAAGCTATATTTTGCTTATGTCAGACTAAGACAGATTACCTCAGAGAGTAAAAATAATGAAAGATCAGAGATCTGTGCCAATGCCTCTTTACACCAAGTTACATGAAAAGCCACATAAGCAGTAACAACTGAATTCAGTGTGGTGGCTGTGAGAATTTCAACATACTGAATTGGTAAGGTAATAAAATTATGCTTATACACTTGAGTATTGACATCAAGGCGAAAAGCAAAATTACTAACCACAGCATGCGTGCTCCTTTACGTAATGGCTAGCTCCCAGATAGACCTTAGCAATTAACACATTTTTTAGAAGGAACAGTCACACTTGCACTGTTCATCAATGTAACAAGCACCTAGCACATATTTGCAATAGTGTATCTAGACCAGATTGACTTAAAAACAAGTTGTTTGGTAGGAAAATTTTAGCTCAAAAAATATACAAGTTCGAATACCAAAGGACATGGAAAATAAATTTTGCGATACCACATGCTTGTGCCTTTGCATGTATTTTCATGTTCACTTAAAATATCTGGATTCCAAAAGCAGTGAAACCTTCCAGCAGAATGGGTTATATAAGTGGTGCAAGTTTGACATAGAAGAATTACAGAACAAACAATTCTCAGAGGTCCAAAATAACTTTTAGAATACAGCTCATAACTGAAGATATGCTTCCAACTCCTTGCTACACAATATATAATTTTTCTCTGTGTATCCTTCTTTAAAAGGAGAGATCTTTTCTTGGACTTTGTTTAGCTTCTGTTCTCCATCTGGGTTTCTGTAACTCCATAACGAATGGGTTTCGACTGCATCTCTTAAAATGCCTGCAATTCTCCATTCCCTTCAAGTAGAAAATTTCTGTATGACTGGGAGGATCCTGCTAGCAGAATACCTAAACTCTGAAGAGGAAAACCAGATGCTTTATGCTTGTCCAGCAAAAGAATTAAACTCTTCTGAATGTGTTTTCAGCACTCAAAATTTTAGCAGCATTTTTGGTTAGATTAATTTGAAACAGTTAATTTTTGCAAGCTTAACCTTTTAAAACTTTTTAAAAGCCATTCTTGCATGCTCTGCTTATGGCATAGTTTTGTCACTTTAAAGTAAAAAGGGGGGTGGAAACGTTTCTCAAAAAAAAGAAGTGTCACACATACAATTTTTCATCCAGTGGGACCAAATCCACCTGTATCACACCAACAGGTATATATGCAGCTTTTTTGTTGTGGCTATTTTTTGAGAAAGGAAATTTTTGTATCGCTGTCATTTACCACGCTCTCCACAGCCCTGAAATTACACAGAGCTTATAGCAGAATTTAAACAGAAATCCAAACTCAGTACAGACACACCTGAATGAAAATAACAGAAGTGGTTCCATCTGCAAAAAACTACTACTACTAAGCTGAAATTGAAGTGAAAACATCTGACTGACCTAACTTCAGACCGCCCGGTAGGTGCTTTATCTACAGCGGTTTCTTGGGCTCCCTCTATAGGAGAATGGAAAAAAAAATCTAAGTTTGTGATGAAAGTCTCCAGAAATGATTACAATTAGATCTCAAATTTTGTTAGGCAGAACTGCACTCTGAAGGTGCAAATCTTTGTCTGTATCTCTAATTGAAAATAAACAATGTCCACTTCTTAAATGGCTACATGAAACTTAATTTTTACTGTAGCCTGCACGACCAGACACCTAAAGACTGCACAACAGTACAGACAATTCAGCTTGAGTTTTTCAGTACTATAGATGCTGCCCTCCCTACCAACTCAGGACCTGTATTTATAAAGAACATATAATCTCAGGGTAGTTTGGAATTGCACTGCCCATAAGTATTTCTTGTTAAATCCAGTGGTATCCTATTAAGTATCGTTTTGTCTTACAGACCTTATCAGATCACTATCCTTGTCATCAAAAACATTTCCCCAAAGACACAGAGGAATAGTTACAGACAGCACCTCCCAAGCTCCCAGTTTGTTGCTCCCAGTATGAAAGTAAGAATTCCTCTTTACATGTCTTGAAAACTGTACAACAGTGATAGCAGACCCACTCCTGGAGAGCTTAGGAAAACATATTTTTCCTTCATATTGAAATACTGAATCTCTTGTTTATACCAGTCTCTCCAGAAAAAGCTTTTGGCCTGGTGTTTTTTTGTTGAAAATTTCTCCCCCAAATATTTATATTCTCTATATTATCAAGTGTCTTGCTCTGTGGCTGAAATGCTCTAAATATATCTCATTTCATGGTCATATCATCTCAGCCCGACATCCTGTCAGAAGGCCAAAGAACTTCATAGTTAAGCAAAGCACTACACAAAGAAGTGGGAGAATTTCAGAACAAAGTGCAGCAGCAGAAGTCCAGCCAGCCTGCTTCAACCTCCCTAAACCTGGAATGATGCCAGATGACAGATGAAAATTCCATTCTCCTTGTAGCATAGAGTGAAAAGATTTACAGAAACAATGAATTATATTTAAAAAAATTTACTAAATGAAAGAGCAAAGGCATAATGAAAATTCTCAATATAATATGCAATGTTTTCAAGGAGATATGTATTCATGTACAGTACAATTTCTGAACTCTCAACTATGCTCTAAAATGTCCCTTTGTAAATTGAATGTAAATCTATTATATTATTATTATACTCTATTATAAATCTATTTACAGTAAAATAAAATGAGTGCATTTTGAAATACTCTTCTTTTGTTATGGGCCTTCTTTTAGCAGGATGTAACCACCAGCTATTCTGAGATTATTTTGAGGAAAATTTAAACTCAGATTTGTAACTGAAGCCCAGCCTAAGAAATTAATCGCACTTTTTTACTTATCACAGACTTACTACAACTTCACAATTTATGTTTTAAAACCAGTACTACCTTCAATAGTCACAAGCTTTAACATAGCTTCTAAGTGTTCTTTTTCAGAAGCTGTAGCTTGATGCAACCAGGCCAGCATGTCTCCTACATACCTACAAAAAAGACAGAAATTTGTGTGTAAATTAGTGGTTTATGGTGTCAGGAATTCAAAATGCCAACAAAAAAAATATTATTTCATATCTTGTTAATACTGTACCTCAGAGGATCATGAGAGTGCATTTCAATAGGGCGGGGAGTACCTCCCAGACCTCCTCTAGTAAGAGCATCTATAAAGCCACGGACCACAGCACTCCTTCTAGCTGTTCCAAACTCATCCAACGTGTATCTGTTATTGAAGCATGAAAACAGATTAAAAAAACGCAGTTTGCCTCATCACAGTTGATTAGTTCAGCCTCACAGCTAATACAAGTAAACATCTTTACAGTTCTAGAAATCTTGCATCAATACTTCTACTATAAAGCATTCAAAACCATCTGATGACGTCAAATTTCTATCATACTGCTCTGCCTATGGTACATCTGACAAACAGGAGAAAAGTCAACAAATTTCATGTTGTCACCTGCCTGTCAGCTCTAGAGCAAATGTGTAGCATGAGGTAAGACTTCTGATGTTGCAGACAGGCTCTGCAATATATAGTCATATATATATACACATAGACACTGTCCTTTTCTTTCTTGGTTGGATAGCTCTTAGTTTCCAGGCTAATTTAATTACCTGTCAGATTATTATTTGTGGGGTTTTACTACTGAATTTGAACAGTTTTTCTAGTGTGCCTCCTCTGACACCATTGCAAAATAGACTGAAAGAGACTTGGCACTGTGTTTCCTACACAGGAGCATTAGCAGAGGCTACAGTCTTGCCAGGATCAGGTCACTATTATTGAAAAAAGAAAAGGGGGAGAGGGAAGAAAATGAAGTGACTGCTTCTGTAGTGTCCTGGGATGCACCAGGCACAGCATCAAAAGATGGGATTGTCCCACTCTGCTCTGACCTGGGGCAGCCTCACCTTGAGTCCCATGTTTGGGCAGTTTTGGGTGCCACAATATAAAGAAGACATTAAACTATTGGAGGGTGTCCAAAGGAGGACCACAAAGATGCAAAGGGCCTTGAAGGGAAGCCGCATGAGGAGTGGCTGAGGTCTCTTGGTCAGTTCAGCCTGGAGGAGACTGAGGGGAGACCACAATGCAGGTTCAGCTTCCTTGTGAGGGGAAGAGGAGGGGCAGGCACTGATCTCTCTTCTCTGGTGACCAGCGACAGGACCCAAGGAAGCAGCCTGAAGCTGTGTCAGGGGAGATTTAGACTGGATATTAGAAAAAAGGTGTTCACCCAGAGGGTGGCTGGGCACTGGAAGAGGCTCCCCAGGGTTGCAGCACCAGCCTGACAGAGTTCAGGAAGTGTTTGGACAGTGCTCTCAGGCACATGGTGTGACTCTTGGGGATGGTGCTGTGCAGGGCCAGGAGTTGGACTTCATGATCCTTGTGGGTCTCCCAACTCAGGGTATTCTGTGATTTATTTGACTCCTCTGAACAGATACTAAAGAGAACTGCTCCTTGACCCTCCCATTCACTTACCCCACAGAAATAAAAAAATGAAAACTCAGCTTTTCAATTTTTGTACATATAAGCATCTTTGACAGGCTTGGGACTGTTTGTATATGGTCCAGCTGACTGACAGAAGCAGCAATTTACTGCACTGCAACACAGGGTTTCTTCCTTATAGGCTGCCACATGACTAGTAGGAACAGACCTTTATTCATCTGATAGTTATTCACTGATTTTCATCAAAGCAATCTTAGCTAGATATTTAATAGGTGAACAATTACATTATCTCAAATGGCTTGCTGGAGGAAGAGGAGGTGCCAACACCTTACACATGGCTCATTTCTGGAGCAGGCTACCTCTGTTTCTGAAGCATGAAAGCAAGCGAGGGATGGGAAATGCACACTGGTAACATCCCAGTTATATTTGCAAGCCACAGAACACTTCTATGTTTTTTTAAATCAATTTAAGCATTTTGAACAACACAAACTACAAAGGAGAAACATACACATTACAGTTTATTTTTCCAATATAACTGAAAATTGTAAAAGAGTGAGCTGGTGTCACCAGCGACACCCAGCAGAGGAATACATATAAAATAATATTAATAAAAATAATGTTCTTCACTGCCTTAAGTAAGCCTGCATTTAATAAGCACTGCATTCACATTTAATAGATGCAGAAAACAAAATTTAAAAGAAAATAATATATGGTTTCAAAAATGTTTGGCATTAAGTTCAATTAGATTTCTACTCTGCTATAAAAAGTCAGAGGAAACCTTCAGTTTTGTTCTTTTTAATCCTAATTATTATTTGAAAGAGGTGGGGAAAGAGCACAGTGAAGAATCTGGAGATTTCTGTTGAAGCCTTTTTCTTTATACACTACTTGGTAACTTGGAGAGTAAATATCTGCAATTGATAAAAGTCTAAAAAAAATCTAATAAATTCCTATTCACAAAAATAATGCAATTAAAAGTGGAAGAGATGTAGGATCTGACAACTGCCCACTGTCTAGAAGGAGCAGTATTGGAGTGAAAAATCTCAAGTGTTTATAGAAATCAAAATTAGCTTTTTTTTCTCTCCAATAAACGGCTATACAATAGATCATTATATATATAGCAGTGAAACAGACCTTGTGATTGTTATTAGTTCTGAAAACAGCATTTAATAATGACAATTTTGTTTTAGAAAGGAAACTACTAATGTTCCCTTTGCTCTCAGTAGAACAGGGTATAACTATTACAAAATCCTGCATCTTAAAAAATTCAGCAGTAACTATTATTTACACTAGAACACAGTATTTACTACTATGTTATTACACATACTCATGTTCAGAGAAGAAAACAACATTTGGATTTTTTTAAACCCAGCTTTAATGTTTAAAATATACAGTAATGATCCCTGGGGAAAGAGGAAGAAAAAAGCTTTGAAAACGTGAGTGGACGATGGAAGAGACACACTGCTTTCAGCTATGTCTCCATGCATTTTCTAGGAAACAGTTCTCAATTTTTCTGTTAGAGCCAGGAAGTGAAAATGTTTATTTTACATCCCTACTGACTGCAGTTCCAAAAAGTCCATCCATGGTGCAATCCTTATGACACTTTCAATTAAGAAGACCTAAGTTAATACAAGGAAACAAGCATTTGTAGATTTGTTTCTAAACTCCTGCCCTTCTCCATCTTATTCACTTTCACCCAATCAAACCACAATCTTTATCAGATGCAAGGGCAGTGATTTGGAGAGAAAGTGTTTAGTTCACACAGCAGTGTTAGCACACAAAAAAAAATTAAAATTATTTTCTTCTGTGACTTAACTTCTACTATGAACTCATCAATTTGTTACTTAAAGATATACAAATATTTTTGGAAGGGAATAAACTAAATCTTGAGATTTAAAATGTAAAGCATCGGTACTGCAATTTTGATAATATGCTGTAGCAAGTAATTAAGCTTGATAATCTATGATGAGACACACGTGGCTGCATCATCTACAGTAATGCTTATTTTTGCCCTTTTGTCAGAGGAAAGGTCTAACCTATCAGATTCTATCCTTGTTAATACTATTACCGTTGTTTGTGACAGAAAAAAAAAATAGCTTTGCAGATTCATTTTAAAGTGGCCCGCAGTGGATTTATACACAAGATGAGGTTTTCTTTCCTTAAACTAAGAAAGCAAAACAATTATTTTTTATGAAGTTTCAAAGTATCATAATTCAACAAAATATTTATTACAGAAAATAAAACTGTATCTAAAAAGAGCCCTATAAAATGTTGTGAACAGTGTAGTGACTGATCTTTTGCAGCTGTAAAAGAGGGTGTAGAGGAGAGAATGCAAGAAAGGACTGCAATTCTCAGCTATGGCCCGAAGCACTGCAACATACCACATCCAACAGCTGGGGAGGTCAAGTGACACCACTTCTCCCTCACATTAACCAGCAGAGCTGACTGAGCATGTCCAGATCTGAGCTTTCTCTCACACTGACAGCATTTTGCAGGTCCACATGCCCTGTGCATTTTTCCTATGAATGGCTCCATGGAGCTTTAGAGCATCATGTATCTACACCTTTGCACTGACACTCTTAAAGACAAGGGTAGCCTTTGAAAGGCTGTCTGTTACTCTCCTGTCCCGGATACCTATGGCTGCAAGTAATTTTCAATGGTTGCAAAACGTGATGAATGTATTAAAAAAAAAAAAAGCCCAAGGAAAACCAAGAGCCCAAACCCCAAAGCAGTGTAAATAAAATGTTCAGGGATTATGTCACCCCAATAAACAGTTCTTACAGTGCCACCTGGTGGTTCACTCTCCTGAGTACCATTTCATTTACTTCCAACAACACTTCAGCAAATTCAGAATGAGAACAGGAGTATTTTACACAGATATAGATATATAAATACCTCTACACTTTAGAGGTCTATATGTAGAACTTCTTAACAGATTACTGTATAACTCATAATGGAAGACATTCTTACTTCCACAAGCACTTCAGTAAAAGCTAATTAGCTTTTACTGATTTTTTACTTTGGGGATTTAAATGATACAATCACATGCTCTGAACAGGATTTTTTTACGTCAGAAAAATCCTAGAATGAGAGCACAGAAATTCGCAATTCATTTAAATTAAAACAGTCTGACATTTTAATTAGAAATTTGTAAGTTAGAAAAAGTCCAATGACATTTCCTGGATCATAATTGCGTCAAAAAGTCTTCTGAAATTTAAAGCAGTTGAAATATGATTTTTTATAACTTAAGTTTCTGAGTTGTTTTGAATTTGGCACAGGACCAAAGTGCCACCAGCCTCGGCACTGTATTTTATGCCCATCTTGCAGCTCAAGATACTAGCTTCTGTTAGAGATAATGGCAAGCATTTACTTACTTGTACAGGACAGGTCTATCTTGTAAGGCTTCCATGGCTTGAGCAAGAACTGGAGAAATGTCACATGATTCTTGTGTCAATGTCCTGCATTCATCTATAAAATACCAACACAAATAAAAGCACATTCTTTACACTGTAATACATTTTATACAAGCTGTCAAACAAGAAAATGAGTTAAAAACTCAAAGGCTTTAATTTTGAAGACTTCAGAATACGCTACCTGAGCTAGTTAGTGTTAACACAACTAAATTCACCTGCAAGCAGTACTGTAAAATGCATGTCCATCACAAATTTCAACAATATAATGATTAAAGGAAGCTTACTATTTGTTCATGCCCACAAATAAATGTTGGCTCATTCAACCTTCAGAATTTTATTGGGCTCCTTTGTAAGTGTTTACCAAATTTCAGGTAAACTATTAAGAAAAAATAGAGCAAGTAGGTAAGCAAGCTGTTTTTTTTAGTCATTTGGTTCTGTTATTTTTTTTCTTTCATCAAAATAACTATATAATCTTGTATATTCTAGGCAAGAATCATATAAACTAAATCAAACATTGGCAGAAAAATTATGACTTTTCATAATGGTGAAACCACAACTATTATTTGAGTTTTCAGCATCCACAGAAGAACAGCTAATGAATATAAAAATCACATTGCACCATTTTTTTCCTCCATGACTCTTACTTTCAGTGAGACAGTCTCTTGCATCAGAGAAGAGGGAAGTAATAAAAAAGCAACTATATTTGACACCATCAAGGTGTTACATCGAATGTAGATGGCTACATCCAGAGTACATATGCAAAAAAAAAAAAAAAAAAAGGGGAAAAAAGCCTACTATCATTCAAAAGAATATCCTGACAAAAGGTGTCTTTTTTTTTCTTTTCTAGAAGTAATCCACTACTCCCTTCCACTAAATTAGATCTTACTACCAAATCATTAAAACCAACAACTTCCCTTTAACTTGCAAGGAAATGAAATTCAATACAATTAAAAATTTGTTTGGACTACCAAACTGTAGTAGTTGCTCTTTGTGGAAAACCATCTACTAAAACCACAAATAAGTGATACACTTTTATAACAATGAAATTGGCCCAAAAAATGAGAGAATTGCCAATTAACTGTTTGGTTCAAAACACATCTTTCCCTAAGAAGTAAACCAAAATGTTAATGTATCTTGGAAAGGATTTATGCTAAGTTCAATCCACATAAAGGAATTAAAGGAATCATCATAATAATATTCATAAACATGAAAACATTCTTAGTCCTACTTTGAGTCCATCTGTAAAGTCGTTCATAAGATGTCTCTTGCAGTAAAGCCATCTGTTCCATAATTTCCAAGCTACAAGACAAATAAAAAGTTTATTTGCAAATACTACTTCAGGCAGTACTAGCAAAGGCATGTGCAAGTCAAATTAAACACACCATTATTAGAATTCCAAATATTTTTAAATTTTTTTGGGGGAAATATTCTGTATATATTCTGTCATATGGAGCAAAGAATGAGACTTGCTTTAACTTCTGCTTTTAACTGTAAATGGTTCTCTTGCATTCATTTAAGTAGGACTCACCCTGCCCTTTGCTGATTTGTTCGGAGGAGAATCTTGACATCATCATGAATTTGCTTTACTCGTCCCAAAGCCTTAAAAAAATCCTAGATCAATTTAAAAACAAAATACAAGCAGTGTGTAAAAGCAGTAATTTCCATTCAAACCTCTAGCACTCTAAACTCCCTCTTTCAATTCCTTTTCTAAGTTTCTTGCAGGTCTGTGTCCCAAATGCTGCTTTTAAAATTCACACCCCACCTCTGCCACTTACTTCCATTCTTTCTTAAGAGCCTTAAGATTTTTTAGTTTCCCACTGTATCAACTTCCACAAAAAAACCCCCACAAAAACAAAAACCCAAAAAACTGAAGATGTGTTTTTAACCTGTCTTGTGAAGAATGTGTGTTTCACATCCATTAGGTACTCTAGGGAGATTTAGAGGACACTGCTATGCATTGCATTAGTGTCTCCATTACTGCTAGCACCTAAGGAGCAAAATGTACCATTGTAATAGGCTGATATTTTTTGTATTCACAAAATGGGGTAACTATTTCTCCAAAAAAAAAAAAAAAAATTAAAAACCCATTTGCAGTAGACTAGACTAAGGTTTTCCAGAACAGCCTTTCTCTGTGGAGTAACTCAACAGAAGCAGTAAAAAATACCCCAAACCCTAGAAGACACAGACATATGGCTGAAAAGGTTACTTCGTTAAGTTTCAGAGGGCAAAGGAAAGCCAGTAACATTTTCAAACCAGCCTTTTTATGGAGATATATTTCAAATACCTTGGAGGAGACAAGCTATTTCAGATACAACCGTTCGTTACATCTTTTGTGATTTGAACACAGTTTGCTCAGGAAAGTAGAGTTTCATTCTGGCTCAAGTCATATAAAAATAAAAATATTCTAAGTAAAACAGGCCACCAAATCTACTGTCTTGCATCAGTTGCATTAAAGACCATGGTTATAAAAACCCAAAGCACTCTTCCTTCAGAAAAGAAGAAAATTTCCAAACCAGAAGTCTGACTAAAGGTGTTTTAAGCACACTGGTTGACTCTGTCACAGGGGAAATGCACACACGATGTTACTGAAGTCTGCCAACTAAAGCAGAACAACTGTTTTAGCTCAGTTACTTCTGCGCATTTTTTAGATGAAGTATCAGAAAAACCAGCCCTCGCTGGCTGCAAATCAATCATGCACTGGCACAGCATTGCTGTCATTGTTCCCTGCAACAGGCACTTTCTAGAAACCTGAATGTTCTTTCATGGCAATAGTGGTACAAAAGCACACAGCAATTACTCAAGTGCACAATTATTTAGCACATTCCATTTATGCTTTCATTAGCACTGTTTATGGTTATCAGTTCCATGTTTTTAGTAGTGCTTTAACTGCCAACAGGATGCCTGTGAAAATGAGATAAATCTGGATTACCTGCCGAGACACTACGTGCAGCTTTCCATGCAACTACAATAATAAAAATGTCTATTCACTAAACTCAATTCTTTCATTATTCAGTTTGCTTTTAGTGTACAAGTTTCCTTTTACTGTGCATTCTTATTCAAACCATAACATATTCCAAAACTTGTTTGGGAAGGTGGCTAAAGTGAATCAGCATCTAGTATCTTTAGCAACCAAATAACACTGAGAGAAAGCCTCAGCTTATATTGTCTCAAGTCACTGAATACCTAAAAAAATGAATATGCAAAATGTAAAATGTACACACACATGCACAGTGGCAGTACTAGAGAGCTGCAAGCTTCTCACTTGCTTTAAGTGTCATGAAGTTTTAAAATGTCTTCACTGAAAATTCAGACTTCATAAAGGTCTTTTTGCAGTGTAGAACCATATGAGAACTCCTTTGCCTCAAACTGATTACATGAGAGCTCATTTGCCTCAAACTCATTACATCATTACACAAACTAGACTTTAATGTTGATTTGCTGTCTCTTTACTTGAATCTTTCATCACACATTTCAAACTCATCAGAAATTCACCATTCTGTTAAAAGGTACATTCCTCCATAAGAAATTAAATTGCAAACTGAAAATAATATCTCGTGTACAATTGAGTTAGGGCATTGCTACATTTTAGTTCAGGGTGAAGATTTCAATGTTCATTGAGGTACCTCAGTAATTGGCTCATCTTTTGTGCCTCGAAGCAGATTCATTTCATCCGGTGTCAGCTGGAATTTTGCTATGAATGCATCTGCAACTTGTGCTTTCATTTCTAATCTCTGACTGTAATAAAACAAAGTGAAGAAGATATGAGCTTTTTATGCTTATCTCAAAGACTTATTTTTCATATTCATACTTTTGGAAATATAACCAGCATCAGAAATTGGTATTATTAAATTATAATAGCACATTCTTGCCGTCAAACACTTGAGTTGCTTTTTCACAGAGAGCTTTCAATTAAGCTTACACAGATTATTCAGTAAAGACAATATAGAGGCATGTTAACACATTTAAAAATTACTAAGTTCTTTAAAATAATATTCCTTTAATATTTGCATCATGAATTATCTAATCCAGACACTTTGTGCTTGTACAGTTGTAATGCTTGCAGTTATTTCCTTTCAAATTCACTAAGGAAAAGCTTGTAGCATTCAAAATTACAAATTTAACCTTAGATTAATCTACATTTCTGCAAACCAGATCCATTTCTTTGTAACACCTTACTGTTGGGATATCAATTTACTAATGTCACAAGCAATCAAAATGCAATGGCTAATTCTCTTGTTCCTGAAATAAACACAGCCACCATCTCACGGGCAGCATTTCCCTGCACATGTTTTGCCACACGCCTTACAACCACAGAAGGACCCAAATGGAATGGACTGGGATTCCTGCGACAACAGAAGATTTGCTCCAACTGTGGTTTGAGCACACAGTATTCCAGGAAATAAAGACTACTTTTTCAGGACATTGAGAAGGCTCTAATTAGTTATTTGCACAAGAATAAAGCTCAATTCCTTTAAGACCATTTAATCTTTCAATGTGATATAATTACTACAAGATAAGTACGTTGTTATTACAGGGTGGTAAGACAGGCAAGTGTATTTCTATATACTGTGTACTTTAATATCCTTGCAAGATCAAAGCTTGAAAAGTAAGCCTTCACTTTTTTACCCTTTCTCTACCCAACCACTGTCCAAACTTCATTCAGCTACTAAGTATGGAAAACTGGCTTCCCTGCTGTAGACATGGATGACCCTCCCATCCTGGAGTTCTACGAATTCTTTTAGAGATCAGATTAAATGTTTTGCAATTGTCAATGCTCTAGCACCTTGAACAGCGAGAGGGAGAGTAATATAAAATCCAACAGTACTTTAACAGTAACATCTATGAAAATCAAGGGGAAAGCAAGCCAATACTTACAAGTTACACAGAAGAGACCTCATCAAAAAGGAAAACCAAAACCTCATATGTTTTAATATCATATTTTGAATTGGTAATTCAGGTTTCACTGGGATCCTGGGCAAATATAATGATCTTATCTTTACATTGAGAGTTTTGCAATGCTTAAAATCAATCTATTTAATTTTCTCTAAGTAAACTCTACAATTACAAATTTTGGGTCTCCAGGAAGCCAAATGTTTCTCAGGGAAGGAACAAGGATGATTTTAACCAAGTATACAGGCAGATATAGTTGCCATGAAAAATGGCATTTTCCAACACATTGGAAGGATAATGGAACAACAAATTCAGTAAATTTTCAGCAGGAAGATTTATGTGGTGAAATCTGAAGAGAGCAAGTAATGTTGTAAGAGGCAAAAAGACAAGTGGTCTACAAAACATACAGGAAACAGACAAGAAGATATTAACAAAAGAGTATTTTTAAATCAATATTAGGCCTGTGACAGATGTTCTGAGGATAACTATTAAATTCTCACAACACAGATGAAAGATGGGGCAGGTCTGCTCTGCACTAACATACTCAATAGAATGATGTCTAATCCATGCTGCTCAGGCTGCCTCAGCCACCCCTGCTCATCCCTGCCCTGCACTGACCTTCCCACTGTGCCAGGACCATTGTTAAGAGCATCATATAGTGAACCAGATCTGGCAGGAAAAAATACAGACGTTCTTACTTCTTGGGGGAGATTACATGTATATTCTATTTCAGTTTACCACAGCCTGTGCTAAGGGACTGGGGTGTGCCAGCACCAGGAGCTGTCAGAGGCAAGAGGACATTGACTTCACTGCTGCTACAAAAGTCTCAGGAAAACTACACTTCAGAATTCCTCTGGGATATAAGAAGAGCTCATTTCAATTGTCAGTTACAACTATTATTACTACTAACCAAAATTATAAATATTACGACTCAAGAAAACCCTAGAGGCATCAAGATGGCTACTCACATCAGCCAAGGACACTTAAAATTTAACACAATGATGCTGCTTTCAACAAAGCATTCCTGTTTGCTGAGCAAGTCTAATGCCTCAACATCACCATCACTGTATTTGGTTGAAACAACAGAAAATGTAAGTTAGTGAATTACCTTCAATAGTTGCTCCAAGTCTCTCCTCTTAGGATGGAAATCTCAATTTAATATAAATCCAACAAGCTGAAAACAGACCGGATTACCTGTCCATTTTGGTAAGAGAACGAAGGTAGCAAAGAGAAGAGAGAAGGCAAATGCAAGGCCTTCTTTGGGTTCAATTGAAACAAATCTTCCACAAAGAGAGGAGCAGATGGGATGCTGAGAAACTTTTCTGTTCTTTAAGTCTGTGTATCTCCTGAGTGCATAAACTTTCAGTTGTTCTTACAGAAGGCCTCCATTTATTATTATCTTCTGTTCTTCAGATTTTTTGAATGTATACTTACACCAAACTGAGGCTAGGAGGAAGTCTGATTTTAAGTGCAGTATACTGGGCATAAAGGTTTTCTCAGTTTTCAGGTGGAATTAGGGTTGTGGTAGAACAAGGAACAGAGTCAAGAACTGTACAAATGGCATGCTCGTGAATCTGTCCCGGAACTCTGTGCCCTGTTTTACTCCTCCTTTACAAAAAAAGAACAATCTTGTTAACCAGTCTCTCTTTTTCTTCAAACCCTCACTCTTCACTGTCCTCCGTCCTTTTTTGCTGCAATGGAGAACAAGGTTTGATCAAACACCGTGTTTTAAAGCCATTCCCATCCTTGGCTGTGTCTGGAGCTAAGGCCTGGCATAACTGCACACTGATGGACTCTGTGCACTCCCAATAGTTAAACTTTTATAAAAACAACAAGCACACTGGGCAAGCTAAGCTTCACAGTGTACTCACAAGATAACAACCTCAAGGTGGCAGCAATGTTTCATTCACTTTTCTCAAGATAGTGATTGGGAAGCGGCAACAAACATCTCTCCTAAACAAAAGCATGTGTCTGAATTTTGATAAAGCTGTTTCTGTGGGGCTCTTTAAAAACCACACAGGATTTCAAAGAGCTACTCAGTTTCAGAACCCAGGTTAGTCAGTTCTGCTTGAGATGACTGTGAAAGTTGCCTTAGTTATCAATCTGCACAAGAAAGAAATCTATATCCTAGACGATGGATCAGGAACAAAATATATAACTTGTACATACCTTTGATATATGCATGGCAGTGTACAGTATTACTGAGACCAATACACTCACATTTGTATTCAATTTTTTTCTCTATATATATTTATTTATGTATTTATTTCCTCACACAAGCTAACATATTTAACTAGAATTTAATCTATCTTGTTAAGGCAGGGCAGTGGATTAAAATGTCACCCAAGGTTGCTATAATCATTTCACTATAATAAGTGCCTTACAAAACACAATGCAAGTAACAACAGAGTAAGGCTGTCTTACATGTAACACAGTACCTATGTCAGTACCTATGTGCAGACAATTGGACATTTCAGGACCCACTGGCCTTTCGATAGATATAATAATTTCTAAATTCTAAGCAGTGCACTACAGCTGAGGAAAGGCCATACCATTTTGTTACCCTTTTTTTTTTTTTTTTTAATCCTGTATAAAGGAGCAAAACTAACAGCTTATGGGAACCCTGCATTGATGCAAAAGGGGAAATGCCAAGTGTTGGTAGAATTTAGAACTTAGGCAAAGGACAGGATTCCAACAAAGAGCAATTTCCCCAGTTTTAATCGTTACCAGGGAGACAGAATTCTTCTGCAAGAGAACTCAAAAGGCTGGGAAAACTATGCACTTCATGCTCTTTTCCCTTGAACCAAATACAAATGCGCACTGTTAGTTGGGATTATCACCTAGACAGCTCAAAAATGAGGTGGAGAAGCAGACTTTTCCAAAGCTTAATTTTCTCTTGCCACCACATACAACATAAAGCTGTGCTAGTTTCTTCTACCTAGGATGAATCAGAGCAGTCATTCTAAAATTACTTTCAATTTCTGGTACTGAGGATTCACCACATTTTTAAAGCCTTAGGACAATGGAGTATTTCTAACTCCTAAGTAAATAACAATCATCTTTAACAGACTTGTATAAAGCTGCAAAATTATTCTGCAGTCATGTGAAAGGCAAATATACAAGATTATGTAACAAAACATTTACACACAAGCATAAGAAAACCATTCTTAAGAGTAAGTAGAGGCGCAAAAGTGCATTTGTAAATGCTGAGAACACATGTTTTGTTCTGCAACTTCTCCACCAAACACATCTCTTATTGAAGTAGAACTGAAATACTCTGAGGAGGTATTCAGTGACCCATTCCATCATAAAATATAATTATGAAATATTCTCCTTAACTAAAAGATAGGAAGATGTTAAAAACCTAGTGAATTGTCTAATGTTTCCAGGATACAAGAAAATAGCAGTAATAGTAAAGAAGGCTTTAGTGAGACCTCATCTGGAAAACACATCACAATCCTGATCCTGTGCGCAAGAACAATGGATTCCCATTAGATCACAGCTAGCAGAATGACCATGGGAATGGAAAAACTAATTTATCATAGGAAATGAAGGCAGTTCTTATGACAAAGGACAAGATGAGAAAACAGTCAATTTATATCCAATAATTAGGTTGGAAATCAGGGAAAGGCTTTTACTGGAAAAAATGAGTTGTTGGGGTAAGTGTTCCACGAATAGCAACACACACAATGTGTGAAAATAATGCATTAGTTATGCAATGAACAGTTGAGTTTACCAAAGTCATCATGCAAATAATAGGTGGCAGCAGGAGAGTGGACTTGAACTTAGGTTTCAGCCATCTGTAACACCTATCTGAAGACAGACAGCCTGCAATGCTGCAGCCCTGCCATCTCATATATTCTGTGATAAAAATAAATGGGGAAAAATTGAAAAGGCTAAATCAAAAGTTAAGCAACACATCTGCACTGAAATGATTAAAATCTTACCACACAGACACCAAACACTAGAATAAAAAAGCTTCCATGTTGCAAATAAATTTGAGTAATACAATCATTTTCTATTTTTATACTTATAAGGCTTCCTCTAAATCTGATGGGTATGCATCTACAGAATGTTTTTGACAAAATTTTCATATGCAGAGTTTTTCAGCAATCATGTGATATATACAAACATAGATATACAAACACACATGATAAATCAGTGCTTGGCAATGGTTAAGATCCCCATATCCATGGATTCATGGTTTCTAAGTTGTGCACAGAGATTTAGTTTAGTGTATTTCCAATGAACACATTCTTTTCCATCTTGTAGAGATGAGCCATTTGATATTTCCATAACAAATACACTGGTATCTTCAGTTTATCTTTTATAAAATATGATATAAAGCCACTTGAAAGAGGCCTGCTTAGTCTAGCTTCAAATTTGCCATCAAATTCAAAAATGTTGTCAAGGCATGAAAATTACACACTGTTCTCTACATCCACCTGGAATAAGATCAAAACAAATGAGCTTAAGCTGCAGCAAAAGGAGAACTAAATCAGATAGTAGGAAAACAATAAAACAAAAATCAATTTCCAGTGAAGACCACAGGCTCTCTGCTCCTTCTGTTCTGCTTTTCTTCTCAGAGCAGATCAGACAAACATCAGTCAGAAATGGTACCATGTAACTGATTCTTCACTTCTGGTGTATATTTCTCGACCTGTAAAACCACGCCTCACTTCACATTGACCAGACTGCTTCATGTTTCAACAGAGTTGCCGGGAAGAAAAAAAGGCTTTGCCTGTTCTCTGCTGGCCATGGCTAGAATGTGACAAGCTAGTTTTGCTTCTTTTCTTTCAGATCCATTTTAGCTGGTTTTATTCCTCTGCTATAACTTGTCACCTATGTTTTACTTTGGTACAAATCAGGATAGAAAATGAACCTCAGTATTTCAAGTCTTCAACCTCTCCTACAAGGAATTATAATTAAGTTTAGTCAATGATTGCTTTTGCTCATGAAGCACATTCATAGGAATAAATGTAAATACAAGTTTCAAAAGGTCAGCATATGAAATGCATCTCATCAATGCAAACCACCAGATCACCACTTTTCTTAGCACAGGTTGATAAAAGCAAACCTCTCTAACCTGCTACAAATAGTGCTGAACTTCCTGCATCATTACCAAATTGACTATGGCAAAAAAGATATTTGTTAGAAAAGGAAAAAGACACCACCAAGAGACAAGGATGAGCAATCAGTAGTGTAGCACTACTGAAGGAGAAGTTCACTTAGAAACATTTTTCCTAAGACTTCTGAGCTTGTACTAAGCAGAGGTGACAGCCAAATAATTGACTAAATTCCAAGAATGGTGTTTGTTGTTTTTAAATAAAGATCAAGCCTGAATGTAATGTAATTCAATTAAAACAAACTGAAGTACATGCTTACATTCCCATCTGGGAATCATATTTAATTGTATTTTAAAAAGTAAAACAATCCCAGGGCTACATAAATGGCTTTTTTTGGAATCGATATAACTAGAAACGATTCTGACACCAAAACACAAATTTTGCTGTTTAAGAACACAATTAAGAGAGGATAGCAAAATCAGATCGTATGTAAAAGTGTTCAAGCGCATAATCGCCACAAAAGCTCTGAACCAGTTGCCTGACCCAAGAAATACCTGTCTGAGCCATTTCACTTTCCATTCTTTCATAACAGTTTTCAGAATATTGTGGTTTTTACTTCTAGAACACTAGTTCTAGCTCCCAACAACTTTTGTATTTCTGCAGAGTTATTTTCAGCGAAGCCTCTGAGCACATACATACACTTACATAATTGCTCTTACTTTTGTAAGAATTAATATTGTGAGTATTACCTTCTAGTCTCTCTTCTCATTTGTTACATTGATGACTGTAACTTGTGGCTAACCTCAAAAACACCACAACATCTTGCACAACATCTTATTATTAAGTGGCTGGTAGAATTACTATGAAGCCACTTTTCTGGCATTCTGCACAGAGAGTTTGGAACTAAACAAGTTATTTCTCTGGTGTCTGGGACACTTATTCCCTATGCAAGGTGAAGTAGTTCAGTATTGTAAGTATGTTTTTAGCCTCACACTAAAAAAAAAAACCAGTCACAAAACAAACAAACAAACAACAAAAACCAACCAACAAAACTAGAGTCAAATATAACAAGAGAACCGGAGAACCAACAAGTCAGAGGAAGTTATTATTAAAATCTCACTTCAAGGAGCAAGATCATTTTTCTGTCAGCCTTTAAGAAATAGCAATTAAACAAACTCACATCTTTTAAAGCACAACAGATGTTAATTGTTTGAAAACAAAGTAATCTCCTCATTACTATACATAAAAAGCCTAATGCATCCTTGAAAGCCATATTAGTGTGCTCAAGTAGAAGTACACAAATCTACTGAAGACAACTAAAATGGAAGCGGATTTTTAACAATTACCAGAAATTGTCTACATTAACTAACTCAGTTTTTCTTCATTATAGAAGTTTGTTATGAAATACATTAAAATTAACACTCTCAAGACTCTGTGTTACTGAGAAGCAACAACTTTTTGTTATGAAGAGATGGGTTGGATGTCTGGACTACTTTATTTCACACTACATGGTTCTATTAAGCTATGGTAAGTTTCAGTTTTGAAGAAAAACAGAAAAAAAAATCCTAGTTCCTATGCTAAGCAGATACCATAATTTAAATAGTATGAAGGAAAACTCTTTCTAATATACAGTAGTCTTAACTAGACTTCACAGAAACAATCAGAATAAGCAACCTAACTGACCAAAGAAATGCACCAACTCTGACTTATTCACAAATATAAAAATGGAACTGTAGTAATGCAGAGGTTTTAATCTGAGACAAACATCTAATTTTCTATCCCAAATATTTACTGAGATGTCTTAAATTCACACATTTCACCAATACAGGAAGTCCCAAAGTGCTCATCAGGACTACCTACAGGAAACTCCAGGTGGGCAGCTAGCTATACCTTCAAACCACAAATCTGAGAGACTAGGATAACCAGCAAGAGTTCAGGTAAAAAGCTTTGGAAACTGAAAACCATCTTGAACAACAACTAATTATATAGATGATAATACAATGCCAGAACTAAGATAAAAATCTAGTACCCCACAGTGCCACTGAAACAGCCATTCCTTTTCAGGTATTGCAGAAAAGGAAAATAATCTAAATCCCTCATTACCATAAATGCACGAAATCTGGAAGTTTACAGTCTCCCTTCAGTTTCAGATCATTTAATAGTATCCTAACATTTTTCCAGTGACAAAAACATGGTCAACAAAAGTAAATCACATAAATGCTAAGCCTAATAGAATAACATAATAGAACCAGTCCAGTTTTCATCTCTGCATTTCAACCAGACAGCATTTTAGGATAACCCTCAGAGGACAGAGAAGCCATGTCCTTCCAGTTTCACCATTCACTCATTTGTTGGCTAAAAATGTCACATTAAGTTGAAGGCATCAGTGCCACTGATGTATTTTTTCTGAGGAGAGATTTCAGGTGTTCAAGAATCCCCCAACATCTGGCAGTAGATGTCTCTTCACGTGCCTGATGCACACCAAAGGAATGCATCAGAACCAACAGTCCTTTAACAAGTTAAAAGAACAAATTACTAAAATGTCCCAAATGGAACCAAACAGTCTTCACAATTTTTCATAAGTACTTTTTGACTTCTGCTCATGGGGACTTCACGGTACACTTCAAAAAGACCTTCCAAACTTTTTCCTGTATGTGCACTCTGAGGTCACAGAGACCCTTAGAAGGACAGACTACTTCCTAAACATTTTCCCTGTTCACACTAGGGGGATGTTTTAAAGGAATCAGCAGAAAGTCTTTTAAGTAAACAATAGTGCAAGTAAGGTCTGTATTGCAGGGGTACAGCTGTACAGGCTGCATGGCATTTAAGGCCAATTAGCCATACACTACTTGGAACAGGTCTTGGTATCTCCCATTCTGCTGCAGAACAAGGAATCAAAGTAGCTTTCAGATTCTTGAGACTACAAAATATACAACCACCTCTCTGTCCTACTATTCCACATACTCATATTCAAAATGATATATTTTCATATTTTCTAAGACTTCTGCTCACTTACTTAAAGTGTCTTTACCAAATCCTTCACTTTATATGAACCAGCATCGCATTTTATGCAGTTATTCTACATTCAACGTTTAAAATATGTACAGATTAGACTCAAACTTCATATTCAGACATAATCCAGTTCCTGCTGAAGCTCATATCATAAACCTCCTGATTTTGAAAGCTCACCGAGAGCTATCCAAAACCATAATTTCTACTAGAAACTTACTACTGCAAAATAATTATTTCTAACCTCCAGTGAACTGTATATAATTTTTTGAAGAAAGCTCATAAAGCAAGGAGATTCATTCTTCTGCACTGAGAAAACCTGCAGCTATAAAACCATACATCCTAACCATAAAAACAATAAAGACTGCCTGATCCGTCATTGGCTATTATCCCCTTCTCAGGAATAAAAATACTGAAAAGAGAAAAATACAAATCTTTCCTTCCACAGGAGGCTGGGGAACCAATGGAAAAAATGATATGTGCTAGGCTCATTAAACAGCACTCCTGTATTTTACAGTCATCTTTAAATATGGCAGAGTAGGTTAGAATCCAGCTTTGCATTCCCTCATACAGTCCCTGAAAAAGAGAGATTTCCACTGGATATGGAGCATTAATAACAAGAAGCCTGGCAAACTGATGAGAAATTGAGTTGGTCCACATCTGTTATGACACAATATAACTTACATTATCAAGAGACTTTAGCATATCCATATTTAGCATGTGCTACCATTGTAACTGATTATTTTCCCTAAGAAGCCAGTTTTTATTGAAACAAACACTAACATACATTCTTACCTTTTCAGATCGTTTAGCAATAAGCTAAAAACACATATACTATTGGAAAAAACCTCCAAAGTCATAAATCAAAATGTCAGTCACAGCTAAAAGAAAATTCTATCAATAAATAAGGTGGTATACATACTTTTCTGCCTGGAGTTTTGTGGTTTTTACAATCAAGTCCTGGGTTTGCTCCTTTGCTGCCTAGAATACAATTAGAATTGTTAAGCATGTGAAAAAGACAAACATATCAATTGTATTAAACAACCTTTAAAATAAGTAATACTTTTGGGGCTTTCTGAGTATAAGCAATTTAAAGAGCATACTCTTTGAAACAAAAAGCCTTCTTGAAAAAAGTATTCATTAACTCTCCCTATCTCCAGGCAGTAAA
>VYXD01012087.1:830281-854910 GCA_013397195.1 Hylia prasina | reverse complement strand
CGCTGCGCCCGCTCGCCCGCAGTTTTTCCCTGGCATCACCCCGGCGAGTTTTGGTTCCCGGCCGCCGCCTTGCTTCGGGGGAAGCCGTATCTCTCCGCCGCCCCCTCCTACCCCTGGAGGGCGGGGAGCGGGGTTTCGGGGCCGGAGGGGCGAGTCCGCCTCCCGGGAGAGCGCCCAAGCTGTGAGCTGGCAGGCTCAGGGAAGCCAAAGCTGCTGCCCCGCTGGAGCCTCAGGATTTGCAGGGTCCTACCCCTGCGACCCTCCATGTTGTCCCCTATTTCCAGCCGTACCTCCTTCTGAGATTCAGGGAATAATCTCCCCGAAGTGCTGTGACCCACTTTGGCTTAGACTTTTGGTGCCACGCCAAGACAGACATTCTTCTCTAGGTGATGCTTCTGAAGAAATGGTGGCCCCCAATGCCTCTCTGGCAAGTTTTTATCCCCAGGTGTTTGGCGTTTTACAAAGAGAGACGTTTCTGTGGATAGGCTATGGGTAGATAGGTGTTCTCTTCTTCTGTAGCAGCATAGGCCTTTTTAATATTACAGAAGAGACTTCCTTTTCTTAGTGTTGTAAAAGTAAACAAAACTTTTGTATAGTGCACATGGCTAATTTCATTTACAAACTTTCCCTACATTCCCTCCTTGTGCTGAAGTAGTATTCATTTTATTGCCTTTTCATGAATTGGACTCACTGATTGGCATCTAATTATGCTTAGAAGAAAAAGGCCCTGTAAATAGCTATCAGAATTCATTTGGCAGCAAGTGTGAGAAATGATCATAAATTTACAAATGCAGTCAGAATAGTGATCCAACGTGAATTTAACAAGAAATACACCCATCAGCCTCTGGGAATAGCATGTAGGTTTCTGTCACAGTCAAAGGCACTTGGGCACTCTGATACTGAGCTGAGAGTCTGGGATTTGTCTGAGGACACAAAGGGGTTATGGCTCCTGCATTTGAGCTAGGAAGAGGCAAAGAAGAGCTAGGCTGACTGCAAGCAGGAATATTAAGAGAGACCTCTGTGTTTTAACTGTGTGCTCCTTGAGGTTGTGTAGGGGTGCATCCAAAAGATGTGGCAATGTTTTCACTTACCAGAAGCCCACCTGGAGTTTGGGTTCGTGGCACTTTGGGACATCAAGTGATAAAAGGCTCCTTTTGCACGGGGATGCCAAACAACTTGGAGTGCTGGAAAAAATGTCAACTTATATCACTTCTTTTTGGGGTGTGTTAATAAGTTTTACCTTTGTCACAAGAGTCTGATCTTGAAATGCCTTAGCCACTGTGGGTGGTTTTGCACTGGACCTGCAAGACCATCTATAAAGTGAAGTACATTCTCCAGGCATTGAGGGAGGAAGGTCTGCCTAACTAAGGATAAGCAAGACCTCATCGATTTTTTCCATCGGTACTGGAAAGATCAGGACTTACAGTGGAGAAAAGTGAGGCAAGTGCACAGGGAGCCCCTGAAGGTGGCTGCAGAGTGTTCCTGGATGTGCACAGCAGCCTATGCCAGCTGGGCTGCTGGCCATCACCATCACACTGACCACAGAAGCTGGTGTCACTGAGCGCGTTTGTAGGGTCTGCTTGCAAGGGGTGGGACAGAAAAGTGACATATCTTATTCAGAAGCCTTCCAGGAAGGAAAAAGACTGTAGCAGACAAATATTTTTTTCTAATGTCAGTGTTACTGAACTTGTATCTTTCTCCTTTTTTGTGTTTTGTTATTTAATTAGGGACCTTTGACTTCATGATGGGAGGAAATATCCCCCCGGCTGTTAGGATCCAAGCTTCTCCCAGCGTGAGGATTTGTCAAGGCTGAGAGATTCCGGATTATCCATAAAGCTCCTCTAAAATACACAGTTACTTTTGTGTTTTTCCATCGTGAGGGGTCTTGGAGCAGATACAAAGATGGCCTCCAGCCTCACCTGTGCCGGCATCGTCTGGGCCTTCCTCTCTTTCCTCTGCGCTGCCGCCTCCTGTGTTGGCTTCTTCATGCCCTACTGGCTCTTGGGGTCTCAGCTGGAGAAGTCTGTTTCCTTCGGCACTTTCCGGAGGTGTTCCTACCCGGTGCGGGATGAGAGCCGCCAGATGACCGTGATGGTGGAGCAGTGTGGCCGCTATGCCTCCTTCCAGGCCATCCCGAGCGCCGAGTGGAGGATCTGCACGGTGGTGACGGGCCTGGGCTGCGGGCTGCTTCTCTTGGTGGCCCTGACAGCGCTCATGGGCTGCTGTGTGTCTGAGCTCATCTCCAGGACTGTGGGCAGGGTGGCAGGAGGCATCCAATTCCTGGGGGGTAAGTGCTCTTGCGGTGAGGGGATGGGGATGTCCAGGCTGTCTGTTTGCACATCTGGAGACTTTCTTGTGCTTTGGGGAGAGGAGGAGGTGATTCATACTTTCTTCTGGTGATGGAGACCACTTGGCTTCCTCAGCAACTGCTTATGTGGCTGCCTGAATGTGGCCCAAAGACACAGTGGCCTGTGCTCTCCTGTGCTCAAGTCCCTGTCTGGTCACTATGTGACCTTTGGGAGCTGCATGGCAAGTCGGCTTCTGTGGTCCAGCATCTTCACAGCAGTTTTGTGAGTTGTAGTTTCCAGCACAGCCATAGCTGAGTTGGAGGTACCTGGAGAAGCATGTGGGCTACAGATCTGCATGAAGTATTGTGGTTTGGCAGAGGAGAGGCTGTGTTGTGTGGGAACAACCTCTCTTTCTCCTTCTTACCCCTATGATTGGCAGAGCTCCCTCCAACTCTGTTCTCTGCAGCTGCACGGATCTGGCAACAAGGTTTTGGCCCATGTTTGAAGTTTGGGTTGTTTGTCCCTGGTGGAGGTGGCCCGCCATCTCCCAGGAGGAGCCCTGCTGGGCTGGCTGACCCATGCTGCCTGCTGCTGGGGCCACAGGTTTGTTGGCAGTGTGTGGGAGAATTACCTCCCCTCCTTTTTCTAACTTATAATTGTGTGGCGTCTTTGTAAGAGTATTTGAAGGGTATGAGACAATAAATAGGATCCACAAGCATGCTTTTTACAGGGCAGCTTTCCCAGTAAATCATCACTCTCTTGTCATCGGTGACACGTGGATCAGTGGCACTTACTTTTGCCTGATGCAAGTGCTCCACCACACACATGCACTTGCCCCCATAAGGTAATGTCTAAGGTAGCTTTGGGTGTTGAGGCAGTGCAGGTGCCAGCTTTTAGGGTGCCCTGCAGCATCTGGTCCCACACAGGCACCCTGGCTCATGCCCCAAAGGAGTGGAGAGTAGTGGTACCCTCGTTTCTCTCCCCCACAAACAGACACTTGCCCTGCAAGGCAGTCTGGTGCCGTGACTGCAGCTTCTAAGGAAGCACAAGACAAAAACTCCACTAGCTGCCCAACTTGGTGAGGACAGCTGAGGCTGGGAAAGAGCCCTGTGCCAAGCCTTCAGCCAGATGATACCAGTGTAACTCCCTCCTGGCCACAGGGAGTCCTGACTCCCAACTTTTTGAGTAGTTTCTGCAGTTTAGAACAAGCTGACCCCATTACTTCACCCTTCCCTCAGCTTTGCGACCCACAGGCATTCCTGTGTTTAATCTGTCTGACAATTTGAAAGTGCAGCAGCTGCGGTAGAGTTAACTCTGCTGGGAGCTGCGGTTTCTTGAAACCTGCTTCATTATACAGGCAGCTGGGGGTGGAGGAGGTTCTCCCTTCGGTGACAATCCGCAAGCCCGCTTTGTCTGACTATTTTCACTTAAAGCCGTCACAGGCTTTAACCACCCCCTCTTTCCAACTGCTCTCTCGGCTCATCTGGTTTTAATTTGCACTTGGCCCCTTTCTCTTGACCATGCTCTCTCGTGTGCCTGTGGAACAGGGCTGGCAGAGGAGCTTACAGCTGTTTGTTTACAGCCACCCCAGCAAAAAAGGCAGCTCCAGCAGTGGCAGCACATGGCTGGGCGATGCAGGAGGAGCCCCTGCTCCCCATGGCACTAGTGTGGGCTGAAGGCGTGCACCCTTCTCTGAGGCAGGATGGTGGCTCCTGGGCAAGGAGGTGAGAGGTTCCTTCAGAGCACACTATGGCAACCCCTGAAGCTTGTCCAAGCTGACCAGGCAGCATCTTGTCTTGCCTGGAAGGGCATGAGCAGGTATTGCTTGTTCTTAGTAGGTGGCAATTCAAAGAAATGTGAACCTGTGATAAGAAATGAAAATTGCCAACAACTTTGCTTACAGTTGAGAAATTAGTTACGCAACATGTCTAATTTTCCCCTCTGCTGGCTTTTATGGTTGTCTCGCATTACATTCAGCACTGCTGGAAGTGTGTAAGAAAAGACCAAAGTGAGGATGGTCATTTCTTAACCTGCTTAAAACCTAACTGTGGGGGCACAAGGGGGAGGTCAGATGGTGAAAGCCTGTAATTTGGATAAACTGAAGGGCCATATTAGGGTAAAGAGGAGTTTCTTACATCCCTCATTAGATCCTTAGCTCCTATAAATCAGTGTAGGTTAATTGTTTAAATGACATAACTACATTTACTCAGATGCCGAACTTAGACACTATAGTTATTATCTTGTTTTATGTCAAGATAGATAGCTGTGAGCTGTTCACCTTATTTACAAACAGGGAATGCCAGCCCTTTGTTCCCCGTAATGCAGTTGTAGGTGTAACTATATACCATGATATGGGCTTTGAATGTGGCTCAGTGGCAGTGCAGTCATTGTCATTTTAGTTGGTGTCCACTTAGGGATCTAATCAAATAAAGCCCTTATAACTTTTTTTAATTTAATTTTTTAATTTTTTTTTTAATTGTGAAGAAGAACTCCCACGTAGCTTTATTTATATGAGGAAAAGCCTAGGAAAATAAGCAGCCACTGAGTGATGCTGTTAATTCATCCTCTGCATTAGGACAGGGAGATTGTTAAACAGTTTTACTTTCTTTTTGTCTGAGGCATCTACACCCATACCCTGCTGGGGCTCTTGCTCCAGTGGCAGAGGATGAGTGTTGGAATAAACCATATTTCTCTTGAAGTTAAAAACCAGCATAAAGATTCAGTGTAGCTAGTTTATGGCTTTACTTGTGTTCCTTTTGTTTAGGATCCAAGTAAGTTTCTCAACATGATTTACAAACACGGACTTGAGGAGGAAGTAAGCCAATGGATAATGGATTATTATGGGAGGCCCAAGAGCAGGGGAGATGTACAAGCCACTGAAGCTGTGGTGAGCCAAAGCTAAAACTTAGTCCAACACTAGAAGCATTTTTACTGCTATGAAGACGTGGCAGAGAAGTTTGCCTACCAGAGGTGGTAAGCGAACAGTCTTATCCTTTTCTTCCAGCACTGTGAGGGAGGAATAACTCCAAGTAGGTCAGTGGAATAACACCTGTAAAAAAGGAGTGCGGCTTGTGCTAGCTAAATGGTGCCAAGGTTTTATAGCTGGGATTTCCCCAAGCTGAATGTGGCAGCTCAAGGGGAGTGAATTATTCATGAGTGCTTTTACCATAAATCTGCTCTTCTGATAAAAATTGAATGGCAGAACCTGCAAGAAATTGCATATCTGGGCAGAGTCAGAAGGGCTCTTTGGATACTGCTTGATCCAATGTAGTTAGTCTGTATTGCTATTTCAGATTATCCTGGCTACACAGTATACATGTATTTTGAGGTGACTCTGGGATGAAACATGAGTTTCTATTAGAAAGATTGCATCATAGACTTTTCCTCCCATTTGCAACTGTGGGAGTCGCTTCCTTTCACATACATGATCACGTGGCAGCTCTGTAGCCATTACAGCAATTCCTTGTATGAAAAACAGTGCTTTTGGCTTTTTCTAAGGCTGTTTGGTGGTGGGTGACAAGAAGTGTCCAGCTCCCCCAAGGCCAGCCTTTTCTGCAGTGGGCATCAGTGGTCTGCAGTCCACAGCTGGCAAACTGCTGCTGTGGTCTCTGAGACCATGCTTCCTGGACATCTCCCATGGACTGCTTCAAAGAAATGACAACTGAGGTGAAAGTTATGCTGTCTGTTACCTCTTGAGGGCACAGACATGTAGATGGATACAGTCCTCACTGAAACATTAAGTGCAGTGTTTCCAGCTGGTTTCCTTTGTGTATTTGGAGGCATATATAATGTAGCCAGAACAGATTGCGAGGATGTAGCTTTGACCATAAAACTATTGAGGATATGACAGCAGGGAGTGAAGTTTAACAAATCTATGGCAAATTGGAGTCTGTAATTATTGATCTTCTTCTCATTGTGCTATGGCAAGTCAATTCCACTTAAATGGAGAAACTAGAAATTTGAAGTTAGGTAGCTCAGATATGACATACTAATTTGGTGAATAGTTTCACTCTCTAAATGCAGAGCAATGATCTTAAGAATATAGGAATATTTTTTAGAACATAATGAACTTAAAGGTTAGCCAGTTTTATGAGAGGCAGTGGATTAAAAGGTGTAAGTACTGCAAGGATGGTCAATTTAAAGAGTATTATGCTGGCAAGGTGAAGCTTTTCATTAAAGTGGTCAGAATGCAGAAATGAAATCTTCACTATCTCAGAACTCCCTTTTGCTGTGTAGAACAGCTAAACTAAGCTCAGAGTACGGATCCGAGGGAACAGAACGTGGAACAATCTGCTGGCTGAAGCATCTCTCTGAACCTGACACTATGGCCCTGATTCTAAGTGCCATGTAAGAAGTGAACCCTTCCCGTGATTATGGGGTAGCCATGCGGCTGCAATGTTTACTGTCATCTTTAGTATTCATTGATTGCACTCTAAAAAAGTACAAGTTTTGCTACTCTCTTCATTAAATGAGCAAAGTTTTCAGCAGTGTCTACTCTTCCTCTACTTATTTCTCTGTCTTGTTTCCCTTATGTCTCATGGAAATGCTGAAACTCCCAAAACTATGGTCCTTGAAATTGTTTGTTGGAAGATCTGGAGATCGGGATGGTGAAAGGAGCATTTGGTTATTTGAGAAAAAGGGGACACAATTTCTAACAACTTCTGATTTTGTCTCAGAAAATAAAATATGACCATATGGAAAATGTTCTCAGCGCTCCATGAAATTGCTGGAGAATCCTTCTTCAACTGTTCTGTGCCAAAAGAGGCCGTAATAGTTTCCATAACTCATAAGGTGCTCAGAGCAAGTGTTTACTGGGTGCAGAGGGCAGAAAAATAAGGACTGATCCCTCAAGATGAGGAGAATATTAAGTGTGGGGTGATGTTTTGGTTGTATGTTATCTGTGATGAAATCTCAGAGAAAGGCCTCTGTGATTTTGGGCTAAAGATTTTAAGGAGACAGATCCAAATGAAATTTTCAAGCTGTTTGCATACTAATGGACGAATATGACTTTGCAGGTGAGATGATACTAAAATGTAAGGGACAGAGGAGGAAAGAACACTAGGTTGTGGCCTTGTGGGGTCAGGTAAAAAAGCTCTCTCTCAAAGGATTTGCTTAGGGAAACAGGAAAAATTTGTAAGAAGCCATCCTTGGGAAAGGTGGAGGCGCTGAAAGTTGTGTTTCAAGAAACATGGTTGGCAGTTGAAGACAGGTCCGAGGTTCAAAGAGAGCAAAACAGTCTTGGTTCTGAGACTGACTAAGAAAGGGACTTTGGAGAGAGTAGTTCCAGTTGACTACAGGAATTAGAAACTTCGGGGAAGGCTTTTGTGCAGCTGGAGGAAAATGCACTGACCAGTCACCATTATTTCATCTGACAGCTCAAGTCAGGCTTTCTGCTTTCTGCCTGGAAGACTGAGATCAGCGTAATTTTCTGCCTGTAGGGTGAAAATGCAACTGAGAAAAGCCTGGCAGGAACAGGGAATATCTGAGATGATCAAGAAACTTCTATCAAGAAAACAGTGACCCCAAACTCTTTTGTGGTTCTCCCAAGCAATTTCATCCTTTCCCCCATATACACATATTCTTGCCATCTCTTCCTGCAATTTGTACCTGAAAAAAAACAGACATTAAAAAAAATGTTCCTGAAAAAATCAGACATTAAAAAAAATATGCAAAAATGGCCTTTTAGTTCTTTCATCCTCTTCAGCTTTAAACTACCTTTTGAGAGGCTAACTTTTGGGGAGAGGCAAGCAGGGTCATTGCCTCTTCACCTGCAAGTTAACTGTTCAGGGCTGTTTTGTCCTGAACCTTCCTCTTGTTGGATGCAAAACTTCAGTGACTTTGCCTGGCTCCTGTAAACACATGACAGGGCAATCCTCCTCCTAGACAAAGACAAGCTGGAGGCTGGGTACCAATCCAGCATATGTGTGCACATACAGAGACTGCAAGAGAGGCAAATGAAAGGACAAGAACCCTCACCAAGGTAACAGAAGAAAACAATGAAAGCAACACTGTTAAAAGTTGCTAGTGAGTGATTGTGTGTCATGTCATAGGCTCATTGATTCAGCAATAATAAAGTCCACAGAGAACACTGTGACTTAGTCTGATGTCTGCAGTAGCATGGGTAATAGGACAGCTTTCATATAATTTCAGTTTGAACTAGAGTGTATCTCTGAGAAAAAACTTCTAGTCTGGTTTTAATTAAGTTCAAGAAAACCTGATCTCCATAAGTTGTTCCAGTGGTGAATTACTCTGCTTTTCTTCCAGATCATTAATGCAAATGTTAAAAATGTAGCACCAAGAATATATCATTGTAAAATTATGCTTTCTCAATTAATATTTTGTCTTATTTTTCTTTTAAGAGCCAACACTTAGGTTGCTTTTAATCCATTTAAGCATCCTTTGTTGTGGTTTCTTTACTAGAACAACCTGTATAGAAACTGTTTTGTAGCAGGCGTGTCTCACACTAGTTTTTTCTCCAGTTTTCTCTAGCCATCCACCAAAGGATTAAATGCAGTGTATAGTTTTGCAACTTCATCCCTTTTCAGCTAGACTTTGACTTGCTAAACTGAATCCTCTGATTGTTTGTGCCTATACTCAATCTTTGCCTCCCAGCATTACAAGGTGTCTTCACATACTGTGGTACAGCATGGAGTCAAATTCTTGGATTTAGATTTGGAGTTCAGAATAAGTAAGGCAGGGAAGTGTTACTGTTTGGGAAGATGTTCAGGACAAGGGGATTTAGACAGTGAAATTATCTTAAAGATTCTATAGCATATGTTTTATTGGAGATAAGCCAGCTCTCTCTCTGCTGTATTCAGATAGGAGTTAAAATATAAGACAAATTCAGGATTGAAGCCTGAATGTAATATATGAACCAGTGCAATGTATGTCCCCTGTCAGTTTATAAAAGACATTACTTCGATTCCTTCTCTCTTAATTAAATAGAGACTTGTATTACTTCTATTACTTGAATCTTTCCTGAATGCATGGGCCATCAGGTCTGATGGGTAGGGAATCCAAGTTAGCAGGTACCTGAAAGAGGTAAAGAAAGGTGCAGACTTAGATCCTGTATATTTTCAAGAGATGATACTGTTTTGCATGGTTGCCTTCACCTTGGTCACAGAAGTTCCCACTGCAGCCTTGCTAAAGGCTGCTGCCCTGACAGATTGACCAGAGCAGGTTTTTGTGAGATTTTCCTTAGAGTGCCACCGAAGGAGACCTGGTTAGTAAAGTTTAACCAAGCAGGTTAGAAAGGAAGAATCAGTAATAAGCATTACTGATCCTAAGGTGCAGAATCAGTAGCTCTGAGGAGGCCATCCCTGCCACCAAGGTCACAAGCAGTGCAGAGAAGGCAAGGGGTTGTAATGCTGCTGAAACAGAGGAGATGTAACTTGAAGAAGACAAATGATGTGGAGAGTAGCCTTCATACTTATCTGTATTTGTTTTTTAATTCTGTTCTCAACCACTTCAGATAACTCTTCTGGTGTTTCAAAATCTTCCTTAAGAAAGCATCAGGGCCCTTACAGGCTGCAAATTTCTGTGTGTCCTTTGAAGTCAGTGACACTTAGTACAAATTACATCACAATTTCTATTCTAGGATTATTGGATTTGACATTAGTCCAAAACGGGTGTGGTTCTCATGATGACTTTCTTCTTGAAGAGCTACCCCTGTGAATTACCTTGTTTATACAGACTTGTTTTGAATACATATTCATTTTGGGTTTTTTCCTTAATTATATTTAATCCTAATATAAATTTTGACTAAATACAGAGGAAGAAAGAGCCCCATGCAGAGTTTCAGCCTGGGGCACATTCTGCAAGTAAGATTTTAGGTGCTTAGGAAGCACATTTAAAATGGAAATGCTGATGTATTAAAAAAATAAAAGAAGATGTTTCTACAATACTGGGAAGAATCTCTTTACTTTTCTTGTTGTCCTATTAATGTTGAATATAAAAGTGATGTTTTGAATACTGCTGCTGCTGTGTTGCGTTTAAGCAGAATTTTGCATTAAGAACAGAATTTTTAATCTAAAGAAGTCCCAGAGTGCTGATTTATTTATCTGTAGAATGAAGTTCAGTCTTCCTGCTTTTTTATCCCTTCTTTTATTAGAAAGAAACAATGGTGCTCAGCACTTCTGTGACACTTTTCATTTCAAAAGGTTTTGCTTGCATAACCTAATGAAACTTTAGGAAATGTGAGGCAGGGGACCAGATAATCTATTTGGTTGGTGTGGAGTCAGAGTAAATTCAGAGGTACTTCATTTCAGATCCTTTACGCTTGTGTTGATTACAGAAGAATCTGGGTTGGAGTTAGCAATTTTGTTTCGGCATTGAAAGATCTAGCTTGTTTTGCTTCCTAGGCTATTTCAAGGTATATTTGAACATTGCTGGGAACTGCATTTAGGCATCAAAATGTTTCAATATTTTCCAGTGTGAATGAAGTCATATGCCCTACAGACAGGATAGAATTGTTCCCAAGGGTGTATTTTCCAGGATTTTGTCCAGTCTGGTGTTAAATGTGTATGTAATTTGTATTTTTTTCTCATTTCTCTTAGGAAACTCAGATTACTATGCATTCCACATGGTATTTTTTTTCACAGTACTCAACCTGTATTTTCCTTTCCTTGCTCACATCCTTTTACTTCTCCAATACACAGTTTTACCTTCTGACTTTAGCTTTGGCTTCACAAAATAAAATAAGGTAGTTTTCAAACTCCATCATTTCAAGGAAGGGAGGTCTAGAGCTCGAGAGCAGCCAGTGTATTGATTCCATGCAGCGAGCAGTTAGGGAGGAGAGTGGTGTAATTAATAAACACAGGATGTATTTGTACAACCAAAACTCCAACCACAGCTGCTTAGCCTGTGGTGACCATCACAAGCTGGCTGGTTCCCTGCTCAAGGATTTCTTTTGGCTCTGTGGAACACCTTTGCTGACTTCAGTGCTGTTAAGCTTTTTATGCTGCACAAGTGCAAGGTCCTAAGTGACGTTCAGATCATAAGAAGATGGCCTTAAGTCACAGAGAACAAAGAAAGGATCCTCTCCTTGTTTTTGGGATGACTCTGACACCACAAGACATCACAGGTCAGAGCAGCAATATTGCATTTGACAGATCCCTTCTAGAAGCTGTCCTGTATCTTCTCAGGCATGAAAAATTGGACATGGTCACTGCACCCTGACAATGCTGGTGATAAGGCTGATGCA
This sequence comes from Hylia prasina, assembly GCA_013397195.1. Taxonomy (NCBI): domain Eukaryota; kingdom Metazoa; phylum Chordata; class Aves; order Passeriformes; family Sylviidae; genus Hylia; species Hylia prasina. The sequence continues at coordinate 843,420 of VYXD01012087.1, read as the reverse complement.
CTAGGCTTGATTAGATCTCCTTCATGTTGTTTCTTCCACTGTCAGTCCCCTGATGTCACAGGTACATCTGAGAACAGAGGCAGACTTGTTTTCCCCTCCAGACTGGCTTTTCCTTAAAGCCTGACTTGTTGAAATCAACAGCAGTGTTCCACAGTAAAACTCTGGGGAAGAGAGGACCTGGAGCTCAGCACCATTGCTACTTATTGTGACTAGAGGGATTTGGAGGAGGTTGCTGCTGTGTGGCAGAGACCTTCTTGGGATACCATAGTCTGCCTAATTACCCAGGTATGGAAGATTAATTGCACCAGGACTAACACCTTAGAACAAAACTCTTTCTTGAGAAAATTGCTGTTCTGTGATCCGAGTCCACAGTTTCTTGCATAAGCCTGGTAAACTCCAATCTTTCATGAGGACTGACCACTTTGAATGGATTTGCAGGTACAGTTCTTTACTAGAATAATAGACTTTTATATAAGCTTGGCAGTAGTTTGTAGCAATATGAAGAAAAATTATAATGAAAGAAAACCTGAACAATTACTTATTAGAAATCATTGTTATTTTATCTTGTAGCAGAATCTAAAGAGCTTCAGAGAGAATTAAGCAGAAAATACAGAATTCTGATAAACACTATATAGTTTCTATAGTAATGTAAAGATTTGACCTTTTCTTTTGCAATCTGACAGTTCAGTTCTCTTGCATTGTTTCCCAATAAAGATGCCTTTGTAATATAAATTGGCATTTTTAATTTAAGAACAGTTTTCTAATAAATGCAAAACGATGTGGAGTTGGAGAAAGCATTGAGATAAAGCCATAAATAGTCAATCTGGAATAACAGAAGCTGCTTTTGAAATACAGCACCCTGTGAAAGGATATGAAACCTGCTAACATGGTGATGTATAAGAAATGGCCTTACAACTTCTGAGGAGTGCACTGCCTGACTTCTTCACAAGTTCAGGTTTCTATCGAAGTCTGCAGCCAAATGTAAGCCTATTTATGAATACTTTAAATTTTTTTTTAACTGAGAACAAACTTGATATTCAAAGCATCATAAGTCATTCAGGTCAGGCACAATATTGCTGAATGCCAGTCACTGGGAATGGTTACTAGGGTGTACTAAAAAGTGCTTTGGGGAATTTATAGAAACCAGGATAGAGTGATATTGAAGGACCTTTGTGAGTGTATCTGTGAGAGAAAATTTATTTGTTTCAAAATTTGCTCTGACTCGCCCAAGTGCTGCTACATTACTATGAGCTTTGAATGTCATTTGGAGATTAGCACAATCTGTCTGGCAAATTTGTACAAACATTCCCAGGTGTACCATGTTGCTTTTATTATGGTTGTTACAATGTAGGAAACTCCTGAAGTCCATTTTGATCGGGGAAAAAGCAGGGGCAGTGCTGCTCCCAAGAAGTCCTAACTGAAACAAAGTAAAATGGGGAAATTGAGGGAGATTTGGGTTAATTTCATTTTTAATATGATAAGAACTGATGCTGACTTATTTCTTGTGTGCTTTGTAGAGGAGTAGGTAAAGGGAGACCTCTAAATATTGGCTTAGTAACAAATGACAAATGTATTACTTTCAGGGGTAAAGTTCAGATGAATTTATCCCCCTAAAAGCTCTTTTACTTCAACTACATCCTCAGAAAGGTATGAGCAGAGGAGGGAGCAGTCAGAGGCAGGGTATGTGTGGATAGGGAAGTGGGAATGGATAGGGCTGTGAGAGGAGAGGAGCTTCACCTCCTCTTAAAGTTCCATTTGCCATACCTGCAGACAGATGGATTCTTCAGTACTGCTGACTTGCAGAGGATATATCAGATGTGGCATAGGTTATACACAAGAAAATAGGAAACCCAAGGCTTCTGTGCTATAGTGTGTTTTAGATTTCAAGGAATTCTGTTAGTTTTCAAGTTCTTTTCCTGGCACAGCAGTGAAAACATGATGAATGGCACTAAATAGTGGCATAAAACTCTTTACAGCCAAGACAAGCTCCAAAACCATTACAGGCACATTCTGCAAAATCAAGAGGTCATGATAAAAGTCATGGCATTTTTATGAGAAAATCTTTTATAAGAAACACAATGGCTGGGTTTGGAGAGCTTTGTTCAGTACTGGAAATCTGTCTTGCTAGAAATTTTCTCTCCAGAAAGTATTCCAGCTTCACCAGCAGACCATTAAAAGGAGAATCTGGCCACTTGGGCCAGGTTACAAGTTCAAGCAGGTTGCAATGTTGAAACTCATTAAGAGGTAAAGGTGCCGACTCTGAGCCTCTCTGTGTGGCCCAGAGCTAAGACTACTGATAACTCCCTGAACAAATGAAGTAATGAACGTACTGAAGCTGTTTCCAGCAAAGATGGGCTGCAAAACTTTCTTGTCCCATGTCCTTAACCAGAGTTTGAGGTTTTACTCCCACAATGACTGCAAGAAGATCTGGGAGATCAGGCTTTTCTTAGCACAATTTCAAAATAGTACTGTTATAATAATTAAGGAGTAAAATGATTCCTTAGCAGGCTGCAGTGGAGTGATGCTTTGGCAACTGTTCTCTGTGTGAGCACTGTCGAACAGTCATTCTCCTATGCTGGCATCATCTTCTACTTCCTATTCTCCTCTATTGACTTCAAATCATTGCCCAGGCTGTGGAAGGGGATACCACGGCTGAAGATAGTTTATGCTGAGCCATTAACAATTCTGATTAGCTTGTTCCTCTTTTCCATAACAATTTGCAATAAAAACTGTCAGGAAAGAATTGTGTGAGGGCAGGGACAAGACTTACACTGGAGATGGCAAATTCCATTTCATGCCACTAAGCCAGAGATCCGGTGCTAAGAACACAGGAAGCTGGGAAGATAAATACTGTAACTTTTCATCTCATGCATAAGAATTGCAGTCTGTTTTGATCTAGTGATAGAAAAAAGTCATTCTGCTTATCTAACATAGTGGCTAGTCTGATTACAAGCTTCTCTGCTTGGCACTTTTTAAAATTCAATTTGGCTGCCTGTGCCCTTGGCACACAGTGGGTTTCATTAAATTTCACAGCAGTTAGTTTTCATCCCCTCTGTGACACCTTTTTATCAACATTTGACTCTAGTGTAATTTCAAGCAATTGTGCTTTTTTTTCCGAAGTGCTTGTACCACAATAATTCGGCAGAGCAGGTGGGAGAAGACAATTCAGACACTATTGCAAATCCCTGTACAAAAGTAATATATGAGACGCCAGGTCAGCTTGCAAGTGTTTTTCACATATGACAGCAAAAAGGAGCTGCTTCCCTTTCTATATCATTGAAGACTGTCAAAAGTGCAGTTAAAGAGCTTGCTGTAAGAGGAAAATTTTCTTTCCTTCAAGCTAATCACAGCTTCATTTTAAAAGCAGACCTAGTGAACAGTTGCTGGATTGACAACCCAAGGTTGTTAGGCAAGCCTGCAGCCCAGACAGCTTAGCAGGTCTGTGTGAGTTTCATCAAAAACAGATGTGGAGGTTGGTTTGGTAGGAAGGGAGGTGTGTGTGTGTATGAGCACAGGAATACAGACAGCAAATGCAGCTGTTTTCCTTTTAGTGTTGGGTGCTCAGTCTTTGGTAGACGGGGTGAGACAAGACAAGACCGCAGCATGGGCCTGGCATCTCTTGTCCCCAGTGCAGAGCAACATTTCCCCCACACAGATACTGGGGAAATTTGTACAACTATAAGTGGTTTTGCCAAAGTAGAAGTGTTTTTCAGGTGTACTCTAAAAGGTCTTTATTTGCAGAGTGCCAGCCCTTCTGCAATGCTAGCCCTTTTTCATTCTGCCAAATCTGAACTTCCAAAAATAATGTGTTACAGTTTCTCAATAAAATTTTAGAAAGTACCTAATTAAAAATTAATTCAAAGTGAAGTTTAAAAGTTCTTATAAGTGAGCTCTGCATTCTGAGGTGACTCAGAGACCAACAGATCTGTGCTTCACTGCCAAGACAAGGGCAGCCAAGCTTGGGAGACCATAAATTATTTTCGGAATGAGACTTCCAATTGATGAAACCTTTCCTTATGACCTTTGGAAGGTGATGGTTCTTGTCTTTTCAGTTTTACTAATGAAAAGTCTTGTTTTCCTCTACCCTAAGGTCTCCACAGTGCCCTTGTAGGCAAAGAGTTTCCAAATGTACACAGACTTGAGCATCCTGAAAAAAGTCAGGTTTTTCTTGAACACCTCAGAAAAGCTAGAGATTATGGACAGTTCCCCACATTCTTCGCAGAACTTTATGCTCTGTAGTTCCCGGTGGGAGAATATCTGCCAGGAATTTTCCTCAAGGCACACCACTTCCCTGGAGTTCCCCATGTGATGGGACTGGTCAGTCCCATGCAAGCACTGGCACAGCATCTTTTTGGTGGATAGGCTGACTGTAGTTTACATCTCAGTCAGCATCTTGAGTTCCCTGCGAAGCAAGAGGCTTAGAAAGGCAATGACTCCAGACATCCAATGTGTCTCTGAAGGGCAGTGGCTGCTGTAAGAGCTGTGTGCTCCAGCTGCCACTTCTGAATGGTGAGCAGGGTACCTGGCCAGTGCAAATTGTCACAGTACCATTGAAATCAGCACTGACTTGGACCTGGCTGGAAAAGATGGCCTCACCCTTTCTTCTGGGAATGGTCTTTCCAGAGCAGTTTTCAGTTCATGAACCTCTGGCTACAGACTGAAAGCTGATTTTGTTTTTTCCAGGTCGACTGAGTACATTGGTTGGCTGGTTTATGGATGAAGGCATAACTCGTAGTTTCTGTGAGCTTTTTGTTCCTACTAAGCTGAATATAAGAATACAGATTATTCTCTGTCTTAGCACGAGGCCTTGAACTATAGAATCTTGGTGTTCCCACATGAAATGCTCCAGCATAAGTAGCAGACCTAATACAGTGTAGCAGACTGTTCAGCAATAAAATTGCTCTGGGGGAAGTTTCTTCCTCTTCCACAAAATTAATGAGTATTTTATACCTTGAAGTCTGGAGATTCCTATAAATTTTATACCTAACATAATGGTAGAGGTTTAAACCACAGAAATCACATTATAATTATGACCTAATTATGCGGAGATCCAAGACACAGAATTTTTGATCCCTGTACGGGCCATTCACTTAAGAGGGGACTCAATTATCCATGTAAGTCCCTTCCAACTCAGGAAAGGGTTGTTAATCTGTGATTCTGTGATTTTATTTTTTTTTTGGACATCAATATTTAGACAATTTTTTACCAATGTGGCCAGTGGCAGCTCTGAAAAAGTAAATAATCACAATATTATTTGAGAATGAAAGTTAATGTATGTCATAGAAGAGTTATATCTTCATTTTTTTTATCTTAGAACACTTTAATAGATGGCCACGTCCTTTTGTTTCAAGATGATATATTTGATTATCAGTGCTGATGATCACTTGACCCTGTGGGCCTAGAGAGAAACAAGACTGTTAATGCCATGTGGATCCTGACAGATATCTCTGAGTATTTACGGGCCTTGAGATATATGCAACCTATTGATGTTTCAAAACTGATTAACATTTCAGAACCTGAGTTAAAGTTATACTTGGCATTTCAATAGTGTCAAGGCAAAATTAATCAGAGCTCAAAAGATATGCACTCTTACTGACATGTTAGTGACAGTGAAAATATAAACCACTGGGAAATACCCTGCTGAAAGACAGACTCTAAACTGGATTTTGGAAGAGGATCTGCAAAACTGGCTTACTGCCATGGACAGACTCTCAGGTGGTGTCTGATAGTGTAGCTGGCATTTAGTGACTAAGGTACCAGCTTAAATGACTCAGGGCTCTGCCAAGTTATATGTCCTGTAATAAGCCACTGCAAATCTTCTTGTGAAACATTAACATATTAAATATGCAAACTAATCTCTTGAAAAGGTTCAGATAAGCAGCATTTTAAATATACCCAGTTAAGTGTTTTTCAGGCAATGAAGCTCAGGAAGCAAATGCTTTCATCTCAGTGGTTCTCATGAGACTGGTCAAAATTTATACCTGGTTGTGATTTTAGGCTGTGTGACTGTCTGTCTTTGTAGTAAAAATAAGAGAGCAGAATGAATTTTTTTCCCCGTTAGTTTTGTTTGTCTTTGTTTTAAATAGGTCAGCGATAATCTTTACAAATTTCAAAAGATGTTAATTCAGCCTCAGTGAAAGCTGTTAGGATCCAGTTTGAAAAGCATCAGCTGAAATAGCATGCCTTTTCAGAAATCATGCTTTTTATTTGTTCCATAAAATAGAACCCTAAGTGAGGGATTAGCAGTAGTTTTGCTTTAATAGCACCTAGTATCTGTAGGAAGATATGATGGACTTTGTGTCTGTAGATGGATGTCTCTGTTTCCCAACAGCCCGTCTGTCTGTGGTGAAGCTGGCCATCATTTTTAGGTGCAGAGGAAGCATGAGCAAATTGTTTAATTAGTTTTGAAACAACAAATCTTTTGCCATACTTTTGTTCTGGAAAAAAACACCCACTGAACAGGGCAAGAGTAAATAATAAAGAGAATCTGCACAGAATCAGCTGCCACTGCAAACACTAAAACCAAAGCTAGAGAAGACCCAGGAGGGGATGAAGTTTGGGTGAAAAGGGGTTGGATTTCTTCCCCCCTAACTTTTTATATTTTTCTGCTTGCTCATTGTGAAAATTGTCTTAATTTAGACTTTGGCAAGAGCATAACAGCCTCTACTACTTCCACTCACCTCTGAGTTCAGTACATGGTGACCTGTGTATTGATCTGTTGGCACAGTGACCTGGATGTAACATCTGGAAACCATTCGTGTCTCTCGCAAGAAATCTCTTTGATTCCTCTTCACATTTTCCCTCTCTTTTCCCAGGACACTCTGAAGTATTTTATGCCATGTCCAGCAAGCATTTCTTAATCATCATGGTAGTGGTTGTTCCCATTTAAATCCAGACTACTTATGTTCTCTTTAAAATATCAGAGATTTTTCTTAACCTCTAAAGACACAAGGACACAAGGACAATGGAGAGTATTCTGTCATTCCAAAATGGTGAGAGGTGCTGTTTCCAGACTGGGAATGTAAGTACACTTTGAAAATAGACTGGCATTGCTGTAAACCAAAGGGGCTGGTATTGTGGTTTTCAGAGATCTCGAACAGCGGATAAATGAGAATGGGAAGCAACTGTTGCCACAGGACTATGGCTTCAGCAGTTTCGAATGTGAATTCACAAGTTGCAATCAGATTTTTCATTGCAGCCTGTCTTCAAGTGCTCACAAGTAAAACTGAGAAGACAGGTGCATCTCTAATGAAGCTAATCAGTCTGTGAGACAGATGAGATGGGCAAAACAGGATGGAAAAATAGGAAAGATTTGAGAAGGATTAAGACTGCATACGTTTTTTTCCTTCACTATTTGAATACACAGTTTGATGTCATCTCTGGCAAAGCTAATTGACAGAATTTTATATTGTAAGTTAGAAAAGTATCTTTCTGGAAAATCTTTATCTTTACAGTGCCTCAGCACAGATGCAAGGAATATTTTTCCCTTTTACAGTTAGGAGGCTAGAAACTTACAGAAGGTTATATTTACAGAAGTGTTGAATAGAGGCCTTCCAAGTCTTAGGTTCAAGCGTAGCCACTGACCCAGCTGTCATGTGCTACTTCCTTACAGTAGTTTATGACTAAAGGATTATCTCCCTGGTATTTTTGAGGCAGATGGGAATTCATACTCTGTGCGGCCCAAGCTGATGGTGACTGTGCAGTGTTGGTCACAAGCTAACACAGACTCTTTCTCAAGGCAATTTACCCTCTTGAGCTCCTTGCTGCCGTAATTAAATGGCTTTGTGTAGTCCAGCTGTGCAGAAGGCATGTCCTAACTGAAAGACAAAGCTAATTTTCTTTCCTTTGTCAAGCTTTTCTTGCAATAATAAATACTATCCCATGGTTCAGAAGAGGTCATAGCTTCTTTTATATACAAAGATTATATATGCTTGTTTAGATGACTGGTTTTCAACCTTTCCTGTCTGGTTGACTCCCTAGATTGCTGAGAAGCATGGCTGAGCTTGCTGTGCTTAGTTACCTTTTGTGGGTGTTGAAACAAGAGTCTGTGACACCTTCTGCGGTCTTGGGTCACACCCACTGAGAGACCATTTTAGAAAATAAAACATTTTCCATTGATATATTTGTAGGTTAGAGCTGCTTTGTTATGTGTGAGGTTTTTTAAGGACATTTTATTTTCTCTGTGTACAAAGAACAATAGTACTATAAACTTCTGGCCAGAAAAGCAAGCAAACATGCAAGCAAGGAATAGATCTGGCACACAGACCAGAAAGGAGATTTTGGATCAAAGATCTCATAGAGCCATTATGTTGTCATCTTATGTATCTGTAAAATATACAATACCTGCACTTTTATTCTGTTATGCAGATAGGTATTCAGAGGGTTAAGGCAATGTGGATTATATATTCTTTCAAAAGCTTTGTTTGGGTATTTTGTCCCACTTTCTAACTGGATCATTCACAGGAGCAATTAATAGCCCTGCAGATTACTTGGCACTGAACAAACAATACTTTGCACAGGCTACACAACATCATATTTACAAAGAAAAAACATTTAAGACCAGTGGTGGACTGAACACGCTTTTTAGGTTGGCACTGCACTTCCTTCAAACCCTCATGTTCTTAACTACTCTTTACATATAGCTGTGTTACGGGAACACAGATGCAAAACATTGCACAAAACCTCCCCATACACACTGTCTTCTTGTATTTTAGCCTTCAGGCTGCTGGAATGTGAGAATTTTTTTTTTTTCCTTTTTTGTCTTCTGATTCCAGAAGGGATGCTCAGCTGGGCACCTCAGCCAAGAGTGAACACTCTTACTGATATATGCCCCCGTATCTCACTGTGAGCGCAAAGAGAAACAGATTTTCTCTTTTTGAGAATATATCAGTAAGATGTCATTTTGGGGGGCAGCAGGAAAGCACAGCTGCCCACAGCCAGTCTGGCAGCCCCTGCACCATGCACGAGTTTGTTGTGTGAAGAGCACAGCAGCGTGATTGATTGTTGTGCCTTGGTGTCTGTGCCTGGGGCACCTGGTGGGAAATCAGTGCTTGGAAGTTGATGGAAAATTTACTGTTTGTAGGGGTGGGACAATGTTGATACACTGAGCAGCACAGTGACTTGGGGTCTACATCTGATAGCTGAAGAAGGACCAAGGCATTGATACACCTCGCTGCATAAACGCCAGGAAATCCTGAATAGCTGGGCCTGCCAGGCAAGATCTAGCACAGCTAAAGTGACCCTCTGGCATGTCCCAGTGACTGGATCTCTATGGAGCTGTGGCTGTAAAGAACAGGGGCAGCTCTTTTATGTTCTGTGAAATAAGAAAAGGTGCCAAACAACATGGTTTTTTGATAATGTGATTGCAAGATTAACTGGCACATGCATTAGCAGAAGACACAGAGAAAATTTGCATTTGCCTGTGGGAAGAGTGAGTCAGAATGACTTTGTACCTGCTTCCTATTATATGTGTCACATATATTTAGTATTTTTAGTTTAATGCTTCATTGTTTTCTTGATTATTTTAATTTTCTGAACTACCTCAGTGTGAAAACATATCACAGAAGAAGCTGATACTTTTTATTTATATAAGATGCTTAAATTATACTTCTGAAGTTACTTTCCCAGCATTTTATTTATCTTGCAGTCATAATTATTTAGTGCCTTCTCCATCTGCTTTTATTTAATTATGACTGTATAGACAGCAGCCACAAAGATAAGCCTCTTCAGGCTGATCTATTGCACAGAGAACTTTCTGTACACTGCAATGAGCCTGCTTGACACCTGGCAATTAAACAGAATACACTTTTTTTTTTTGCTATTCAGGAGAATTGGCATTATACCAGGCTTGCTGTGATGTGGCTTGGTTCTCACATGTGGGGCAGACTCTCCCTGGCAGTATAAAAAGGGCAGGTGAAATAAACTAGACAGTTGCCAGCTGCTTTAAACAATTCTGTTCAGCTTCATAATCCAGTCTTGTCAAATTTCTGGAATTTTATGCATTTTTGTTTGAATGTCTTCTTCAGCCTTTTTAACTGTTGCCAGAGAGAGCCTCCTACTGAAGTTCTTGCTGCTTAAAATTCAAGAGTGCTTTCAACTCCCCCTCTAAGGCAGGGTTTGTTACAGAATAAAGATATTCCTTATCACAATACTTATTTAATATATCCTTTTTGATGCTCTAAAGAGTGGTAGAAAGATGGGAGTCTGTATGCCTGTTGGTTAAAATTATACTCTTACACACCTGTTTATTGCTAGCACAATAACATTGATTCCTGTGGGATTTCTCCAGGTTCATTTCTCATGTAACCAAAATCCAGATATTCACCTGCCTGTTTTCTGGGTGCATAGGCACAACCCCAGTTCACTTTACAAAGAAATGATTTTGACTAGAGTGGGCTGTTTATCTTTAGCCTTGAGTATATCTTAACTCTTCATGGATGTGACTTGGATCTACAGTTGTTCAGGTCAATGAAAAAAAAACGTTAAATTAAAAGTTTATCAGCAGTTTTGTCACTAAAAATATATGTATCATGTGTCCACAAAGGTAATAGTTCACCTTTCCCTTTCTTTATTATACCTTTCTTTCTGTGAACAATGTCCTTTAAATTAGCATTGTGACTTTGAGCCACTAACCTTTTCCAAAAGTGTGTTTATCATTTAAAGAAGAAAACATTGTAATTAATTTAACAGTGGGATAAAATCTGTTTATTTTGATCCAAACATTAGAAAAACTTCTTGAACTTAACCTTAAAACAATGATGAACAAGCCTTATTTCTCAGTGGTTTCTAATGTGACTTGGATCTGCTCTGCCTTAATCCTCATCATGCCACTCAGCTACCCGCTGTGAAATAAAAAAGACAGCTCCCAGAGGGAGAGACAGCAAAAATGGCTTTCAAAACTCACTTTTTAAAAATAATTTGTAAGAAATTATAACTTCTTTTGAAAGGCTTTATTTAGGGCTCCTCTCTTCTTGGTCACATTTTTCTGGTGTTTCCATTAGCAAATGAATGCTGCCTCACTCATCCCAGTAATAAGAATATTTCAGTCCCGATTCATAGCAACAAATACACACTGGCCACTACCTCATGGACCTTGTGCAACTACCTGGATGCATGAGGGGAGAGCAGTGGGCATTGTCTACCTCCATTTTAGCAAGGTTTTTGACACAGTTTCTCCCAAGATCTTCATAGGCAAACTCAGGAAGTGTGGACTGGATACTTGGACAGTGAGGTGGATTCTAAATGGCAGATCCCTGAGGCTCATAATCTGGGGCACAGGATCTAGTTGGAGGCCCGTCACTTGTGTTGTTCATCCAGGTTCAGTTCTGGGTCCAGTATTGTTCCACTTGCTCATCAATAACTTGGGTGAATGCATAGATGTCTTTTCATAAAGTTCTTTGACACCAAGCTGGGTGGAGTGGCTCTTCAGAAGGACCTCCACAGATTGGAGAGATGGGCAGAGATGAACTGTCTGGAGTTCAGCAAAGGCAAATGCACCTGGGGAGGAATAACCCCCATGCACCAGGACAGGCTGGGGGCTGATCTACTGGAAAGCAGCTCTGTGGAGAATAACAAGCTGTCCATGAGCAGCATGTCCTTGTGGCCAAGAAGGTCGATTGGATCTTGGATTAGGAAGAGCATTGCCAGCAGGTTGAGGGAGGTGATCCTGCTCCTCTGCTCAGCCCTGCTGAGGCCACACCTGGAGTGCTCTGTCCGGTTCTGGGCTCCTCAGCACAAGACAGACAGGGAGCCTCTGGAGCAGGTCCAATGGAGAGTTACAGAGATGATTAAGGGACTGGAGCATCTCTCCTGTGAGAAAAGGCTGAGGGAGCTGGGCCTGTTCAGCCTTGAGAAGACACGACTGAGAGATCTCATCAATGTCTATGGGTAAGTGAAGGGAGGGTGCCAAGAGGGTAGAGCCAGGCTCTTCTCAGTGGTGCCCAAAAATGGGACAAGAGGTAACGGGCAGAAACCAATTAGCAGGAAGTTCAGCTTGAATATAAGGAAGACTTTTTTAGTTTGCTGGTGTCTGAGCACTACAACAGATTGTCCAGAGAGGTTGTGGAGTCTCCCTCACTGGAAATATTCAAGAACTGCCTGGACACAATTCAGTACAATTTGCTGAAGGATGATCCTGATTCAGCACGGAGCTTACACCAGACGACCCACTGTGGTCCCTTCCAACCAATCCTTACCAATTCTGTGACTCTGTGAGATGAAGGGAGCTGTTGGAAAGTAATTGAAGCCTGGATACCCCAATGACACGATGTTGGTCAGCCTGGAGCTTTGGGTCTTCTGTTTCCCCTCAGCCTTTCTCAAAGTCGTTAAAGCCATCTTTTCTTTGACATAGTATCTATCCCTTTCTTTGCACTGATCAGCAATGTCACCTGCTGGTTTTGTACCTGTGTGCTTCAGATTATAATGTATGTTTTGGTATTTTCTGTCTTCTTCAAGAGGGAAGGACCTTGGGCCATATCTGTGCTTCCTAGTACACTTTGGAAAAATATTATGGGTATTTAGTTCTCATGTTCTTTTCTTTTTCAAACCATTTATTACTTGAAAGACCAGTGCAATAAATAGCAAGCTCAATAGTCAGACAGGAAATTCTTGAAAACTTGTAGCTTATGTTCTGATCAGCTTGAGCCAGGATAACCAGATGCCAGGGGGGCATCCTGCTCTCCCAGTTTCACATCCTGATTCTGGTGCCCACCAGCTTTCCATCACCCTGCCACATCAGGAACTGCTCTGCCTGAAAATTGACTTGGAAAAAAAAAGAGTTATTTTTAGCTGGATCAATTCCCCTGTTTGATTCCCAGCATGGCTGCATAAATGTTTGTGCTGGCACAATTGAAAGGATGCAGTGGGAGTGGGAATGAGAAGTTGCAGGTCTGAGGAGAAGGAAGCCAGGAACTGTATGCATCACCAAAATGGTGTCTGTGCACTTGGAACCTTAAGGCCTGGCCCTCAGCTGGAGCATCTGTGGAGTCCTAAAAGGGCTAATATGTGGCACCATATGTAGGTGCAGGCCATGATGAATGTGGAAAATGAATGTTTTCAGCCAGAACACTTGAGAAGCAGCCGTTGGAGTTGCAGAGCAAGAAGATTTAACAGAGCCTTGCTGAACCTGGGCTGGGCTTTTT
>VYXD01012087.1:784976-830260 GCA_013397195.1 Hylia prasina | reverse complement strand
TTTTTTTTTTTTTTTTCACATGATCATCACAGAAACAGCAGGGTTGTCTCTCATAGCCAGATTTTCCTAAGTGCACACTGTAAGTGAGAAGTACATGTGATAAACAAGGTTAGGTGCTTAATTGCTTAGAAAGGAAATAACTTCTATTACAATATATTTTTTCAATGGCAGCTTTTAGGTTCCCTACCCTGTAGCCTCTGTGACCAAATCCTTAGTCACAGCTCGAGGCTGCAGAACATTGTCATTACTTAGTGGTTAATGCAGAGATTTCAGTAATCCTCAGGGGGTAGGAAAAAAAATGAAGAAAGGAAGAAAGAAGCTTCCTGCTGATAAGATTTCCAAAGCCAGAGTTTATGCACTGTGTATTTAATGAGCACAGGTGAAGCAATTTTATTGTTTCTTTCCAGGATTGTATGAACCTTGTATTCAGGAGTTCTTGTCGGTGGGATTCCTGTACCCAACATTTAAACAGTACTTTCTGGAGGGAAGAAAATGGATTTGAAATTTCAAGTCATGGATATTTCTAATGCAGTTTTTCAGGATTAATTTTGCATGTAATCACAATACAGTTTGTCTTCCCCAGCAAGACCAAATGCCGTAATACATCACTGCGCTTTTCTCTGAGAGCTGATTGTTACTTAATGCCTGCAGCCAGGTTGTGAAAATTTGAGGCTTTTTCTCTGCAAAGTATACTCTCATAAAAAAGGCATTTTTCAGAGCCATGTCAGCTGAAGTGTTTTTGTTATTATGCTTGGGTGCTTTATGATGCTGTTAGCATCTTCCTAACATACTACACCAAAATGATCCATTATGCCATGTTAGTAGCTTCACTGTTTAATCTGCCTTGCATTTGTTGTCTTATATTTTAAACTGAAGGCATGGTCTTCTAAATGTAACCATCTTCTCTTCGTGGGTTTTACACCCACAAAGAACATGTTCACTGTGGATTGCAATATCTAACATTTTTTGTTTACAAAAGGGAGAATGGTAGGGGTATCTATGTTCCCAGGCACTTTGATCCTCTGGAATCTTTCTGTTTGCAAATAATGGAGCAGGAGGTGTCAGCAGCTCCAGATATCTTACCAAGTTACAAAGAATTGCATTGGTTTCCCAGAGTGAATGGAATCCATGCAGTGTGCTATTAAGCACTACCAATTAAGATGACTGTTCCAAGAGTCTGCAAACATAAGACCCCCTTCCAGAGACCCAGTGGATTTCAAATCTCTCCCTTAGAATGTCTTGCAGTGTTATGTCTTTACACATTTCTTCTTTAGTCTGCTCTATATTTGCTTGCTTGAAGTCCAGTCTGATGTCTGACACTGGCAGGTAACTATGTAATTTTCAGAAGAATAAAAATATCAAAGCCACAATACCAAAATGACTGCTGAAGTTCAGTGTGCTCTATTTTAGCCTTCTCCTCCCATTTCTAATTTGCAATGGGTTGCTGAAGTTGGTCTCTGCCGCATGGCTGCCCATTGTGAAGCTGGTGCCCACAATCACTTGCTTTTTCTATGGAACCAGTGGGGCACAAGCGGAATTTCATGATCTCGGTGACAGTGATAACAATGCAGAGTCAGATCCTGACATTCAGGAAAGCTGGTGTTGAAACTTGGCAGTCAAACAAAAAGAGCCCAGTTTTAAACCTCTGTGATAAATTATCCTAACACTTAGAATTAAATGTGGAGTTGTTTTTGACACGTGCATAGTCTCTCACATTGGAGTGGGTCTTTCTGAAATATTCTATTTCAGAATAGTTGTCTGATATTTGTGTATCCTGTACTTCAGCAAGGGTTGCACAAGCAGTTTTAAACACTTCATGATAATGTCTTAAAGCATACCATAAACATAGCAGACCAACTTCTTTATAGGCAAAGGCATTCCAAAAAAAGTATCTCACTATTCTGAAAGGCTGTTCCAGACCCTTGGTCCTTTGGTGGTTAGAAGTCTTCTCCTAATCTTCTGGATGAATTTATGTATTCTTAGTATATACTTATTTGGGCCAATGTTGAACCTTAGGTTAAATATCTGTTTTCCCCCTCTGCTCTAAGCTTCTCTGATGTATTTATATAAACAGCAATTTCAACTCCATTGTTTAGTTCTGTTCCTTTTTGTTTAAAATAATGGGTAGTTTTACCTCCTCTTTTAAGACAGAGTCTGTAGTCTGCCTCATTCTGTTAGTACTTTGGCACAGTCTTGCAAGTTTGTTGCTCCTGTTTTTCATTTTTGCTTCCCTCAGTTTTTCAGGTGAAGGGTTTCAGCCATCGGTTGGGGTGCTCTATGCAGTGAAGCAAGATTGGTCTCTCCAGTAGAGCTTGGTCCCACCTGTGTCACATCCCATCTATTTTAAGACGAAATATGTAGTTTGGAGGTGCCTCTGCTCACTGTGGAGAGAGCCTTAGCTCATATAAAATGCTTCAGGTTTAGCTGGCTAAAGTTTGGTGAGAGGAATCCTGCCGCCTCTGGATAACCTTATTTGGCAGCAGTCAGTCTCTTGTAAGACCAGGGCATGATCTATGAGTACACTAATGTCACATATTGATATGATTCTCCTCCTTCAAGCTAGCTTAGTAGGGCATGAAAACACCTCACAGTCTTTTTAAGAACAAGTTCAATGATACCATGGCATAGTGCTTTATCATCTGTTATGCTCCGCTGCACTGACTACGTCCCATAGGACAACTCTAGAAGACGGTGGTTGCCTGCTGTCCATGTGGAAGGTCTGTTCCCCTGATTGATTATCCTTCTGCATTTCACACTTCAGATCATCCCTGCATAAGAGAGCTCTGCCTGATGAATGCTAATATTGGCACTACAGGTTGTGCCTTATTTAACATCAGGCTCACATTACTAATTTTCTTACTTTTGTTTCAAGCTCTTCACTGGATGATCCCATGTCTGTACATTTAAATGACAGGAGACTGTGAATTTGCTCTCATGGATAGTGACAGCATCCTTTGTTCACTAATAAGGCTTGGCAATTAATTGTGAAACTTGTGTATGCACAACAAATCATTCAGCACACGGGTGGCTTGTAAGCCCCATATTCTGGATTCTGTAGACCTTTCTTTGAGTCTCACTCCATAGGCATAAAATTATGCCATGAATGAAAGAACATGCTTGAAAAAAGGACTCAAGTGTGATGTCTTGCCAATGTAGTTTGTTAATGCCTGAACAAATGTAGTTGAGTTTCAATTATTTATGATAATATCTTCTAGCCTGCCAATAAAATAGTGTAATAGGTTTTTTAAAAGTAATGAATTCCTAGAAATATGAGATCTTGTTACTAACATAAATTAAAACTCTGCTGAGAAGTGGGATGAGTACCCTTAGGGGTAAAGAGGTTGTTGAGTTCTTGAAATGTGTGGATTAGCAGAATGAGAATTAATGAGCTGTTATTATTTATAGAAGCAACATCTGATGAGTGTTTCCTCATAATTCATACCTCCCAAAACCTGGATTTACTTTTGCTTTTTCTCAGCTAAGGGCTTTAGACTCAGTAATATTTCTTCTACAGAACCAAGATTCAGCAGTATTTTAAACAGGTTCTCTGTTTTATGCTAGAATAATTATTTGTGATTTATGTTCTGTCTGTTTTGCATACAATGGGCCAAGACCCTACTTAAAATTCATGTAGCCCCATTCATGTGAAAGAGTCTTTTAACAGTTCAGAGGTAGAACAAGGCAGCTGAGGATGTGCCTAAGACTAGGACTCAGATCAGAGACTTACTTTGTGATCCTGACCAAGACTCTCAGGGTGCATTCATACACCTGCAAGACAAGATGACTGCATACCTGATCTGTCTCTACACTCAAAGGAGAGAACAGTTCATCAATCAGAGGTTATTATTTATACCCTAAATAGTTGTCCTAGATAATGAAGGTTTATCATTTGTCTATGTTCTGGTATTTGGTGCTCCTGCTTCATGGTGCTCTTTCATGAATGTCGGAGAGTGTCAGTGTCTGAAAGCCACCCTACTTTTGTGGTGATTCCTCACAGAGAATTATTTCTCAAGTAATAGAGCTGGTTTTAAATGCATTTTTTGTGCAAGTATATTTGATCATATTTGGCTTATGGTAACTCTGAGCACAGCTGCAGTTGCATCTTATCTGTGTTGCTGTATCAGTAGTGCTTATCTATACTGCTATTCCTATATAAAGGAACAATACCAGTGAGTCTGGCACCAGGAAGAGGTGGAAGGTGGTACACCATGACATACACTTTCATATGCTATGTCTGTCTGCAACATCAGTGCTATCCCAACACATCTGGCTGTGTTTTGTACTGTCTTAGCTGGTGAGGTGTCTGAATCATGAAGATCCATCACTTAAAGAATCTTCCTTTAGTGCTCATTTGTAAGCGTTAACCTCTGTGATTATTTCTGGTCCATAATCTCATTACCTAAACACTCCTATACTGAACAGTCTGAGTCACTTTTCATGCTGTAAACTAATTTTTTCCAATCTCTTCTGAATGTGTTTGCATTTGTCTTCTGATGGATGAAAATATCTCTGTGCTTTCTGCCTCTCGCTGCTGGCACTCATCTATTTCTGCCACTTCCCAGGCTGGCTGGTGTTCTCAGAGAGCTGCTGTTTCCTTTAGTGAAAACACCCCATATTTCTCCGCTGCATTTTCTGGCTTGTTCCTAGTTCTACTTTTACTTTCCTTTTAATTTTCTCTTTAGTCTTAAGGAGATTTTCTTTCTGTATCCTCAAAATGATATTTAGTGGTTTCCTTGATGGTTTAGTTCTCTGTTCATATGCCATATTACAATAACCCTAACAGATATGTAGGTGTCTTTTCCTATTATTACCATTATTATGTCTGCCATATTCATTACCAACTGTCAGCCACAAGCTTTACATACTAAATAGTTTTTCCCCCAAATACCCTTTACTTCTCCTCTCTCAGGTTTATTTTCCTCTCAGTGTAGGGGACAAATTATGTGTGTAACTACATTAATGACAATGGGAACTATGGGTGTAAATCTCCCTTGTGCTGAAAGGAGAATGGGCCTCCAATTTCTTGTCATCCAAGGTGCATCCTGGTGGGCATTCTCAATGCTTCCCCTCTGGGGTTTCCCTCTGCCCTGTCTCCCTGGCACAGAATATGCAGCTTGCAGGGGAAAATGTGGCACAAGTCATGGTAAATTAAACAGATATCAAAATCCCCACTGAATTAGTGGTGGAGAAGGTGGACAAGTGCAGAAAACAGGCACTAAGGAGGATGAATGCAAGCTGTGCCTTGAATAATTAGATGAAACATAAATAAAACAGTGACATGATTTGTTTCCCCACTTACCTTGCGAATAGGAGACATCAGTCCTTATTCTCCCTTACCAGAAGGGAAACATCAAATTCAGTGATGTTACTCCTGATTGGCAGTGATGAAAGTGAAATAAAAAGGCTTTATTTTGAGAGATGATATTGAGGGAGTTGTTGGAGAATAATGAAGCTACTGGAGTGACCAAAGTCTCCTGTTACAGCCTGATATATGTCAGGGTAGAACTCACACTTTGCCTTTATGATAAATTAGTGTTTATTCTGGAGCAAAAATATATATTATGGTACTAATGTGTCTTATGAGTGAGATGGGAGACTGAACCATGACAGAAAGGAAAACGCAAGAGATTTAATTTATTTGGCATGGTAAAGGAAGCTATTCTGTGAGGTATAGCAGATTATAATATAAGAAATAGCATCATGTGACAACTTTAGTGGAGTGTTTTAACATATTCAACAAAGCAACCTAACTGAAACAAAAAACCTGGCCACATTGAAGGATATCTTGAAGGTGTTTTGTAGGTGTTTTTCTTCAGAGGTCATAAACACAACACTAAATGTTGCTTTTTGCACGTAGTGGAAGGCACTATGTCCTGTTGGTTTCAGTAGAATGAAATGGCTTTTTGTGCAGGCACTATTGTTATTATTCTTTATTAATTTGCTTGGCATCCAAACAGGACTTTGTAGACAGACACAGTAATGTTTTTACCCTTAGGATCATAAGAGTGCAATTAATCCTAGCAGTGATTTTAACAGGACATTTCGGGGAACTGAAAATTACATCTTGTTTTTAGAATCAGGTGCAGAGGAGAGGTATGGACCAGTTCTGCAAAACTGTGGTGTTTGCCCCACAAAGCCCAAACTTTTTCCCTCCCCTGTCAGCATATTTCTTACTTTTAGCCCTTTGCATTTGGGCTTTGAAATGCAGGAAGGGAGAAGTGCTGGAGCTGTACAACTGCAGTTAGGCACTCCAAATGTCCCTCTAGGAAATACACAGGAGTCACCAGCTCATGGTGGAGCTGTTCCCTCCTGGTGCTTGGCTTGACTGAGATGTAGCTGCTGTGTAAGTTGTGTATTCAAAGACAATCTCCATGCTTAGCAGAAACTGGGGACACCTGCCTGATGCCACTTCTGGACAGCAAAATACTCAAGTTCTTAAATATTTTCAGTGTTTTTCAGTGAGACCTAGTGGAATATTACTGTCATGTATGAGTTATTTTTAATAGTGCCATGGTCCTGGTTTTTATTTATTCAAGACCAGTTCAGTCCTGGAATAAGTAAGTGCCGCTCCGAGGCAAGCCTTAGGGTCAAATATGAAGTAAGGTTGTAAAGATATGCATTTAGCAAGAGGATGAGTACTGGTGTGTGAGAAGAGGGCATGAAAGAGCTTTAAAATAATTTTTTGGGTTTGTTATAATTCTCTTTATACCTGTGCTTGTAGTTATATGTCTGTATAAGGATTCACATCCATTTAAGTGAATGGATACTTGAATCTAGAAAGTACCATTTATGAGTCAATGGCAGTTCACGGGTGACACACCGTTAATATTTTACTTGATTGAAGCAATTTTGAACACTAAATTATAGAAACTAAGACTTTACTCAAGCTAAAACTAGTTGAACTGGCTTTTTTTGGTTGAAATTTTTCTAATTGAAAATGTAACATTACAATCTGCATTAACATTACAATAATCATAGTAATGATACCCAGATTTTATGTAGCATTTGTATTTCTTATTAGTAGTAAGTTCCAGCTATGATGATAATGTGTGAATAATTTCCATGGGCTCATGTGCTTGCTATAAAAATATAAGCTCAACCCATAGTTTTTAGTGAACACTTTGTTATGAAGAATCTTTATAAAAAAATGTCCACTTGGGAAGCAATTACTAATAATTACAGAATCCTTCATCACTGCTTTTGATCTTTTGCATGCATGGATCTAAACCCCTAATATTCATATTGCTGACAGTACAGCACAGTTCAACAATAGCTTTGATGCCAATAGGAACAAAAGGGCTTTTTAAAGATATTCAATTCAGCAATTACTGTCACAGCTCTACTCCTTAAATGCAACTGTGTGTGTTCTTTGCAGTTAATGATTTCATATTATCTTTTGGAATTCACAATCCTTTTCCCAGCAGTCTTAGTTTTAAGGTGTGAGTTGCATCAATAGTGATATCCATCATCACTAGGTGTTTGCTCTCTGGGCGGATGGTGCTCTGTGTGCAATGTGTACAATTACTTTTGAACTGTAGACAAGATAATAGTCAGGCCATTTCATGCCTTAGGCAAGAGACATCTGCCAAGCATATATTGTACCCTATCAATAGGTCTTCAATCTTTTGCATCCCATGAAATTAATTTTTCCTGGGGCTATAGATAATTTGTCTTGTCTAATGAAAGTACAACTATTTCACAAACAACAGACAATAATTCTGGAAGCTTGTATTACAGAAAATAGTTGTCTTCTTTTTAAATGTGAAAAGCTGATTTGTTCAGTGAGAATAGTTTAATTTTCTTGGGAATTATGAAAATAAAACATAGGATGGGACAAACACAGATTATTGTGCCAAGGCAAAGGTATTTTGAATAAGGTATTTGGAATGCAAAGTGTATCCATAAAATATACAGCATATATCTCTATATGACTCATGTCACACGTATCTCATATAAATCATGTAAGGTGAAATATTGCCAGCATCATTCACTCATTTGTAAGCTACAACCCATTGCTTTTTGTCACTTTAGACAGTGCAGTCTCTGGGACAAGGGACCATCCTGCCATTCAGCATCTCAGCAGCATCTCAGCGTGCTCCTCTCTGTGTTAGAGGTTGCTGCTGCCTGGTGCCTCGTTGCTGGCAGGTCTCCAGGCCCATGGAGAAGGGCTGCACTGGATCACACTGCAGAGATGAGCCCTTGCCTCATGAGGCAGGAGGTGCATGGTGTTCAGTTTTGGTGATCCTTGTGACGGGATCACCAAAAGCTGGGCTGTGACTGGTGCATGTGCCGTCTAGCACGGCTTCTCTGAACATGGGACTGGGTTTGACCTCTTTTCCTTTGTAGAAGTTCAGTGCTGAGGCATTCTGGATCTTTAAGCTCACCTGTACCTGTCTGGCAGATGTCTGGGCAAAATAACAAACAGTCTCTGCCTGTGGGACCAAGGAATGGGCACAAAGTTAGGACTACAACTGGAAAAACTCTACATAGCTAAGTTGACTGAAGAACTACAAAATCCTGGATATGAGAAGGCGAATAAGGGCTAAACATTCAGTGTTTCATCCCGGGATAAACGTCCCTCAGATGGACTGCTTGGGACATAGGTTCAAAACTACCAGAAGAAGGTGGTTCTCTGTATAACAGGCAATGAACCAATGGGTTTCCCTGCCAAAGTTTGCTATGAATGCAAAAGTTCAAGGAGAGACTGAAAGAGGGTAGTTGAAAGAGAGATTTACAAAGGATCATTAAGCAGGTGAAGCACATGTGGTTTAGAAAACCTGCTCAGCTAAAAGAGTAAGAAGCTGAGACTGGTGTGTGTGGGGAAATGTTATAAATGTTCACTCATTTCTTAATTTGCAATGGATATGGCTTATGGCTCTGCTGGAGGCTGGAACTGGGCTAGGCAGACCCTTTGTTTGAACCAAATACATCCTCATATAAACCACAGTGCTGGGGTAGAAGGCAACAATTGCAGTCAACCCCCTGAACAAAGGCAGGCATCTCTTAATGCCTGTCCTGGAAAGATGACAGTATTAGAAGTCGGCTGAAGCCATGCATGTCTGAGGCCTTCAGGGAGAGGCCCTGAGATTTGTCTGGCTTGGCAGTCCTTTCTTATCCTTTTAAAGTCTTTAAGTCATTTACTTCCAGAGGATTTTGAATGCCTGCTATGGCAGCTGGAAATTTGCCACTGTTGTTCTGCATCTGTATCTCTGGGGATTTGCTGGATGTTTTGGTTGAGTCAATTTCACTTTAAATACACTTCAAATTTTAAATGGTGATGCCAGCAGCAGATTCAGGCAGCAACAACATAAACAAATAATGCTCCTTCATCTCTGTGTGGACTCTTGTGCCACAATTCCCAATATGCTTCAAGAGCATGAAGTGTCTGTGGAGTTTCAATGACCTTGCTTATCTCCCTCTGTCAACTTAAACATGAAAAACTCCTTAATAAATCATGTAATTACAAGTTACACAGAGATAGGAGTTTGAAACTTGCAGTATTAGGGTTCCCTTGAAGCCAAAAAAATTTGCCTCGTGTGCCCCCTGCTCCCCCACCTTGTCTTTTGCATTCCCAACCCTTGTTGACTTTACAGACGACTTGTGGGCTTCCTTCTAGATTAATCAATGCAGGTTTTCAGTCTCAAATGAATCAGCTTTTTATCATGTAGTGTTTCCACCACTGGGCTAACCCCTTTGCTTCTCTTTGGAAATTTTTTGAAGAAAATCTGGGATACTAAAAAGCCTGCCTATATTCACAAGAGAATCAGTGGGTTTAAGAAAATATACTGTATCTTCCTGAATACTTTGTCTTTTTGAGATCCTTCAGTGGTCTCTATTATAGCAGAACTATGTTGAGAAATGGCCAGCACAGCAGCAAAGCTATCAATGGTTTATTAAAAAGCACTTACATTAACTATTTTGGTCACAGAATGAGTTCCCATTTTTATGAAGTTGGTGTCACTTGGAAATAAGCCCAAGTGACCTTTACAGTAAAAGGCATATATCTACATTTTGCATTTTCCTTCTTGTACAGAATACTGTTAGATAGTCTTGTCTAAGAAAATAATTTGTGATAATAATGTATCTATGAGCAGACATGTCTAGGAGCAAAGTTGTTTAACTTTGCTTTCCAAAGATAAGTCAATACCTTCATATTTCTTGTTTTTTATTTAATGTATGTATTTTAAACCTGACCCTCTGTGCTTTGCAGAGGAGAGCTCTAATTTTGCAGGGAGACAAGGCCACATCTTGACTTGATGGAGTAAGTAATGGGACCAGGTCCTGCCACAGGACATGCAAGGCAACACAGAATCAGTGCAGGCCTGAGTGAGACCCATGCTACAGAACACCCTGGTGAGAGGCATCCTGGGCTGTGAAGATCTGAGACCTCCTTTGACTTCTTCATCCTACTAATATGCTAGCATGTGATATCCAACTGCTTTTGCCGTGCTCATCACCATAATGAGTGCCTACAGGAATTACACTCGCTTTTATTCCCCCCACAAACTCAGCAAAGAGTAGATTAATGCACTTTCTGTTCCTCCTACTTTTCCTCCTACTCACTCATTTGCTTGGGGCCGCAATAAACTCAGCAATTATAGGAGCAGCAGCAGCCACTGCCAGCTTCCAAACAACGGATTTGGCCAAGAACAAAGTCACCCTTCAAACCTGCACTCTGCTGCTCAGCCCACAGTCAGAACAAAGTCTGCACCTCCCAGCAGCAGGGAAGACAAATGTGCGAAAACAGGGGTTTGCAAACACTCTTCCCTTCCTCCCTTGCCAAAGGTAAATACTGAACTGGTTTGCAAGCTGAGGGTGAGGAACTGTTTTCCCCAGTGTGTTTAAAAAAGGAGCTTCACCTTCTTTTGCATGGGACAGCACCTCCAGATGAATCATTTTGGAGCAAAAATTATTGGAAAAAGTTCGTAAGAAATGAATACAGGGGGATGGAGAGTCACTTGGTGGGGAACACTACCTGCCCACGCAGGGGGCTCTGTATTTTACATTGCTTTGAGAGTGTTTCATCCACAGTCTCAGATTTCAAAGTCTCACTCTTGGTGACATTTCATTAGCTACAGTGGGGGGAATGCTCCAAGAAGTGACACATTAGACACATAAGCCATAGCTTTTTAATTTGCCTATGTGAATAAATTAGGAACTTCACTGGCTTACATTTTATTACGAGGCACAAACTCTTTGAATAGTTATTACTTTTCTCAGGTGAGTCAGTGTCAGAAGACAGCAAAATTGAGGTCCATTATGGCAGACCTCAACAAAGTCTGCTGGATCTCACCATAAGGGGCAAAAAGACCTTCAGTGGTCACCAGCCTTTATTCCTTTCTCAAAGCTGGGGAAAACTGAGTTTTCCTTTCATAATAAATTACATGCCAGCTTAGAACCTACCAAGATTTATAAGATTTATTCTCCTTTCTTCCTCCTGGCCTCAGTTGGCTTCAGTGTGGCAGCACTTAGCATACATCTCAGGAGAGAGCATAGTCCACCTTTCAGTGAGTCTCCTTCCCTGTCTGTTGACAGGCAATGTTTCGGATTTAAAATGAAGTTGCAAAGCCAGAGTGGAGACTTTAATGAACTTTCCTTCTTTCTTTTTTTATTCTTTTTATTCAGAACCAACTCCAATAAATGTCACTCACACTAAACGTTTGTATAGTTCTGCCTCCTGAATGGGAACTTGCAGGACCTTTGCTTTGATAGTCACTCTACATCTGAGACATATTTTGAGTTTCTCAACCAGCAGGTCTGTTCATTTACTATGGCTTTTTTTGGAGGACTAGTTTGGGGTATCCCTGTTGGCACTCTTATAGAGGCTGCCCTGTGGACTGTATTTTCTTGGAGTCTGCAAAAATGCCACAGAGCAGATGAGAGTTGTGCCTTCTGCATTTTAAAAAAATTAAATAAAATATTATTGCAAATTGAGAAAGTCAGTCAGGACTTTGACCTTTAGAATAAGCACTGCCAGAAATAAAATAGTGTCAGGGTGTTGTAAGAATTAAGTATATTACAGAGTCTAGTGGGAAGGAATCCAGTATCTTAAATAGAGGGCACCAGAGTCTCTTGTTGACTGCAAATGACACCGCAATGCAAATCATGAGGGGTGTTCCAGGCTATTCTCTTCCCTTCTTCCCACTCCACCAACCTCTGTGTGCTCACTTAATCAAAGAAGGAGTTAAGTCTCCCAGAGATGCACAGTGATCCAAACAGCCAAGCCACATGTGAACTCACAGAATCCTGAATAGTTGAAATCTGCTGTTGAACAATAGAAGGAGAGAAAATCCTAGGAATCTAATATTTCATCAGTGTAAGGCATTGCTTGTTAAGGCAACGGTCTGTAGGCTGGTGGGGGGAGGGAAGCAGAATAATAATTGGAAAAGGAGTATATCAGGACAGTTTTTCTGGCATAATATTTCCCTCCTTCTATCTCTCAGAAGACTAAGAAGGTGATGCAGTGCCTCTGCTCCATTTCTTGTATAGACAGGATGAAGGATTTGTTATTTTAAGAGTGTGGACTTTGTCGACCCCTGTCTAAGTCCACATTACACAGGGTGAGGATCAGCTATCTTTCTCTGTGTTTATACCAGGCCATGAAATGCAACATTGGCTGATGTATGCTCCCTAGGCATCCTGAGGCTGATAGCTGATGTTCCAAGAGCACACAAAGAGCAAAATAGGATATAAATCCCTTCTTCTAAAACAAATGTAAGAGGTAATGTAACTCTTCTGAAGAAGGGAATTTTCATTTCACCCATGTGTGACAGAAGGTCTGTTAAGTAACCAACATGCTTAGAGCTTTGAAAAGGAGTGTAACATGGTCTCTGTGGACAATTATATTACACTTTAAACACATGAATTACCAGCAGAATAGGAAAGAATATATCTGAGGCCAAATGTCTCCATAAACTATCGTAATAACAAGGAAGATGATCCTCCATGTCTCTCATTTGGACTTTCTGCCGCTGCCCATTCTGCATTGCAATGCTCATTACAAGCAGAAAAGTGGTTTTGAATTTTACTTCTAAACCACCAGCAAGCATTCTGCTATAAAGCTGAGCCATTTATATTTTCTAAGCCTGTCCTCTCAGATATCAGAACAATACTGTGAAGAATAAAAAGAGCAATTGCCATGACTCTTCCTTGAGAGGGGTGAGTATTAACAACCCATTTGCCCCAGGGGCTCGATGGCAATTGGAACTAAGGGCCTCAGTGGTTGGGTAGTCCTCTGATCTGTACAAGGCCGTGTGGCAAAGACAGAGGCAGAGGCAAGGGCTGAGATCAGGAATTTGTGGCTCTCCAGACAGACCTCCTTCCACCCTGACCTTGAAAATTCAGAACTCCAAATCCCTCTCCTCATATGCATTATTTAATAAAGAAGAACCTTTTCTTAAATATTCAAAAAGCCAGACACCTTGCATTTCTTCCCTCTCTTCTACTGTCTTTGTGATTCTCACTCAAGAGCTAAGCCTATTTAAATTTCCCATAATGATGCATATTGTAAAAGTTTATTACAACAGAATTTAATGGCTGGGAAGCAGAAGTCTGCAGGCTGAACCATTATATCAAAGGTAACCTTCTGATAGAAAAATTTGCAGACATGGTAAATTTAATCTGACTCAACTATTTAACTCTTCACAGTATATTTCTCATATGCCTCTGAAGTGGGAAGAAAAGAGGCTTGATTTCCCTTCTGCCTTGCATAATTATTTATGCTTCTGCAAAGTGGATACAAAGTTCTTCAGAATCTCAGTGGCAGGATTTTCCATGCAATTTCTAGAGAGCTGAGAAATGCAGAAGGGATCAAGCAACAGAGGACTGGGGGGGTAAAAAATCTCCATTCAGTTGCCTTAACACAGGTGTTTAGCATCATTTGAGATGCCCTAAGGAACCTTACCTGGCCTCCAGCTGCCACTCCAGAACTGCATGGATTTCCCACAGATCTTATGTCACACATGCCAGGCCTGTGATCTGAGATACCCTAGGAAATTCTGAGTGGCACCAAATGCTTGTTTTTAGGCAGTTGACTCAAGTTCTAATTAACTGGACTGCCTGATTCTGGGTGAATTCACTGAGATGAGAGAAACTTGAAGTTTGTTATAGGCAGTCTGAGTATAGCCTTTAGTTCTTGCTCAGTGAAAAACCAATTGACTTTCCATCACATAGGCTAACCCATTTAGTAGCACTTGGGGCATCTTTTGGATCTTGCTGAATTAGATGTGAGCTCAGAGAAGGAGAAGAACACAGGCTCAAGTGAGATCTTTAAAAACCTACTGTAGACTTCCTTGCCTTGCCTTTGCCAGTTGCATGGGATACGAGCCCAAGAGTTGGAGAAAGCATTGCCTGGAAATCAGGATTTCTTCCTTTTCTAATCAGCTCCTGGATGCTTGTAATTAAATCTTTTCACCGTTTTGTACCTCAGCATCCTTTTTCAACAGCTGGGGGTCATGACACTGGCACTCCTTCTCATGAGCTTGACAGGTTATGGAAAAGATTGTGATATCATCTGGTTTTGGGAAAAACTGAAGAGATGGTTTGTTAACTATACTGGGATATTTCGTGGAAAAACTAGATCCTGTGTGTACTTTCCCAGCTTCAGGATCGTGCTATGGATGGATGCACAATCTTCTCCTCTAGCAAGGAAATACTGCATTCTGTTACTCTAAGCAATGAATTGTGGCATCTGACTTGAAGTAAAACCAGAAAAGAAGCCCTGAAATTCTCTGAGGTATGACTGTTACTGATCCCCATCACAGTTTTCATAAAGCTTGATCTAGCATAAATAATAATCTGACATCGATCTAGTGAAGTCCTTGCCCACTTTGAACAAGTATTTCATTTTCTCTCTTCCTTATACTGTGGTTCAGTCCTTTACTACTTATGTCTTCTCCTAATTACCTAGGAAACCTATTGTGTTTCTTGTGTTACTCAGAAATTCTTTCACCGAGAGCTTTCATGATCTATAGTGCACATCCTGAGCTCCAGGTGACAAATCACCTAGAGAGAGAGCCTAAGACTTCCAATGGCCAAGTGAGTGCAAATTATCTAGTCCCAGAGCAATCAATTCTTCCATCAAAAAGGACACTGACCCCCACCACTGTCAGGAATGCTCACTATATTTATGTAAATCAAAGCTCAGTTTTCACACAGCATTTGTCCTTGTCTCCTTATGGCAATGTTTATAATCTTCAATAGGTATGAAATTAGCACTCTCTTAGGCTGTCTAATATGATTGTACAAAAAATATTCTAAAATTGGGAAGCTATTTTAAGAAATGGAAACACCCTTTTTGAAGGTAATTCAAACCATTTTGCATCATGCCATGAGACTGACATCAATCTCAGTGCAGGGAGATTATTCAAAAATTCCCAGGAAAATATTGTTCTTTTCTATTACATTGTCTGATGTTTCTGGTAGTATATTTAGGGGGTGAAAATGAAGCAACACACAATAGGTTTCATTAGTACAGCTCCTCAGTGGATTTTTTTTTTTTGAATTTAAGGTTCAAAAAAAAAAATATCTGTTTCCAACTACACAATTTCCCTGTTTAGTCTTTTAAAACCTTTTCAAGTGTAGTGTTCCCTGGACTCTTGGTTCTCTTGGTGTGTTGGTGGTAGATAGCTTTCACAGCTAATTCTCCTTTAAGTGGAAAGAAAGCCAATTCCAGGCTCAAGAGCAGCTCCTACTTACATGTTTAATTTGGTTGAATGACTTCAATTTCAATGTTAAATTTAATATACTTTTATGAATATTCTTAATTCCTTCACATGATTAGGAGTCTTGTCCTCGTATGGACTCACCTACATTTGATTCCAAAGTCTGCACAAAGCCTTGTTCAGACTTGGCAGCATGCCTCTTTGCAGCACGAAGGTGAAGGAGAGACTGGATCAAGTGAAATAGCAGGAGACAAAGGGAATGGCAGGAGGCATTCACCAGTAAAGGCTACACCAGCATGTGCATGTTGTGTATGGGCACACGTTCTGGGTTTGCAGAGCACCCTTCCTTGGTGCTGCTATCAATAATTGATTGTGATGGGGGCTGTGAAGGATATCTGATGAAGCTTTCCTAGGGGATAACTCATTTTTCAAAAAAAGGGTATAAAAAGTTATTACTTTGTTACAGGAAATTCATTATACAAGACCATAGGCAAGGGATTGACAGCCACCTCCTGCAGAGCAGTAATCCTTTGTCTTTAGGATATATAGGTGTGCCATTATCATAGCCTCTTGTTAACAGGGATGATATTCAGCAAGTGAACAGGGCTCAACTGAGCTACTGGAAAGCTTCATTTGATGTGCAAATGAACAGTCCCATTCAATAGGGTACACATGTCCCAAGTGTGTGTACATGAAACTCCACTTAATGTCTGCCAGAGTCTGCAAATAACACAATGTATCAGATAAGAGCTGGGACCCCTTGAGGGACTGCTTATCTTAATGTCACTAGCAGGAGTAAATTGAGTTTTCAGTCTGGAAAAGCCTTTCATCCAAAGTGAACAGCTTTGACATGTGCTGTAGCCCTGATTAGGGAATAAACTCATGAACCAAAGGCTGAAAATTATCATACCTAACCAGAATGAGCAGGAAGAAGCTTTCAGTTGCATCCTAAATGCCTGTGTCACTGAAAACAAAGATTTTAGAGGGAAAAAAAAAAAATCCAAACAAAATATTCTCATGTAATCTTTTCCTCACAAAGGTCCATTAAAAATATCTTTGCACTTGCCTAGCATTGTGGAGGAAAGAGAAAGAAGTGAGATCTCATCCCACTAAAATGTCCACAAATGTCCTGTATGTGTCTGTTTCTTGCGAAATTGTGAAACACAGACAAGCTGTTACTGCTTCCAAAGAGGCCTTGTTCCTGCCAAAGATCTACTCAGAACATCCTAAAATGAAGCCAGGGTGACAGATCATGTCTATAGAAAGAGCATAATACTTTAGATGGTATGCCTTGAGCCCCAGTACAACATAAACAGGCCTAAGTGAAGTGGCTTAGAACAATGAGGAAAATCAGATTATGCCATTAGAAAGAACAGCTATATGTGAAACCAAAATAATTCAGATTATGTAGTCTGCTTCGGCTTAAGATAAAGACAAACAACCTTGATTTTAACAGAACTACTTGGAAAAAGAAAGGACTACTCAATCTGAATAGAAGTGAAGAAATCTGGTCCTACAATGTGAAACTAGATAAAACCAATCTTTCTCCCCTGAATACAGGAACTGAAAGAGTATATTCTTCAAAACATCCATTTTTCTGTACTCAGAGGCTGTGTCAAATCATCTCCTAGTGGTAGGCAGATTAAATTCCAGCTATGTTAAGGGGTACTTGAAAGAGTAGAAATATTTGAAGTGAAATATTTAGAGTTAGATCCAGAAGGGTCAGGACTAATTTGTGAATCATCAAAAGGCCCAAAGGCAACCTGCATATGAGTGCTCAATTTTGTGCTTTAGTTTGTCATCATCATAAAAATTGATTCTTCTGTGCTGCATGACTAATATTTATAGGCAAGACTTACTGTCTTGTGGAATGGGGGTTATAATAAAAGCTTTTGTCTGCCCAGGTAAGATAAGGCTCATGCACAGATTTACTGTACTCTCACTGCTCTGTGGTAGCTCTCCACAGAGTCTCTCTACTGGTGGGATGTATTGCATGTATAAAAAGTACATATCTTGCTTAAGCTCACTGGTGTAGACTCACTTGACAATCAATCTGCATCTAAGAAAACTATTTCACATCAAAGCATTTTCAGACTCTCCCAGTCTAGGTGCTATGCTTTGCTTATTGGTGGATTATTTCGGGTTTGCATAGGAGTGACTGGAAAAAGATTTTTGGCCTGTAATGGCCAAAGCTTACCTATTATGAAGATAAAATTTTGTCAACCACAGAGATACAGAAGATAAAACCTGAAAATTGGAGAATTAGATTTATATAAAAGTTTCCAATTAAATAAAAGGTAAAATACAATGTAATTTATGATAATGACGGAAAAATACAGAAGCGGTAAGAGGGAATAAAAGTGAGACATGCAGGAATTCTAGCAAAAAATAGCTTTTATTTTATGGATGCAATCACCTTATCCAAATAAATGTGTCTTCCTAGGCAGGGGTCAGTCTTCATTCATGCCACCATCACAGAGGTGAGGAAATAATTTCCCTAGGGAAGGCACTGCAAATGACAGCAGAAAAAAAACTTGTGAAAAATCATTATAAAATGTGCAACCACTGCACTATCTTGCACTATGATTTAACCCATTCCTGTACACCTGACAATAAGCCATGCTGCTTTGAAGTATTTGCTTTCTTTTGTCTTTTTGACACAAACCATACCAAAAACCAGCAGGTACAGTGGGCCAAAGGGATTTTCTTTGAGCCATATCTCATGACTTCGTGGTTAAATGTGATGATTGTACAGAACCTTGATGCTGCAGGGCTGGCTGCCATTTATTGCACTAATTTTCCCTCCACCCCTGCTGTGAGCACTGTGGAAGAGGCAGAAAGCAGGGCAGTGCAGAAAGGCCTTACTGCACTCTTTCTTCTGGAGACAGTGTTAGCTCTCCAGTGAGTACTCTGGAGCTTGCTGTTTCAAAGTCAGGCTTTTCTGTGGCATGCTGAGCACTCTTATCCCCTACCCAGGACATGCCTTGAGTCAGCTGGAATGCAAAATATGCTTTTTGGGAGTTGCAAGAAGACTGTGTCAATATTGCAGGGTTTATAATTTAGCTCTCCAATTAATGTTCTTTTGTAGAAATTCTTCAATTCACTATGATTTGGTGCTGGTTGCTGGGAAAATAATTATTTGAGTGCTGATGCTCTGTGCTAGGCTGATAGCATATATGACACGACACAGATTCAAAGCCTCTTAGATGTGACTCTTTTACTATACTGCTTGAACCTCTGGAGGATGAAGGTGCTGTGATTTCATGTTCAGGTTTGAAGAGATTTGCTTTCCTCTCTTATTATTCCTGTCTGCTTATTGCCTGTCCTCATAATTATATCTGGCACTTGATTGAGATGGAAGAAGATGAGCAGCCAGATGTTGCAGTCTCCCTCATGCCTTGTGGGCTATTTAAAACCTCACATTTTAAGCCTTCCTGCACTCATTTTACACAGCAAAAATTCACCACAGATGGCGTGATGGGAATCTGGTCCCAGAGGTCTTTATGCTGGTGTGGTGATTCAGGAAAGTACCAAGTCCCTGTGACAGCCTTTGCAGATAGAGGGACTTTTGAGTACCTGTTGCCCCTCTCAAGGCTGAGCTTGTCCCCACCAGTGGTCATGCATTTCCTTACCCTTTTCCTTGTGTCCTATGACCACCTATGTAGTGTGTGGGGCTTGATGAGAAGATGGAGATGCAGTTTTTAGGGGCACAGTTGGGAAGCGGGTTGGCAGAGCTACCCCTTCAGGGTTGTGTGGTGGTAGGTTAGCTGAAAGCCCCACCTCAAAGGATTCTGCCTTAAAAGTGCTGCCATTAACTAGCATTGACTTGTGCTAAGGTTAGGTCTACTCTCATAAGCATTATTGCCCCTGTGCCCCAGTTTTCAAAGGCGCTGAATGTGCTCAGGTAACCAATTCATTCTCACAAGTCATGGGACATGTTTTCTCACACTTTTCCAGCCTGTGTTTGCACCTGCCAGTAGATCTAAATTGTGATATGGCATTTGGGAAAATGCTTTTTGCAGAGCAGAAGTTATTTACCCAGCAGTGGAATATTTTGCTTGACTGAGGCAGTCTTTGATCGTTTGTTCTGGGGCTTTAAGAGTCACGCATCCAGTCTCCAGCAGAACGGTAGCTGGAGCTTTTTGTAGGTAATCTCCTTTAAAAGCCAAGTCACTTTGGCTACCTCAAGGTCTGAAGATTCTCATTTATAAATTACATGATTTTCTGGGAAGTGGATTCACATTTTAATCTGCATTTGAGCATCTACCTTGCAAATCCATTTAAGCAGCTTGAATTATTTGGCACAGCAGTGGAACCCCAAAGTGTGAGTTAGCTTTTCCAAGGAAGATTTTTCACTCATGCAAATTTGGGTCTCAAATACCACCAGCAGAAAAGCAGAACAAAGGAGAAGGAACTCAACCACGTAAACAGGGATTTCTCATTACACATGGTTGGCTTTGTTTTTTAGATTGAGAATGAACCACCGAATGAATGCACAGAAACACTTCCACACTTGTAGTCACCTATTGTATAATGCATATACCATAATTCATTTAGAAAAATGAAAATACTGGAGGGCCCCAAGCAGCCAATTAAAAATTTTCCCTAAGTTCAGATAATGCCTCAAGATCTATTTTTATACCTGCTGACAAATTAAGCCTATACTTTTTTCCTTCCTGAATATAATTCATGCACAGTTAAGCACACAGTAACTTTCCATTGCTTTGCTCTAATGTTTTACTGTTTCATGAGTTAAAATACAGCAATTCACAAAGAAATGGACCAACAAGACAGGTAGCCAGGTAGGTGCATTATTCTTCTGCAGTCAGATGCCTCGTGAATCACTACCCTTGTAACAATTTTAATTAACTTAATATATTTCCCATCAGGAATTTAAAACAAACAACCATTTCAGGGGGGTTACTGACTTCGTGCACCTCTCACAAACAGCAATATGCATATGGGAGAAGGAAAAGTTTAGAGAAACTGCTTTAAGAAGGGTTGTGTTTCTAGAACTGCCTCTTTCACACCTCCCTTTCTACCTCCAGCTCCTGCTTATGCAGCATTACTAATTTACCTTGACAATTGACACTCATTGTGTTTCCAGCAACAAAATCTGTAGTGACACAGTGACTTAGTGTTTCTGTGTTTGCTGGGAGAGCAAAGGGAATTGTGCCGTGTGCTGCTGCCTGACCCTCATTATGTATTGCATCTGTTCTGGCTGGGTGCTGCAAGAAGTGCTAATTCCTATCTTGCCATCTGCCTGAAATTGTCATAGTCCTTCAAAGCCACAGACCCATTTTGTGTTGTTCTGTACAATTTATGCATTTAATTAGGACTCTGAGAATCTTTAGGGTCATGTGTCCTGACTGTAAGGTAGAAGGTAATGCAGGAGGGTGTGCAGCCTCTCACGTGCCCTATGGGGGCACACTGGGTGCCAAGTTCTTCTGATGTCTCTTGGATTGGGAGACAGGCTCTGGGTCTGTGCTGCTCATGGGGAGGCACAGAGGCACAGAGGGACAGCACCTGCTGGAATCCTGAAGCCATCCTGTGTCACCTGGAAGCTCAGCAACACCACCAGTCCTGTCCTGCCACCTTTGCATTTTCTTTAATAAACTCAGGGAAAGGAATCTCTGCTCTGGAAACATTATCCCAGGGCTTAGGCTTGAGAAAAGGGTGAAAGAAAGAGGAGGAGAAATCCCTCTGCTTCAAAATTCAGCTTTAATTACTGTCTGTCCCCTGCATGACTTCCACCCCCATGCTGGCATGGGCTTCAAACAACAGCTATGGCTGAAGCCTCCAAAGTTAGATCTACATCACCAGTAAATGGGAAGCCCTGGTGAGAGCAGCTCCTACACTGATGGCAGTGGAAGGGGTGTATGAGCAAGCAGCCCACCCATCTGTCCATCTGTCCATCCATCCATCCATCTGTCCTCCATCCATCCATCCATCCATCCATCCTTGCTGTCATCCTTGCCATCACTGTCTTTGGGAATTCACTGCTTCTAGCCCAGCCTTTCAGTGAAGGCACCATGGAGAAACAGCCAGCAGTAAACAGTATTTTTTTATTTTATATCATCTCAGGAGAATCTCCTTCAGCACTGGACACCACTGCAGGGCCAAGTGGTCAGCAGCTCAGTGGGACACAGATGTGGCACAGGGAGGCCTGATCTGCCTTAGTCTGTCTTGGGAGAAATCCCAGTTATCTTCTCTCTACTCTGCTTTGGCACACAGGGTCTGACCTTACCTGGCACCTGCTTAATTTGGCAGCTACCACCAGCGTGGGAGTGCCTAGAGGCCACAGCACCTGGGCAAGGGGTGGGGGAAAGGAGATGCTGCAGAAAGTGACTGTAAACCTTTATGTGGACACTCTGTCTGACCTGAGCTACAAACTTGTGTTACAGGATAAAGCTGTTTTCTGCACCAGTATCTCAGTAGGTTTTGTCTGGAGTCACACCAGTCTGCCAGCATTCTCATGGAGTCCTGGGCTGGATGATTCCCATCCTGACTTGGCCAGGGATAGCAATCTGCTCTGCACCTGGCATTTCCCAGCAAAGCAAATAATAGCTAATGAGCTCATTGTCTGACATTAAATATTTCAGAAGGTATTTTTAAAAAATAATTATATTTGTTTATAATTATATATATAAAAATATAATTCTGTTTGTTTCCAAAGGAAAAAAAGCTATGAAAACAACTGCATGGACTTTACATAGGGACCCCCGAGAAATGAATTTGAAGGCTGAAAATTTGTAGATGGGTTTTTATTGGTTTTATCAGTTATGTTACAAATAAAAACTTTGACGTGGGTAAATGCAGGCATGCACGTGTAAAATTAGTGAGAAAATTCTCAAAAATCCAATAATTGACAAATGCACTAGGTCACACATGTCCAGCTGAGTTACTACAGTATACATTATATTAAACATATTGAATTACTTAATTTTGAAAAGATCAACAGACGCATGAGGTTGTCTGGGTTTTTCCTGATGGGGAATAAGTGGGAGGTGTCAGGATGTGCTCCTCTGAAGGATGCAAGGGTGAGAGGTGTCCTCCATGGAGAGTGGCTCCCTGCCACCAGGACTGTTTTATTTGGTGTCACAGGGACCACTGGGCATGGAGAGAGGCATGGATAGTGCTCTGTGGGACATGCTGGCATGGACACCCCCGGCACAGCCCAGCACAGATGCTGCCATTGCCCCTGCCAAGCTGTCCAGCTGAACATCAGGAAGCTTTTCCCCCTTCCCTCTGGGAATAATTAAGATTTTTCCTAAAGCAGGCCTGGTGAGGAAGTGGGCCTGCCACAGGTCATTTGGAAACATTTGCTAATGACCTCCTTGGTTCCAATGCAGAATACTAATTTACATTATGAATTTCACTCGATGGCTGTGCTTTCTGCCAGAAATGCTGACTCAAGATGCCATGAGGTGAAGCCGTTGGAGCTGGCTGAGATATTTAGTAAATCTGCTAAGTTCTACAATAATCAGGAAAGAACAGGTTTCTTCAAAATTTCTGATTAGAAGTGACATCATTTTACTGAATGTAATTTTTTTAATGCTTTTAAGGATGGCATCACACCGAAGCTTCATATAGTATCTGCATCTTAAAGCTAAGCTGTTAAAAAAACTCTTGCATATAATGTCCAGATCTAATCTTACCCTGCCAGCCAGCAAGTTTCCAGGAAAAGGAGTGGGGATCTGTAATTTAATAGCATTCAGTATAATGTACAACTGATGCCAAGAGAATAAAATGTAGAATTAGCTGTACTAATTCTGAAGGGCCTGAAACAAAGGGGGAATATGCATGAATAGCTAGAGATTCCTCAGATAACAGTAATGTCATAAATTTAAAATATTATAACATACTTTCTAAAGCGAAATAATTTCATATTCCAAGCAGAGAGCAAATACAAAGAGCTTTCCTAATGCATGCTGTAGATTAATGAATTTCAAACAGCAGCATCAAAGTAAATCTAACAATAACACTGACACAAATAAAAATATGATGGGAAGCAGTTAAAGTATAAAGACAAAGGGCCAATTCTTTCTCACGTGATCCTGGTGTAAATCCAGCGTAACTTCGTAAATCTCCTCTGCGACTCTGGTCTAGAGATGGGAGTGACAAAGAACAGAATTTGATTCATGCTTACATTAAAAGAGTATAGAGTCATGAAAGAAAAAAGCCTGAGGGTTTTTACAAGATGAGAGATCTTGAAAGCAGAGAGAGGAATGCTCTGGAGGAAATGCTCAGAAAGGCAGAGCTGTCTTTTGCTACAGTGTGGTGTCATCCTAGTGTGTTGTAGGATCCCCATCCACATCCCAGAGAATACTGATCTGCAAAGCACAGGAGGGGTTGCTCCAGAAACCCAGCGAATCAAAAGGAACCTGATGAGACAACCTGTGTGAGGCTTGGAAACATACAGAGCTGGGGGAGAATGTAAAGCACCCTTATGAATGTGGCTTTGCTCCTAGAGAAGGAAGAGGAGACACCTCCAAGACAGCCATTTCCTGGGTTGTCTCTGTGCATGCTGCCTGTGCTAGTGTGCAGAGCTGGAGCTGGAGGGGCCTCAGGCCATGGTGCAAAACCATGTGGGGCAGCCGTGGTGCCCCTCTGATGGGGGAGCCTCATGGTGACCAAACTGCAGCCATGCCGGGGTGAGTGCAGAGACCTCCAGGCTGGCACTTAGACACCAAGGGGAGCAGACAGGGGAGGTTACCTGACCCATCGTGACCAAGGCACCTTCTGTTTCCAGTGTCAACCACTTTGAACCAGCTGCAGCTTTGCCCTCAGGTGGCTGAGCAAATGGATGATCTCCCTCTGCTGCAAGGCTGATCAGAGGGGAATCACTGAGTCATATGCCACCACTGCTGCCTCCAAGGTTCTTACCTCTCCCCAGGCAATGGAAAGGAAATGAAGGAAGTGACTTTTGCATCCCCAGAGTCATCAGTAATGCGTGAGACACCTGAACATTTCAGCTGATATGAATAAATATGCACATGCATCCACTTACTGGGGTGACTTAGCAAATGCATTCAGACAGTAAGATACTAAAGCCTGCACACAACGAACATAACTAAATATTTTTGCTGGAAGCTGTTCAATTGTTACCATCAGGGAAAGCACGGTTAAGGCTGACATGTCCTCTCCCTTCTGTTAGCTTTATTCTCCCTTCTAGTGCCTCTGCCATAGCAAGCACGTATACATGTACATAAAAAAGAAGGCTGGGTAATGATGGGACTTGGCAGGACATGTTATTTGGATTCTGCAGTAACCTACTGAAGTGCCACTTGCCAGGTTGCTATTCAGCATGAAGAGATCAGGCAGTCAGTGTATCACATAGCAAAGGATTGCTAAAAAATAGAAAGGACTTGTGTCAAACTAGGAGGAAGTATTGATTGAAGCCAGAAGCGGAGTTAGTGCTTCCTTCAGTGTTTCTAATCTGTCCGAATGACCCACACAAAGAAGCCAGCTGACTTCTTATGTTTGCTCTCACCTGTAAGTGACGAGCAGGCAGAAAAAAAAAAGAAAAAAAAAAAAATCAAAGGGATGTCAGATGTGCTGTGAAACTGGGTCACTGCACAGCAAACGGGATTTTATGTGAAAATATGAAGAAAATGGTGGGTAAAAACATGAAACACATGAAGCTAATGAGAACAGCTCACAAAGCAAAGCCTTTGGAGCAGCAATTGCCTGGTTTACCAAAAGAACTGAACTTTTGAGAAATCAGTTTCCAGGAAATAAATCAAAACCTGAGACATTGCTAAGATACCTGGCTACTCTTAAGTGCAGGAGCACTGTTTTCATCATATGGGCTATGGTCAGGGAGTGGATAAGCAGGATATGGCACCTGCTTGGATTTCATTGGATTTCCTCAGATTTCCTCATTTTCAGCTGTTGTAGCCAGGCTCCTGAAGCCGAAGAAAACTGAATTTAGTCCTTTTTCTTGGGAGAGTTGCAGAAGCTTGTGTCCATTAAGGCAAAGGGAGAAGACCTTGTGAGGCCTTGGGAGAAATCCCATTACAAAAGCAGTGGGGAATTTTAAAACATCCATTTTAAAAGTTCTGGTAATATCCAGTGTAGCACTTGAAGGAACAAAGACCTCCTTGTTAAAAGCTGTCAGCTGCTCCAGGGGACTGGGGGTAGGAAATACGGCAGATCTGGAGCAGGCGGATTTCTCTGGTGCACGGTGGGAGGTTTGGGGATGCTGCACGCACTCCTTGATATGAATAGGCAGTTGCTGGTCAAGAAGTGCTTTGGGATTTGACAGAGGAATGTTGGATGGAAAACTGGGAAAATTAATTTTGAATGGAAAAGTGTAAAAACTTATTTTTTCTCCTTCTTATTTCTAGATCATGGCATTTAAGTTCAGGAGTAACTCTAGGACATTTCTTCCAAGTGGGTGGGACACTGCATGCCAAGTTTCAGCAGTAATGGGGAGGTTGAGTTTGGAACACACCTGCACATTCCTCTTCTTTAGTCCAGTGCCAGAGGACTTCTGGAGTGGGATGTAGTGTTGGGCTAGAGGGTGGCGAGGGTGGTAAAAGTAAGAATCTGTATGACCTAAAGTGGTAGTAGCCCCCAGCAGGTAGGGAATGGAAGGAGAGGTGGTGTGAACAGGGTGTCTTCATCAAAAAATAGGTCTCTATGCACATACAAACAGAATAAAATGTATTTTCAGTTGGCATTCCAAGCTAAAGCCATTGAGGTAGAAACACACTGGTGTTACTTGATAAATCATAAGCCGCCTTCTTGGAAGAAATAGAGCGTTAAATAGAAAATCTAAGTGAACTCTGATGAACCAAATGGCCTAGGCTTGTTCCATCATTTTTTATTAATTGCACCAGGTGGCTCATTTTGTGTCTCTGAGAGTAGATCTGAACACTCTGCTTTTTCTCTGGATTGTCACTGGAAGCCCAAAGTGATGGTGACAAACTATCCTCCCCAGGTGTTCTCTGGTGGAGAGATTTAGGAGAAGAAGGACCACCACATGGATACAGAATATGCAGAAGCCACCAGAATGATGTCCAAATAGAGGCTCGCAGAGCCATGGAGCCTACTGCCCCACAGGAACAGAGTGAGGCTGTTGGGGTGAAAACCAGCTCCTCTGATAAACCACCATAACAGGAATTGCTCTCCACTGCTGCCTTTTTCTGTACTGCTTCCTCCTGAGGGCAAGATGGCTTTCATCTGAAAGGATTCTGGATTCTTGCCCAAATATGGGAGTGAGTGGGGGACAGACAGCAAATGCCCTTCTGCAGCAAGGCTGAGCTCAGAACTCCCCTTGTCTTTATTTTAAAAGAGGCTTTTTGGCATCAATTGTAGGTGAACAAGTTTTTCTTCAGCCTTCAGCTTCTTTTTTGTGCTCACCTCAGATGCTACTGAGCCACCACAGTGATGACAGTTCATCCTTTAGATAGAGGATGTCAGCTGCCAATGCAGAGTATTGATTTCTGCTGAT
This sequence comes from Hylia prasina, assembly GCA_013397195.1. Lineage (NCBI taxonomy): Eukaryota > Metazoa > Chordata > Aves > Passeriformes > Sylviidae > Hylia > Hylia prasina. The sequence goes on along the minus strand of VYXD01012087.1, from coordinate 803,140 downwards.
TGCTAATTAGTAGGTGGAACTGGAACTTTGCGTGGAGAAATTGAGCTGATTCAGGCAATTGGAAATGTTACTCAGGCCAGTGGAAATTTCCTAGCTGGCATTTAGCTGTGAGCATCTTTGGTACAGGCAATTCCCTGGGGAAAACATCTCACCCCCTCTTTGCCTTGGTGTCTGAAGCAGGTGTGCATGAGCCTGGCACCTCACCCTAGCCTAGGGCAGGGAATTCAAAGGAGGGGATCAGCCCTCGCATCAGAATATGAAACTACATGACATATTCATATTTTTAAAGCAACTGCTTCTGATCTGTTGGAAGTTCATCTGCCTTCAGAGTAGTATTTACATGGATAATGTAGCGCACCTCTAAGGGTAGGCAAGCAGCCACCTCCCATTCAAACTGATTTTCATGGATATTATATCTGCACCAACAGTTAGCTTTAAATCCCAACTCCTTATCTGTGTGGAGTAATTTCTGGCTGGTCTTGAAAAAAAGGGACAAAAAGAAAAGACTGCTTAATGCAAGATGCAAGCAGGACAGGAAATCCCTCTATATGAATTCTAAGCAATGGATCCTCTGTCATCCCTTGAGATTTATTCAGCTAAATTTTGCTATTTTGATGTATCTCCTCTGTGCTTTGATACCTTTTTCTCCCTGTCAGCAAGTCACATCTTAAGCAATACAGATATTTTGCAATTAACCAGCATTTTGAAGAGTCAGTTTTCCCCTCCTCTCTCTCCAGTCTTCATCTGGTATTATGCTTGCAAAGTCAGTGGCAACTGGAAAACTAATCCTGTTAACCTCTCTGTAGGATTTCTGAAATTAACTTTCTAGAGAGGAGAAGAATCTTACTTCTTACTGCATGTTGAGACTTCAGAATTACTCCCTTCCCTTGAGCCATACTGCTTTCATATCTCCATAATGGATGCTGTATAAAACTTAAGACAGGTATTCATGTTAACAATGTTAGTCAAAAATCATATTAGGATGTCAGTATGGTCATGTGGGATAAGATTAGTGTTCCAGTGATCAGGATCCACCTTCACCTGCTCTAAATGAACTTTCAAATTGATTATCTGTGCAACCTGATCTAGTGGGAGGTGCCCCTGGCCATGACAGTGGGGGTTGAGAGCAGATGATCTTTAAGGTCCAATTTCTTAACATATTATGGAAACCATAATTTTTTTCTCATCTTCGACTTGGTAACAAAAAATGAATTGTGATCTAGCACCAAACTGGTTTTCCAAATCTCTTCTGAAGGGGTGGACAGCTCAAAAAGGTGTCCACTGTTTAGTCTAGGGATTTTTCCACACAGCTATGTTATTCTGTGTCTTGTGTGAAAAAAATGAAGTTACACAAGAAAGTTTGTTTGGATTAATTTAGAAATCATATGTATATTTATAAAGGACCTTCTTTCAGCTCATTTTGTGGCTTGGTTTACTAAGTTTTAAGGAGGTAAGATGACTTTGCCAAGAGCACGCAGGGCCCTAATGTGTCAGCTTTGATGAGCTCTCTGGTCCTGGTGTGTGTAGAGGTGTTATGGATGCTTCAGGCTGTGAAAGAGCAGCTCAGCTGCCTCTCTGTGCTGAGAAGGCAGGGCTGCCTGTAGAAAAATTCTGCCTCAACATGCTGCAGCTTTCTCCTTTGTTTTATCCAAAGGTGAGGAACATTTATGAGTCACATGGCTCACAGCATGGCAGAGGTATCTCCAAGGGATGCAGGACCTCATGCTGGTGAGGAGTGAGCACGTTGCTGGGCTGGTACCTCTGTGTCTGCAGCCTGCTGTCTGTGGCAGGAGCACAGGAATGCAAGGTGGCTCATAAATAAATTACATCATTTGGATGGTATGAAAGCTGGCTGAAAATGTTTTGTATTCCATTCCTGGAGGCTTCTAGATGTGCAGGATAGCTGTGCAGGGGCCTAGTTGTTGTTGTAGTTGTTGCTGCAGGGCCTTAAGTTTGCTGATAACATATGTTAAGTTCAACTTACATTGAGATGAACCAAAGGGGGTTGGCAGTGTGAAACTGTAATTAAGCCTCCACAGAATTTGGGCTTTTGGGGCATGTAAGTTAACACAGGGAAAACTTGGTTTGACTTTAATGGAAAAATACCTATGGTGAACAAAGAAAAGCTTGTAATTGGTTCATCAGAAACCTCTGCACTGTGAAGCTTCTTAGGTTTATTTGTATGCTTTGAAATCAAACGTTTGTCAGGTGAGATCGGCTTCTCAGTCAGTGACAGTATTCAGCATTCATGGAGAAGACAGTTTCCATACCCAAATACCACTCATCTCTTATATATGAAGGACAAAGGACACCTGGATCACCAAATCCAGCCCTCTGACATCACAAGCAGCCATATGCTGTGATGGCACTGGCAGCAGTGGAACCTGTTCTCTTACCATCCCCCCAGTATCCCTTGGTTCCTCAGCATGGCAAAGGAGGGGAGAACACCCAGCATGCAGAGGGCCTTCTGGGGCAGGACAGCTGCTCTCTGGGACCCAGATGCATCCCTGCTGCCCTCTCCAGCCCACTTACCCTACCAGGTAGTGCAGGGGTCTGGGGCAGAGCCTTGGAGCATGGTAACCACTTACAGCTGGAGGAGGAAAAGAGTTTAAACTGCCGAATCACACCACATGCTCCAATTTCTGTGCAAGGGAGATGTGGAGAAAGAGCTTGCTCTTGCCATCAGATATGTCATCTGCCCTTAACAACCTATGATCAACTCATTTTTTATCTTCTTCTGTATTTAGCGTGGCACTGGGAAACAATCAAGGATCTGACGTTAATACACAGATAGTCAGCAAGCTAGTTAATCACAGCATTTAGATGATTCTGGGGCTGCCTTGCTATTTGGCAGAGATAAATTAGGGCATGCAAGTGATAAAAAACAATATTTTAACATTATTAAAACATGATCCCACATTTCAGAAGTTATTCTACCAATTACCATTCCAATAGAAGGTGGAAGTCAGTTTTCCATTCTTTGTATAGAATATGCATACATACGTGTATGAATAATTGACACTGCTGGCAGTTTTTCTATTAATAAAGCTACTGTATATCAATAGAAGTGATTAATAGCTGCTTTGTCCCCAGATTACATTAGATCATTCAGTGCAGGGCATATAGATCCTTCCCCTGTGTCTCCAGGAAAGCAAAACAGCCTAGTCTCTTTAAGGACAGCAGTTCAGGGGGGACGCAGCTTGTGGGGCTGCTGGGCACCTGAACCTGCAGGAGAGGTTGCAGCAGATCTTGTGTCTGCAGCTTTGTCATTGGTGTCTTTGCAAACTTCCCTGCAAAGTTTTCTGGGAAAGGCCTCTTTGTGGCCCCCAAATCTTGTGGGTACAGTGGAGGCATGAGCTCGTAGAGAAGCTTACTGGAGTTTGAGTTGTACTTTTTAAGGAAAACCACTGCTACGTAAAGGGTTCAGTCAAAGTCCCCTGCACAACCCTTTGCAAACTGCTTTGCCCAGAGGGTTTTGTGACAAAAGTCACAAAAGGAAACTCTTTTCATGACCCTTTAAGGCACTGATGATGTATGCATTAGTAAAGAAATCTTCCAGGAGATCTTTGGTCTCTTTCAATTGCAATCATGCTAAATGTTGATATTTTGGACATTCAGAAAGGGTTCCTCACTGCAAGTAATTCGGCATGCAAGCCAGCACAAAACCAGTGTGTCCTCAAAGTCCCACAAACATGCCTAAAATTCCAAATACATGGCCAAGACCCAGATAGACATCAGGTAGGAACCATTCAATGTCTTTATTACATTTAGGCTTGGACCTGGCTTTCTGCGTGACATGAGTGTCTGAAGAGTGTATGGGAATTCAAAGGATGCAACTGCATATCTGTATTATATCATTTTCTTATCAGAGTGCCAGTACAAAAGCTACCATATCTCAACGTACTGAATTCTTTACTTTCTTGATTCTCAAAGCATTTGCTCTGAAAAGGGCTTGATTGTTCCAGCAGAGTTGGTAGAAGGCATTGTGGTCTAATCCCACTGGATGAAGGGGCTTACTTCTTCCTCGACTAAGAAGCAAGGGGGTCTCATAGAGAAAGAGCTTTTATGAGCTTTTGGATGATGCTGGGATGAATTAGCTTTTGCCTTTAATAGTATACACCTTGTCACACAGTTGTGAAGAGAATTTCATATCTGCAAGAGCCACTAGTTTGAAAGATAAAGCTCTGAGTAGGAGCCAGGGGCACTGGCAGAGTCACTTTCACAACAGTACTGTGCTGCCTTCTCGTCTCCACGGCCTGTCAGCCAGAAAGAAAAGCTGGTCCCAGTTGCAGCATGTGCTTACTTCTCATGGCATTCAGGTATCTTTTTGTGTTCCCTGAGGACCCCGATACTTTGATGCATACCAGGGCATCGCCATGGAGAGAAGAGCATGTGCAGGGCTGGCTAGAGTGGGAGAGGTGGCTTGGGAGCTACAGAACCTTGTTATCTAATTTACACCCCAGGTGACCATTATAAACCCTGAGCTATATTCTAAGTCTGGCAAGCATCAGGCCTTTTTTACTGCAGCATTTAAAAATACCCAAGCATAAACTCATGACCTCTGAGAGGGGTTTTTTTAAGCAGTGTGCTTACCACATTGCAGTTTTGGGAGTTGGCCCAAAAATCTCTCTGAGGCAAGACCAGAATAGCATCCTTATAAACACATGTGAATGGGAAGGGATTATAAGGATTAATGAATGCTCATAGCTCTCCTTAGGTAGATACTGACTTGCAAACCTGAACCAAACCACAGTTTTTAAAGTGAGTAATTCTGAAAACTTAATGTTACCTTCCAAACAGCGTCCCCTCCAGTGCTGTTGTTCATTAGTTGATAATCTTCTGTAAAGCTTTATGCTTGGGAGCACTTCTCTGCGAGAGCCCAAACCACAGTCATTCCTAGTTTTAATAGCAGCTGTGCCATTGATGTCAGCTGGCTTTGGGTCAGGCCCTAAATGCATATGATAGTGAATTAGGTGGCAACTGTGCATTTTCCATTGAACTCAGAAACAGCAAAGTGGTCTCCCACTGTGTATTGCAGAAAGGTGGGCTACATAGAAAAGTGAGGAAAAGCCTCCCAACAGCATTTGTGTAATTGTTGGCCACCACTGCTGATTGTTTCATTATAGGAAAAGTTTCCTTAAAATTGCTATGCTGCTGATGTTACCCATTCTGTGGCCAGTGCCTGACAATATTAATAAGGCAGTGACAAAGTTGTGTCAGAAAGTTCCAGCTCTGACTTTATTTACCCTTGAGGGCAGATACAATCTCAGGAGGAACTCCGAATCCTATTATGGCAAACTGTGGCTGCAGTGGCAGGCTGATAGAGAGATAGAGAAACCCACACTTCCTTGTCTGGAAGCATTATTAATAACGTTTCTGTGGGTTGGTCAGTTACTTTCTAGTTTTTCCTCAAATGTAAGGTTGCCTGGTGTATGTATTTAATGTAAATACTCTGCTTGGGATGCCCTTTGTAGTGTGTGGGAGAGATTACTGTAAATGATTGGAAGGGGTTACTTAATTCTGTCTCTGGACCCAAACAAAGGCTGAGACTCCAAGGATCACAGGCCAGGAATGCAGCAGATTTGTTACCTATGGTCACCCCAACATGTGGCAGAGAATGCTCACTCTGCACCACTTTTGATGTGAGTGGAAGCTGCTTGCATCAAACTGCAACAATGGATGCTGGGACCTTGGTGGGGCCACAGTAGCCCACTGCTGGACAATGATGCTTTTGACAAACTGGCAGCAAGGCAATTGTTTCCAGCGACAGAAGCCCCCACAGAACTGGATAATAAGATTTTTTTTCCATGCAGTCCCCACAAGAAGTTTGTTTGCTCAGGAAAAGAAGATGCCTAGCAGGACTTTTAAGTCTATAACTGAGACTGTGTCTCTCCTCTTCATACTTACAACATGGCTTGCTCTGTCATTTTTGATAACAACACCAAAAGGACTGTTTGCTTCAAAAACAAGCCCTCATTGTTCAGGAGATTACCACTGAAATTTATTTTATTCAGTCTCTTCTGTTTGACTGCCCATGGTATAGGAGCTGAAACACGTACAAAGCAGAAAGACTGCTGAAGTCTAAATCAGACTTTAATAAGAAAATGTCATGTTTCATTTAAAAGATTCCCCTCACCTTCCTTTTTGTGCCATCAAGTGAAAATAAAATAGGGCTATAACTACATCACTGCCTCCACTCCATATTAACTGTGAGATCTCTCACATTTCTTTCCACACCTTTTCCGCTCCTCCCTAGCTTTGCTGCTTGCTTAGCAGGCTGTCAGGATCCCGACGCCCTCTCAAATAAGCAGATGACTAGCTGTGGTCTTTGTTCATTATGGGGTGACAAACTCAAGGAATAAATACCTACAGCATGGAAAGTTCCGTGCCTCAGGGTGTCAGCCTGACATGGTTGGGTGGAAAATGAGGTGGCCTGAGCTTTCCCACTCTCCCTGGAGCATGAAATTGGACAGAGACTGACTCTGACAGATGCTCACCCTCTTTGGGATCTTATTGCTGCTCTCAGACCCATCCTGTCACATTGCTGCATTATGCTCTTACAAACTACTGGCAGATCTTGCTTCTCCTTAGCATGCTTGACAAACATTTTGGTCCAAATCCATTTTTTTTTTTTAATTAACTCTAAGCATATTCTCTTTTTCATGTATCCTATGCCCTTTCTGTCTAACTCTTCATTTTTTGTTTTAGGCAGTTTTTCCACATATGTTTTTTCCCATACTTCTTAATTTCTTTTTGCTTTATATCTTCCTTGGGATCAAGCCAGTTGATCCCCAAAGATTTACAGGACATTCATTTCCTTGGCCTTCCCTGAATTCCTAATTCCAGTTTTGGTCCAAATCAAACTTTATAGAACCTCCATAGGGCTTCCAGGACTTCAGAGAGGCTCCATGCACCCATTGGCATGACTTTGGATCATGGGGACCCAAGACTATAGTTTCCATAGGCAGGGATTTTTTGTCTCTAAATTCTTATGTCTGCTAAATCCTAAATGGTGTTGCATGGTTGTATTGGTTATACTTAGGACCCCTAGAGTAGGTCCTAGGGTATTTTTTGAGAAAGCTTATTTTTGGAGATGTGAAAAATAGGAGCAGTGGAGGCAACCAGTGGCTCAGAGCTTCAGTTCCATCCCTTCCCCTCTCTCTTTAATAGATTGCAGTTATATTTGGTCTTCAGGAGGCTGTTACAGTCATTACCAGAACTGAACACCGATCCTGAAGTCAGTAACAGTGTGTTGTTAAGTGGCAATAATAAAATTGTAAAACTGAAATGAAACTCCTGTGTCACTGAGTTTAGTTTTCTCTTAGCACACGTCATCACATCATACACAACTTTACCTGAAAGGTAGATGTTTTAGTCTGAGATAGCAGTTTGTGTTCTTAAACTGGGAAACTACATCACTGAGAACGTTGCATTCATGACACGGTTTTGCCTTTTGAACATGAAACTGTGATTATAAAGGATCTCTCATCCCAGAGACATCACTGCTACCTCTGCAAGTGGTGGGCCCACCTTCTGCTTTGCCTCGGCAGGCTCATTCTTGGCATCTCTGTTGGGCAGCATAAGCTTTCATGGACTTGCATTGCTAGACTTCCTGGGTACATCACAGAAGTTAACTTGGACAGAAAAAAAGAAAAAACAAAGAAAAAGAAGAATATTATTTGACTTGATAGGATGAGCCCCACCATGCAGCAGCATGAATTCTAGAGCCAGAACCTTGACACAGCTGAGAAGAAGAGTCAAGAGAGTTCCAGAACACCTCTTCTAAGCAGTCTGGATTTATGCCAGGTTAAAGTGACTCTTTGCTGCATCTTTAAAATTGCCTCTTTTGCTCACCTTCACAAGAGACAGGAATGAACCAGCTGCACTTCACTATGCTTTATCTGATGAAGCCTTTTTCAAGCTTTTCATAAAAGCAGGCAGCATTGTTCTAAGTAAAAGAAAAGCATAATTTAATGGGAAAAATAAAGGCTGAGCACTTGATAGTTAAGGTGACCACTATTGGTGTGGGCAGGCACTCTCTGGATGCTGCACATTTGTCTTTGGCCCAGGCAGAAGAGAGGAGTGCAGAGGTTATGTGACACAACTGGTTGTTCTCTGAAGTTCTCTGATTATAAAGATTGCTTCATCTGGAATAGCTGTGAATATATCACGGTAACAAGAAGCCATATTCTGCTTAAATTTCTTTAAGCTGGTATGCTTAGAAACTTGCCATGCTCCAGCTTTTAATAAACACTTATCAGAAATGGTAATTCATGGTAATTTTTGATCATATACATGCAAACATTCAGTAGCAGGCATTCAATGGAAATTTCAGAAGCTTTACCACTTAAGCCTTTCAGTGGGTCTGAATTAATCTGTAGGCAGACTGATCAAAAGTAAAGTGCTATTGGCATCTAAATATAAAAGATTCTGTTTTTAACTGGTCTCAATCCTTTGTAAAGCCAGATGAATGGGAATTACTTTAAAGGCTTTAAACATCTTTTTATTTCTTATCTTGTTTATTAATATTATCTGTGCCAACATGTTCAAGCAAAGCACAGGATTGATCTGACCGATTTATCACTTTCTGGTATGATGTTAATTTATTGTACATGGAAGTCCATGGATGTGCCAAACAACATATTATTTAGAGAATATAAACTCCATTATTAGTCTCCCAGTGTGCACAGCCAAGGGCTGGTTGTCAGGAAACAGTATAAACCAACAAAAACCACTGCTTCACCAGCACAAAGTATACAGCAGCTAATGCAGCTTCTTAGTAATAGACCACCATTACAATCTTTGAAATTGAATAATCCCAGTAAGGATTGACAGTAAGGATTGACATCTGTTATGATTATTTGTACTTAAGTAAAAGCACATATTTGGACCCACCATACTTTAAAGGATGAAATCAAAGTTCAGTCTAGGAGTTACTTACCAATCCAAAGTTTCCTGGAATTAGCACAAATTATAAAATAAATATGTTTCATACTGCCTGAGAACAAGGTCTGGTCATCAAGGCATCTTTGATACCTTCCAACCCAATATATTACGATTCTGTGGAGTCAGTGTAAAAATATAATGGAGCAGATGAGCATTTCATCTGGCAGATCAAAAGGGCAGAAAGATAAAGTGACACCAGGCAGTGCTATCAATAAAACACAAGATACAGGCAAAAGTGCTTTCTGTTTCATTGTCCTTTATCTCCTGCTAGAAATTTTTCCTGCTTTGTAGTTCCTTCCTCTTCAGTATTTCACACGTGTTGTACTGATTTGCTGATTTGTAGTTGTGGCACTTTTATTACCCTTAACATCACCCTTGAGTGTAGCTCACACAGGCATCCCTTTCCAAACACACACAGTGGTAGAATTGGAATAATGCAGTGGACAAGTGCTTATTCTTGACTTTGAAGAGCTATGGCTGTTGTGTGTCACCTTCATGGTTTTGAGTTATTCCTTCTTGCCTCTTACTTGTGTTCCAAGCAATGTCTCCTGCTTTTTTTCCAGGTAATGTCTGAGCTTTATGCTTCTTAATTGCAAAGTACCATGTATTTGTTGGTTTCTCAAGGGCAAACAGATGGAAAGCCAAAATACATTCACCTGGTGGTGCCAAGCACAGAACTCATCACTGCTGGATTTAAATGTAATGCTCTTTACAGAAAAAAAATGCTGCTACCAGTGCAGCTGATGCATGCAAGGAAAATCAGCTTGTAAACACAAAATTAAAAGAACTATAACACATTTCCCTTTCTCCCTTCTTCTGTCTAATAATATATACCTTTTGTATTTAATGTCTTTACCAATAGAATGAGTGTTTCTTGTTGTTTTTCTCCCTTATCACATCCTTGGATAACGAATACAAGCTGTATTAGTGTAAACCCTGTTTGCTGGCTTTATAAAACAACAGCTTTTCTCAAACACTGTCTTTATGTTGACAGACCTTGGAGTGCTAAAATTCTGTTCTTTCATTTCAGACTTTTTTTCCTGGCTGTTTTTTGTTTGTGTTGCAGCCCTGTGCCTGTGGCTGCAATAGGTGCTTTTGCGTCTGCTGTGGAGTTGTTAGTGCTGGTGCTTACTCTGCTGTCTTCTGTTTCTGGTGAAATCAATGGTTTCAGGTCCTTTTTGATCTGCATTAATTACAGAGGGGCATGAAAGCAATGTTACTTGTTTAGCTTCTGACTCCATTTCTTGTCCTCAGATATACATTTCTCCTCCCATATTAACTCTGGGGATGCAAACACATGGGGTTTATCCACTGATGGACCGTGCCCTTGCCAGTTCCCTGTGACCAGATTTGAGCAGCAGCTCATTCTGCTCAGTCATGTGCTGACAGGTGCAAAATCAGGCTCCTTATTTCAGAATTGCTTCCTGTTAGGTGTGAACCCTGAGCAAATAATTCTTCTTCAAAAGGAAAAGCTTCCATTGTTTTCTGGATGTTTATACCCTACTGTGCAGGTATTCATCTCTCTGTTATGGGCAATATTAATAATTGACAGAGGGCAGGAAATGCAAACAGATTTAATCTTAGCATCATACATTTATTTAACAATGTATGCATTTTTAATGGCATTATGGATTTTTAAGTAGGGGGGAAAATGTGCATTCTCTCACTGGGGAGTGATTGAGATCTTACATTCCTATGTGGGAGAAAAAGGTCAGACCTGACCTTGAGGCATTAAAACACAATCTTAAATAGCCATGGTAGTATTGAAACCTACTAATTCTTTTAAAAGTATCTTCAAAGGGAACTGTGATAGGGTGCAATCACTGGAATATATTTCTTGTAGGTTTCTGAATTGCTATCTAAACACATAACAAGCAAGATAGCACCTCAGGCAATCGTTATTAGGTTCCCTATTCTTTAAGGGGCAGCTCACAGACTGTACTACTATTTACTAGCTTTAATAGCTTTTGGGAAAGTACACTAGCAAAAACTTCCAAGCTAACTCTCAAAGCCAAACATGATGTGAGCCACTCTATTGTAGACTCTATCCTGCTATTCAGAAATAATCAATCTCAAATCTCTGAGTGCCTCAAATACATTTGAAAATACAGGCCATAGAAAGTTTTCTTATCAGGTTTGAACATGCCCTTCTTGGACTAAGTGCTTTCCAGCCCTGACTGTTTCACATGAGTCTTTTTCACTGGTTTTAGGGAGTCCCCATCCACAGCTCTTGGTGGCTCTAGCCTTCTGCTGGTTCTGGTATTTGTGAAACTACATAGCAAACTGAGGCAGGGAACTGGACTGGCTAAAAAAACCAAACAAAACCAGGGAAGAAGGAAAAAGATAAAGGTCATGGAATTCCCTGCATTTGCTCTCTATGTGGCACACAAATCACTACAGGTAGAGGAGAGGAACTGCCCTTTGGCTTAAATGAAAATTGCTGCAAGCTATCTAACCCCAGCCTCAGTGTGCAGCCCTTCAGTGATGGCACAGTTTCACTGGTCATCTTAGAAAATAAATTCCCTGATCTGGGCTTGCTAAAATTGCCTGGAGCAGAGCTTCTGCACTCATGGAGACCTGGTCAAACTGTGCTCGATGGCAAGTCAGCTGGAGGTCACTACTGCAGTGCTCACCAGCAGCAATTGTCTCTAAAAGGGTCACAAAGTTATGTTTAACATCTTTCTAGCTGAGAAGACACCTTACCATTATCTTCAAGGTGACCCTAGAGAAGTTCAACCTTTTATCTTGCATTTTAGCTAATTTGTTCTTAAAACAGATGTAAAAACATTTGCCTACTTCTAATATGACAGGCATAGCAAGCAATCGTGGCTGGGGGCTTTCTGAGGAAACAAATTCATTTTATCAGAATCAGATGTGAGAAGCTTTGGCTCAGGTCTTGTATCTGAATCGCTTGACTTTGGGACATCAGCTGCAACCTTCTAACTAAGAGGGAAGCTCTAACCAAGCTGTCTGCTGCCTGCTGTAGAGAAGAATTGCTTAGAGGTTTGGTGTTGGCATTTCCTGATTTTTCAAGAGTCAATACTGAGATAATTCTAAACAAGGACAGGAAATAATTTTGAAATCCTTGGAATTTTTGAGGATGGGCAAAAGTTTCCAGATCATAATTCTGAGCAGCCAAAATCTTGGGGAGGAATAGGAATTTTAAGCATTGTGAGGGAGGTAAGTGATAATAAGTGTTAACACACACACACACATTTTATTTTCCCCCCTCTGATTATCTTTGGCCAGAAGGTATAACAAAAAAATCCTACTGCATGCTTTGGCATGGAAATATTTGTGTACATGCAGGCAGAAGCTGAAGTTACCTGCAGCTGACTATGGGTGGTAGTTTGTGTTTATTTTGTGGTGGTTGTCTTAGTCAAAGTCCTTTGAGGATCAGGGGCTTTCCCAGCTGGAGGTAGACTGTCAGGGCTTAGATGGGAATTATTCCACATTGGCATGTGATACAGATGCTTCCAGCTCAGCTTCACAAAAACTGTTTCTGCCAAGTTTTCCCCCCACGATTAAACCTTCTTTGGACTAATTGTTTCATTGGGTTTCAAGGAAGAGCATTTTCTTGCAGGTGAGAGCAGGCTGAGGTGAGGTCTTGTGCCTTCTCTCTGGTTTGGCCAGACACAGAATAGCACCGTGGCTTCAGGACCTGTAAAACTGCTGTAGTGTCAGGTTGTGTTTGAGTTTAACATGACTTCTTTCCTAGTGTACTAACTCCAAGGCGTGCAGTGGGACTGAGCTTAAGGACATTACTTCAATTACGTGGCTGTAAGGGCTTCCAGATCAGAGCAGGCTGTAGTCTGCTCAGCCCGTACTAGAAGTAGTAGAGCTCAGGGATATGCATACTGGTCTGTTAGATATGCATTAAACATCTCTCTCTGTTGCAAGATGGGATAATATTACATCTAACATCATTGTCTGGGAGGATTTGTGCCCCTGCAGTGACAAAATACTCTCACTCAGCCAGGTGAGATTCCACAGAGAATCCTCACAGAGCCCAAACCCAGAAATCCAACCCCACTAAACTCCCAGCAACAACTATCAGTGCCTAAGCAGGATTGTCAGCATAATTTAGAAAACAGAGGTGCCTTCTGAATTAGTGGAGAGCTGTCTAACAATAGAGAACTCTCTCTAAAGTCTTGCCATTGTTCCTGAGAAAAATGATTTTGTCCAGTCCCAGTTTTGCTTAAGGAGGGATATCAAAGGAAGGAGTGAAAGAAAGATGAGCTATTATAAGCATGAGTACTTTCATTTCCCTTCATCCAGAACACTGAAATCTGTAGGAATCCTGTGTATGTGTCTGGCAGCAGAATTGTACCTCATCATTTGTGGCTTCTCTGTTGTGTTATTTTTTTTTCTCACTTTGAATTCCTCCAGATCTTTTAAACTCTTGAATAGATGTGGTGACACAATGGCTTTCCATGCCCCCTGCCACTGCAATGATCCTTCTGATAATTTTGTCTCCTGAACCCCCTCTGTACCCTCAGTCCAAAGTTTAAATCAGGTGTTGACTGCAACTCTTTCAGCTGTGTTTGGTGGAATTTTACAGCTTTGGAGTCATGTTAAATCTGATATATAGCTCAATCTACACTACCCACAAAAGGTAATTGTTCAATTTTATTTTTATGGTGCTTCAATTTACAGCAGGTAGTTAGATTTTGTATAGGCTTATGCATTTCACATGGCAAAGCCCCATCATTTTAGTACAAAAGTTTCATGTACCCACCTGCAGACTGTATTTTAAAAAGCCTGGCAATTTTTCTTCTGGGTTCTGGGACAACTCTGATACTTCCTGTGGTTTAATACGATGTAGGATTAATTATACCCTATGGGTAACTCTGCAACTTTTGTCTTTGTATCTGAAAATAATGTTTTAGAGGTGTCCAACCACATGAAAGAGGGGGGAAACATTCTCTACATTATTACTTTGCCATTCTTCAGCAATAGACTGGCCTTTACTATGTTGTGATTGTTCTGCAGCTTCAGGAACTGGATGTGAATTTCTTGTGATGGGCTATTTTGTCTGTCAAAATTGTATTACTGGGGTCCCAGGTATATTATGAGCCTAAAGAGCAGCACAGCCAATGAACACCACCACATGCCACACTTAATTCAAGCAGATGAACCTTATGAGACTCTTAAAGGAAAATAAGTTGCTGACTTTAGTGGGAGACTTGGATGACAATCACCTACCTAGATTAGATGGCAAAGCAGCAGAAAGTGAAGCAGTTTGGCTTTCACAGAAGACCTCACAATGTTGTTTAATTTAATGGTATTCCATCAAGCAATAAATACTAGAATGAGAGTCTCTGGGGTGTTTCTTGTTGTCTTCTCCATGCCAAAGCCTTATGTCTTTGTCTAGTGTCCGACTTCAACATTACACAGGAGCAAAGAACTGTCTGTTCTGATGCTGTAAGTGAATTTCATCTAAAATCCTCTCACCATAATGGTCAGTGCATCTGAAAATACTTCTGGATGCTTCGTATTGGTGCTGAAGGGAAGATCACTTTCAAAACTTTATCAGTTGGGAACATGTGTGTCATACAAAACACCTCATTTTTTTTTTTCCCATACTTTGGATGTTGCTGAACGGTCAGCCTAAATAATTTCTTCAGTGCTAGCTGTTGCTCTTGCCTCTGTAACATTACAAAATTCAATAACCAGCATCTCTAGCATGGAATTTGTGGGCATCCCCCCTGCTGTTAATCTTTTACTACAGCAGAAGCAAGCTGACTATCTTTGATCTCAGTCTCTTAGCCACTTTCCAAAACATGACAAAATGTTACCTCTCATCCCATGACTACTCATTTTTTATAAGCCTCCAGAGAGGGACTTGGCCAAAAGCTTTTGTAAGTTTAAATAAATGGTGGTGGATAAGGGACAGGGTATTTCAGCTCTCATTGTGAAAATTGTGAAATGCAAGAGTATTTGCAGGCCAAACTTTCTTAGCCTCCCCCAACTGCAGGAGGAGGATTTATCTCAGCTGCCTTTAACTGTCTCAATGCTAGCTGCCTAAGCTGAGTTAGTTACCTAGGCTATGTCTTTAGTCACTGTAGAGAGAAAAAAAGAACCTACATAGGGCAATTAATTTCATCCTAAGATGTGTGTTCAGAGGCTTAATTTGCCAAGATGCTGACTTCAATGGCAGACCTGGTTTAAGTAGTTTCTGCTCCTGAATTTGTAATTCCCATCCATTTGGATGTGTTGGTACAGCTGTTGCTGGGACCACGCTAGAAGAGAGAAGTGGAACGATTTTTTTTTTCATTTTTAACCTCACAAGATACTCTTGTGGAAATGAAAGATATGGTTTTGCAAGCCTACTGAGCTGATTTAATGTCTGATTGACACTGAAAGGTGAAGGTTTGGGTCATCTTCCCTTTGCCTCTCTGACAGAATGGTCTGGTCCTCCCTTACATGTCCAGCTGTGTGTTTCCATCCTCTGTGTCAGCACAAAACTCCTGTACTTGCATGATGAACTTGCCAAGGAGAGTATCAAACAGAGTATGGGCACTATCAAGCTTAATTATTTCTTTACACTATGACCTTGATTTTGTTGTTGTTGCGCCCACCAGAATGATAGCACTGGTGGTCACAGAAGAGAGAGTGGAGGAGGTTGGGCCAGAGTGCTTGGTAGTAGCGTGTGTTTTCATGGATACAAAATGATTCATGGATCCCAATCCTTCATAGTCACTGGATGAGAGTTAAGGTTATGTCATGCTTTGAAGCAGGTTGCCCAAGACAGTAGCCAGATATTCAAAACCTGATTGGACACTGTCCTGGACAACTTGGTCTAGCTGGCCCTTATTCAGCAGATAATTGGGGCTAAATAATTTCAAGAGTGCTTTCCTACAATTATTTCTTAATTATGGACTGCTCCACAAAAAGGCTCTTTTTACACTTGTCACATCAGTTGTTTAAATCGGGATTAAAAGCATGGTCCCATAAATACCTGTAATGGAAGGATTAAGAAGTGGCAAACTGGACCACAAATGTTGGAAAAATTGACTTTAGGGTGGTAGGAAATTGAAATCTTATAAACAATTTTTGCTGTTGCAGTCAGCATCTAGTTGAGCAACCTTTATAATAGTTTGGAGAAATTTTGTTCACTCCAGGCACCTATTTGACTTCACTGATTGAAGGGGGAGGCTTAGATTAGTGGCTAACTTTCAGATGACTAAAGTTTGTCAAGATGAGTGTTACTATAAGCTGCTACGTGTCAGTGCTGCCTGAGACCCAGAATGCAGCAGTTGTGAAGGATTGACTAGCCTCAGAGGGCTCAGGAAAAGCCTTTCATAATATGGTAAAATCATTTCACTCCTGGGCTCTCTCTCTCTCTCTCTCTCTCTCTCTCTTTTTTTTTTTTTTTTTTTTTTTTTTTTTTTTTTTTTTTTTTTTTTTTTATGTTAATGTAATGCTTGGAAAACTTGTCTGATCACTGCACTTTCCTGATTTAGCTGATTTAAGTGGGGACTCCATTAGGACATCAGAAATGATGCGGTAATTTGGTGTGCTCAGAGCCTCTTTACTTATTTAAAGAGAATTAAGGCAATGAGTGAGCCATCCATTATTTATTGGTAGCTCTTAAGAAAGCACTATGGTAGATGCTGTTGCAAACAGACATACCATGTGATTGAAAAATTAAAGTCTGTGGGTTGACAGTTTCTGAAATTGTTTCTGTCTTTCAAAACAAAATCTTTCCGAGCTTTGACAGCTTTGAAAATATTGCTTTGGAAACTCTTTCTAAATGGTATGAAATGGTATTTTCAGGTGGCACCAAAAAGCCACATAAATTCTTCTACATCCTGAAATGCCCTGGCGTTGTAAATCCTTCTCAGAAGAGGAAGGCCAGAAAGAAAGTAACCCTTATGTACCATGGGTACATAACCTGGTTTTTATGGAGCCTTCAGGGATGAACTGTATCCCTGATTTAGTGGCTAGGAATGAGCAGGACCTGTGGCCTTACCTCCTACCACCTTTGTGACTTGCTGATGGCCAGGTACTTCCTAAAAGCAGAACCTCCTCAGAGAGGCTGCAGGTGTGGTGAGTCACAGCGAAGAAGGGATCCAGGAAGAGGTACCCTTTCCTTATCTATATGCAGAAGTCTCAATCCCAACTTTTCTTGCCTTCTTGCCAAACCAGAGGCTTATCTGACCCATGTGTTGCTCTCTAATGACAAAAACCTACTCACCAATTACCTTTCTTATACTTAGTATACATAATATCAGAGGAAGTTATAATGTATCATGTATTTATGAGATGGAGTCAAACTGATAACCAATGGCCCAAGAAACAGTGTAAGTAAGTTCCAAAAATAGATAGGCTAAAATATTAGGTTGGAGACTCATTATTCTAGCTTTGAATGCTTGCAGCATTATGATTGTGTCTGAAATAGATCTCTGTGTATACTCTAGAATAAGAAGAAGGTGCTTCTGGGCTCTAATTCATCTGTCTGATTTTGCTCATCTTGCTCTGGTGCAGAAACTCCAGTTTGTGCACCAAAAAGTCTCTGTCAGTTGACTGCAAAGGAAGACCAGGTGAGCACATCCACATGGAACTGTGTCCTCTCCCACTGCACAGCAACTACAGCATGTGTGTGTGTAGTCAGCCTTTCTCTGTGTGTGTGAAAAGTTTTCCATAAAAATCAGATTGTTGCAGCACAGCATATGTAATAAAAACTTGAATTCAGCTGGACTTCAGGAAATGAGAAAATCAGTATGTGGCTAGGGGAAAAACATAAAGGAGACTTTACTAGTTTAATAGCCCCAAGACTAAATATAACTGCTGGCCTGTTCTTTAGAATTTTGGAAAACAGGTCCAGTCTGTTGTTCCTATGAGTATTTCCCTAAAAAATGCAACATCCTTGCCAGGTGAGATATTTGCTTTTATGTTTCTGCACAATATGGAGCCATTCAGACTCATATTCTAGTCTGCTATTTGTATATGTTGCAATACTTTCCACTTTTTCTAAGTATCCTACCAATGTGCAGAAGGGTCAGTACATGCAGCCTTTAGCCAACTGAAGATTCTCCATCTGTATTTGGAAATCACAAAACTTCTGTGTCTCTACATAATTAGTTCAAGTGCTCTGCCAGACGAATAGGACTACATAGCTTCCAGATTGCATCTGACTGGCTTGGAGAGATGGAGACATCAGAAATTTAAGCATGTACTCTGTTGGAATGTCTGAGTGATATCAAACACTTTTT